>OW386287.2:208587503-209187503 GCA_936432065.2 Rutpela maculata
TTGAGTGGCTTCATAAGTGCTTACTTTGTACATAATGTAATAGATGGCAGGAGCAATAGTGTCCGTCATTATTTACGCATAGAAAGATAATTTTGCAATTCTGTACATACGTGCATACAGTGTTGCATACATTCCCGGGCTTTCGTTTTTAGTGAAAAATCTTGTAGTCAAACAAAATAGGTGTTTTCTTTCTACCAACAATCTTAGCTAAGCTAAGTAGTTTTAATGTCACACGCAAACTGTGGTACATACACGAATATTTCACTCATCAGGCGTGACTGAAAAACTACTTAGCTTAGCTAAGATTGTTGGTAGAAAGAAAACACCTAATATCAGTGACATTTGACATCAAATACCTGGAAGAAATATATTCAATACGCTAGTGCTAAATATAAAAAAGTCAGCTATATTTTCATAAGACAGTTAGAAAATATGGAGTGCCTAATTTGTGTACTTATGCTTATGACTATAAAGACCAAAAATTATCACTTTTCTTAGTGCCAAAAAATACTGAAGAGATAGAAATGTGATAGTTTACAAAGTACCTACTTGAAATAAAAAGGCACATATTTGTGAAAAACATTTTTGCTCCAGCAGTATAAAAAGTAATTTTACTTCACAGTCTGAAAATGGAGTTGTTATATACACTGTAAGTTTTAAATTTACATAAATATTTGTAACATAACCTATAGATATAAAAACGTCTTTTTAAATATATTTTATGCTTTTAGCGGCAGTTCTAAAGAAAAAGGTTGAAGAAAGGTGCACTTCCAAGCAAATTAGATGCTTGTTCTTCAGAAAATGTTGTCGCTAAGAAAATTAAGAAGTTATTAAATGAGTGATGTTCACGATAGTATAATTTATCCTCATTTCTGAGAGTTTGTATTTACACTTACTAGAAAAAATATTGTCTGAAGAATGTGTCGTCAAATTACCAAATAAGAATTGAGGTATTCATAAATGTATTGAAAGTAGAAGCTTAGTGTTTACATAAGGCAGAACAGCTTGATAAATTAATTACAACATGTTTTAAGACGGTAAGTGCTTTTTAGATAGTATTTGTTTCCAAATGATAATTTAGTTTTTCAAGTAATTATTTGTATAATTTCTATTTTCAGGTTGGGTTTTGTCTCATGTTTGGTCCTACAATAGAGGTTATTTTTTGCATAAGGATATTAAGTTAACATCAATCAGTAAACCGATCACTGATGTAGAAAAATTGTAGCATATTTTTCTGAAAATTTAATCTACAACGCTTGCTTAGGTGGACCAAGTACAAATATTATTATCAAAGTGTTCATTCTGATGTGCAATTAAAGTCAACTTATGTTGGGAGCATAGAGAATGCTCAGTAATTTTGAAGAAAGGAACTATTTGTAAACATATTATGTAAATCTTGTTCTTATAATATTGCAGCCCATTACGCCCAGTACTGTTGTAAATAAATTTGTATATTTTACATAAATTTTATTTTCTTACCATACCCAAATAAATTTGAAACTGGTGAATATTTGTTCCTTTACATTTGCCTTTACATAACTGAAATTGCTGTTCAGTTGTGAATATATGCAACACTATATGCAGCAAAGCAAATTCATGTACCTATATATAGGTTTTTGTTGGACGCTAAAGCTCGCGCCATCTACTAAATTAAATAGGAAGCATGCACTTATGAAGCCATTATTATCATAGGAAAGTGCCTTAGTCGGACCACCTATTTAATACACCCTGACTTATACTAAACATCAATCATATGTATAACGACTTACCTATTTCAGTTATACCGTATGTATTATGTACACAGAATTTACAATACATACAACCGTTATTTTGTCGAGACGAAAAATATTTTAATTTCATTGTAGTTGTTAAATTAAATAGAGATAATTTGTTCTGTTTGTAAGCATTATTTATGATCTGTACGAACTTTCATATGAAAGACGTTACAAAAATGTTGCTTATACCTTACAAAAAAATTAATAAAATAATGTACAGTGCCCGTCACAATAATCTTGCCAACCTACATTTTTCGAAATTCTCTACATTTCCTCCTGGTGTATATTATTAGATTTTTTTTTTGTTTATTTTGTTAATTGTTCTCTGCTGTATAAGAATAAAGTGTCAATTGTGTTGTGGTAAAGGATGGCGGATTTATATAAACATAAAACATAAACACACCACAGATAGTAGACAACCGCCAAATCCATAGCCAAGGATGTGCGGAAAGGGGTTACACATTTGAAAAAACGCAGACATACATCCACACCCACCGATGTTGTCAATACAGGGGCTGGGGGTCGAACCCAGAGCGCGGTAGGCAGCCGATCACTCCGATCAGCATATTCGCCACTCAATACGTCTTAACCGATTGAGCTATCGCGCCGTATCTAACTGATAAATCAAATAAAACTTGCCATAGCTGGCAAAATTATTGTGACGAGCACTGTACGTAATAATAAAAAGTTTTATTATAACAGCAGCACAGCCTACCAAACAATCAGCTCACACACTTCTGTCACTACAAAGGAGCCGACTCGAATTGGAATTCTGACGTCATCAACGCCATTCTGGGTTAGAATACAGGACCGGAATAAAAGAATATAGAATATTGATAGACAGGATCGGACTTTTTTACATTACACTATTGTTCTTATTTATTTTTAATAAAAAAATTATCTACATTTTTGTGCCCATTATTAAATAAATAAATTTTGGACAGAAGACACCTTTATTTACATAAATATTACAATAGTAGTTTGTGCAACACGAGTGGATATGATATCCATATCGCACGATAAAGAAGTTTGAGCACGACGCTGTAGGCGGAGTGCCTCAAATCTTTTGAGTGCGATATGGATAATCCACTAGAGTTGTACATGTACAGTATACTTTTTCTACGACCAGCTTAAAAAAACTACAAAATTTATTAAACATTTATATATTACACAAATACACACTGGCAGTTCACACTGACAGTTACTTTGACAGCTTACGCACTAATTTGATTTTAAAACGAATAGTTGTCTATGTATACTTAATACATGAACCGTGATTGGTCGGTTTCATTTCATATCCATCCTAGAACTAATAAGAAATATATCCATTCAGTTAACTGGAACTGCCTACTTATCCATTCTACAGACTGTACAGAAAACAGCAAATTTACATAAAGGAGTAGAAAATTAGTAGTTTGTGCAACAAGAGTGGATATGATCATATCGCACGATAAAGAAGTTTGAGCACGACGCCATAGGCGGAGTGCCTCAAATATTTTGAGTGTGATATGGATAATCCACTAGAGTTGTACATGTACAGTATACTTTTTCTACGACCAGCTTAAAAAACTACAAAATTTATTAAACATTAATATATTACACAAATACACACTGACAGCTGTAGTTACTTTGACAGCTTACGCACTAATTTGATTTTAAAAAGAATAGTTGACTATGTACATGAAACACGAAACAAATGGCATTTAGACAAATCGCCCTGTATATGACTTTTTATCGCCTCGTAGCTTGACAGCAGTGGACGAATCTGATTGGACGTTTCAGAAAAAATGGATATTTAGCTATGACGTAGGCACGGTCGGGATGAAAAAAAAATTAAAAAAGCCTCCACTTTGGCCGTACGCAGTTTATTAATTCTTGAAGCAGAACAATTAAAAAACAAAGACTTTTAGGTAATTTAATTCTGTACAAATTCGTTAGGGCGCAGTTTTTTGTCCTAGGAGCCACCGTTTAGGAGTTATGGAGGTTTTAAGCGAAAAATGTACCATTTTGAGTCGTGCATCGCCACACGTTTGGGTCTATTTCTCCGAAACGAAAGTATATAGGACAATTCTGATGGAACTGGGCGATTTCTCAAGAAATTATCTGGACCCTCGTGAAAATTTATTTTTGAGCTAGCTGCAGCCGTTTCCGAGTTATAAACGAAAAACGGCGGAAAAAAAGTAGCGTTTTGGAGCCGAAAAAAGTGCATAAACATGCAATCTTAAAATGTTCATATTTTTGAAATGCACCAGCGGAACGACCGTACAATGTCGCGATGGAAAGAGGAAGAGTTCTAGTTGATCCGCATCGCAAATTTCATAGGGCAAATCGAAAATTCGGCCCGGCACGAACGTATGAAAAGTGACATTTTTTGACATTTCAACAAAATTGCAAAATACAACGACACAACAAAGGGAGCATCGTGAATAAAAAGTGAGGGTAGCAAAAATTCGTCCAGAAAGAAACGGACGAATTAATTAGTTAATTAAGAAGTTAATCGTTAAATGGAATCGACGAAATATAGCCTAATCCAGTAAGCATTTTATTGTGTGTCTGTCAATACCGTTCCGCGTCCAGAGAATTAGGAAGTTTCCATTTTTCTCATTTTCTCGTAATAAATAGTCTTGAAAATCTAAAAAATATCTAATTTTTTTTTTAAATTATCTCTATAAATAAAAAAGTTATGGTCCTTCCAAGTTTAAAATGCTGCGATCATCTGGGCTGAGGCTCGATTACGTCACAATACATGATTCTGCCAACAGCGAGCGGGCGCGGGCACCTTTATACTCGCTGGCAGGCATCGGCAATTTATAGCCAGCTTGCATTTGAGAGCCGAAAAAATTGCTAAAACATGCAATTTTGGCACGGTCATATTTTTCGAAAAACACCATTGGGACGGCCGTATAATGTCGCGTCGTAAAGAGGAAGTCTTCCAGATAAACCTGATCGTAAATTGCACGGCGAAATTCGAAAATTCAGCTCGGCACGAACGAATCAAAAGTGACATTTTGTGACATTTCAGAAAATCGAGCACATACACTAAATAAAGAGAACATACGGCGGGCCGCCGGCATGACAAGTCAACGCGTTATGTATTGTGACGTCGCGGTGGACTTCAGCCGAGGCGAAGTATTCAAATAAGAAATTGAATAAGTTCGTGAGTTTTTAGATATCGAGATAATTTTTTTTTTGTTTGACTAGTTATCTGAAAGACTACTAAATGAGGTTGAATGTACATGATATTTCTAAAATAGGAAACTTCCTAATTGAGCGTGAAAAAAGCCTGCAGTAAATTTGGAAAGAGTAAGGGGCTCAGCCCTCTCAGATTTTAATATTTGTTAAGCCTCTTCAACGTTTAATATATATATTGATGAGATAATTTTTTCTTTGACAAGGGGGAGCAATTTTGGGAAAACCCAAGGAATGCACTGTTCAGATGAGTCATCTTTTGGATAACATATTGTTGTTATATTTGTCTGTTTGCAATATAGGTTTTTTTCCCTTATTTTACCGGGTCGTAAAGTATTATTTATTATTATCATTGTAAATTCTTACCTTTCAGTATCTCTAGGGATCCTAAAGAAGCTTCTGTTTGAAGAATAACTTTTAAATTTACAGTTTTTCACTGCACAAACATGACCAGCTTTAAGTTTTTCCATATTGGTAAGTTTTTAGAATAAATAGAATAAAAACAAATTAGCACTCTACACCACTGGAATCAGCATAGAAAGTATTAACCTTAACTCGCAACTGATACCTTCTACGCTACTGACTTGACAGGTTCTAACCCGGAATGGACGGTTGCGCGAAGATCGGCGCAGAAGCTTCCCGCCAAGGAAGTCTGCGAGCTGATTGTTTGGTAGGCTGTGACAGCAGTGCCTCGAAATCATGTGTAAATAGCCTACAGAGACAAGACCATGCGCGCGGTAGACCCAAACAATGCGCTTCATTTAAAAAAAATCATATCTCCTAAATTATTCAGCGAATTAAAAAATTGTTTTAATAAAAAATATTCGTTGGTCTATTCTACGTATTTCGTATCAAATAACTACACATTTATCTGCAATAATAACAAAAGTACCTCGATGCCGAAAATTACACTACACTTTCCGAGCACATATTGTTTAAACAATTTATAGTGTTGTTTATAATGAAAATAATGTCTCTCTATTAAATCCGTATGAAACTACAAACATTAAGCTTTCGATTGATATAAGAATTATTAAAAAATCTTTATAAATAAGCTCGTAAATGCAATGTAAACGAAATATAATGAAATATTTAAGTTCCAAATTTTTTTCGAAATTATTATTTTTTGCAATTTTGAAATCTTGGCCGACATCGCGCCCTCTGGAATCGGATTCGGCATAAAATTCTGGATAATATCCACATTTTTTTAATTTTATACCAGCGAGTTCAGGGTTCGGCATTTTAGACGCGCCTTTTTGGATGCTAGATTCCTTATTATAAATAAAATACATACATTGTGATAACTAGATTTCTGTATTGACTCATATTTTAAAAATGACGTCCATATTGCCATATATATATAATGGATGCGTACGCACCTTTGGCCAATAACAATTAATATTTTTATGTACTTTGTTTCAAGTGTGGAAAAGTCGAAAATCCCGGTATGTAAACATCGCGCACGGAAGCATACACGGGTCCACTTTTTATTTTTTGTCCCAAATTATTTTGTAGAATAATATCGCCTGCTGCTTCACGCAACATAAATATAATAAAATCTACATTGATATGGCTAGAATGAATACCCAGTTGATATCGGCTTCCGTTTCATAGAAACTGTAATTTCGCTATTAACATTTCCATCTTCAGGTGACTTTCTACCGATTTTTTTTTCAATTCCTCTAAATTGGAAATCGATATAGAATCCTCCCGATAATGGAAACGTTAAGAATGACGAAACCACACTTGTCATCTTATTCTCGGCTTTAACTTTTGTTACGACGAACATTTTGCTTTCGCATATTTGTCATATACAAAGCGCCTACTTTATTACAACGTGAACTGCAACTAGATATCAGCGTTCCTTTTAGTAAAAATCGAAAAATAAACACCCGATGATGGAAACAATAAGAGCGAAACCGCCATTTTCAACTTATTTTGACTATAACACAAAATAGTACGACGATAAGCGATATCGTCATATTCACAAGTCGATCTCTCCTTCCGTTTTCGAAAAATCCACGAAAACCGTCGCGACTCGCGACGATGGAAATGGAAACTTCAACAGTAGACCAGAATAGCATACACTAAGATTGGCCAGCAAAAAGTCCACCTGACGATAGAACCATTAAGGACGAAATAGGAAAACAACGACAAAGCGAAAAAACGAGCCGCGAGGGTGGAAATGTCTGACGATGAAAAAATTAGATGAGAAAATGACGAATTGAGCAACGGCTAAAAACTAAACGTCAAACGTCAAGTAATACGATTTATCCATGTAAAGGTACGGTCAGACACAGCTACTTTTGCTGCGGTGCAGTCTAAAAAACTGCGCAGTTCAAGTGAATCTTCATGTGAATACCTGTGCAACCTTAAAAGTAGCGCGTGGTGTTTGATTGCGTGCAACATTTATATGCTGCCTGCAGCCTCAAAAGTAGCCACGTGTGAATTGAATTTTAAAGAGTAGCGATGGCAGCAAAAAATATCTATTTGGTTGAAACTTTTGCAGCGGCAACGAGTGCAGTATTTTTAAATTTGGTGTCCATTTGTGTACCTAACATTTTAAATAATATATTTGTGAATAAATTTCGACTTGACAAAACTATTAATGTTTTTAAATTATTCATTCTTGTTTGTTAATAGCATAAAAAAAATTAAATATAGAATAAAGCTGCAGCTTGTAGTGATTTTTTTAAATCTATTCTTTAATAGGATATATGTTTGATCTTGGAGAAATCTTTAAGTATTTGATATTTATAGCTAAGAAACATTGTTTTGACACCTAAAAGTCAATATATATTGAAATTAATTTGGCGGGCTGTCACCGTCCGAAAGTTCTAACTTTTATCTATTTCTTATCCATTCTTTCATCCATATTCCAGTTTTCGTCTGGCGTCGGCATCTTCTTCATTTTAATAGTACAGATAATAAGCAATAAGAATTTATTACGTATATTACGGCACGAACACAGTGAGATGTGAAGGAACAATAGGCGTCTGAATTTAAGATGCCAGCGCCAAAGTGGAGAACTCGTGAACTAATTATAGGCTTTTTGTTTGTTTGTGAGGTGAATACTTATATTGATTTTTTTCTGTTTACTGTTATTTTTGACGTTAAAAATAATAACATTAATAATATATGACCTAAAGGTTTGCAAGATTTTGTTGTAAGTGATTTGCAACATGTTAATGGCATTATTCAGCAAAATTCATATTTTTATAGGTTATCTAGTTTTTCCCTTGAAAAGTAGTTTCTTCCACATAAACGGTGTCTGGCTAGTTAAATATTAATAAACTTAAATATTTCTTTAAATTTATGTACAGTTGTAGTTTAAATCACTTTTTTTTTCAGGAAACATGAGTGGCATTTAGGTTAAGCATATTACAATGTATGGAACATTTGTGAAGCATTAAAAATATAAAAATTCTAAGTGTGTGTATGAAGGGGAATATGTTTTAAATGCAGGACATATTATTTTGTGTGGTACAACCCATATTCAACACAAAACTTAACAAATATGTATGCTCTATGTTTACAAACAAGTGTCTCAGATTCAAATACCCATGAAATTAGTGGTACATTGAATATAACTGAAAATATATTTATTAATTCTTTAAGTAAAATAGATGAAACAGTATTTTGTAAAATATGATATAGAAACATTCAGGGGTAAAACATAATAGTGCATGGTGCAATAGTAATATATTTTAAATATACTGGAATTACATATATTTACTTATTTCACAAATTTCACTTACAATGTGTGATTGTCTAAGACATTATTATTGCTACTCGGGCCACGGTTATTTGCACCAGCTTTTTCCCTCTCAATGCCTGGTAAAAGGTGTCTACATCAAAGAGGGTATGCTTTGAACATTGCCGTGCCAACTCAACTTTCACGAGTTGTCCCTGCAATCTACAAAGGATACCGACTAGGTTGGCTCCAGCAAATTGTAGCCCCTTTAAACGCTATCATATTTTTAATAACTTAGCATCTCAGTTTATCATTTACTTATTGTTGATATCATCGTTCACTAAAGAGACAATGACAGAAAAGCCCATAATTAGTTTGACTATAGACCACCAGGTGGCGTACTCCTTATTTTCAGACGCCTATAGCTAACGGCTAACATACAGCATCTGGTTGCATGGTGCAAAAACAGCGTGTTGTGTGTGAACGTCACTGCAAGCTTTTTCCAAACTTGGAGTTTTGACGGGTAGTTGCAGTAGAAAAAACTGCCCGCTGCACGCTACTTTTAGGATCAGTGTGAACACGATACGAAACTTTTGCAGCTGCAAACCTAAAACTGCGCAGCAAAAGTAGCTATGTCTGACCGTACCTTTAGAAGTGCAAAATGCATCTGCACCCAGATTGCTTCGAGATTTTTCAGAAAAAAAAAAATTCTGGTTCATTTGATTTTTCTTTGTTTAATATAATTTATCTAAAGGTACTCTTATTAGGTTATATACTAATTAATGTCCTACAAGTCTGTTATTTTACAATAACCACCCTATTTTGAGATACATTAAATGAAAAATAACACCCTAGGGCGTTATGAATATCTATAACGCCCTAGGGCATTATAAAATTATAACACAACCCAAAACAAGTAAATTATGATAGCGTTATTGACAAACAAAATGCGTTGCTATGCAACGGCGGGGTTTACAAACAATTTTGATTTTTACTCTCTTTTAAATCAAATCGTTTTGAACATAATAGATGTCAAATTAATAAATCGTAAATGTCAAAGAAAAAATTCGAATTAAATAACAGACTTATAGGACATTAAACGTTGAAGGCACCACGGGTGTTATAGGATAATGGCGCCCTCGGTCGACGTACTTTTCCTCGGGCCGGAGGCCCTCGGGATGTACACTGCCGACCTCGGTGCGTTATTATTCTTATAACATCCTTAATAACTATAATGAACTGCTTTTGATCAATTAATAGTATCCATAAACAAACAGCGTGAGTTATAACTCACTAGGTACAGAGCCAATCACCTTTATCTTCATGCCTAGCCTGTTCAATTGACGTAACGCGCAACACACGAAGGTGGAGCCAGGGAGGTAGTGACAGATTATTCGCGTTAATATCTATACAGATTTTCTGAAATGTCACAAAATGCTACTTTTGATTCGTTCGTGCCGAGCCGAATTTTCGAATTTCGCCGTGCAATTTACGATCAGGTTTATCGCCCAGATAGCACAATATATTCCTAAAATATTCTTGGAATAATCTTTTCGGCATATTGGATTAATCTTAGAAAATGATCTAGATATATACACTCTACGAGGAATATTCTCAGAATATCGAAATGAGAATTTTTTTTGAGTTCTAGGAATATTCCGAGGGAATATTGCAGGAATATCCAGATTATTCCATGTATAATCCTGAAATATCCATGGGTTCAAAATCGAATTATTCTTAGATTGTTCCCTAAGAATAATCCTGAAATATACCAGTTATTTCAGGATTAATCCTAGGATATCTACAGATTAAAATTTCATTTATTCCAAAATTATTCTTTTGTGCATTATCCAGATCATTCCAGCAATATCCTCAGAATATCTATAGGCTCATTTTTTTCCTGTAAATAGTCCCCACCATTTACAATTAACTTTTAAATTAGACCCTGTTGGAATAAAAAAACTTGTATTTTTTTTCAACTGATTACTTACTATCAAAAGAAGCATTATTTCAAAGCTGCGTGTTCGTCAAGTAAAAAGCTAAAATTGTAACTCACCTATTTTTTTTACCATCTCCTCCCCACACAAAATGTAATAGTAGGAGCTTACTTGGTAAGAGTAATTACATTTTTGCAATGTAAACAGAGCAAGAATTTCCCGATTTTACCCAAAAAAAAAAGAAACACTTCTAATACAATTTTAATAATATCTATGTAATTAATTGCACACTAAAAAAATTTAACTAGTACTGAATCATCCATCTACAAATTTTTAGCTTTGCCGAAACACCTTACTCGAATTGATCGGTAGCTTTCTTAATATTATCTTAATATATTATTATAAAAGGCGTTATTTTAAAGTTTTGTTTTATCGGGTGAGAATAACACTAAAATTGCACGTGTTGTTATAGTTCACCTCATACTTACTGACCATTGGGACAGCGAACGTGTTAAATTAAAAAAAAAAAAAAATTGTAAAATTTTTGTCAAATGTGCACATTTTTGAAATATTTGCACTTGCCTATTTCTTTCCTTATAACTTGATATGTAATTTCTTGGATTTACGGTCAGTTAATAAATAGAATATTATTTTATTACGATTCGGTTTATTAACCATCGCCAAAGAAACTACAATTTTATAAAAAAACAAAAGTATTTTATATGTATGGAATTAAGTGCTATTTAAATAATAATAACACTATTTTATTAATGGAAATAAGTTAATTATTTAAAAACATTTGTAATTTTAAAAAGCAAACTTCCTAGAAAAATATAAAATAAACACCTATATTACTTTTGCAAATCTAATAATAACGGGACATAAATTTTTAGCATGTAGTGCATTTCTACTTCTCAACTCTTTTCTTTGCCTCGCTCCTCTCTTTTACGCTTCTCGGGTAACCATTTAACAGCTCTGCATCGTTTTCCATAATATACTCACTCGTGGTTGCAGCTAAAATAAACTTAGTTATTATTATTTGAACCAATATTATCAAAAAAATAAAAAGTGGGTAATATAAAAATATAGAAATGATTGAAGTATACAGGTATAACGTATAGTACTCAGTGAATAATAATAATTTACCGAATTGTAAATTAAAATACATACAGTACACTCTGACAAATAGAATTGCAAGATAAAAGATTGTAATAAGTCTCTGTATTTTCATGCAGTCTCTCCACCTGTGTTCTGTCTGATATCGTATCCTATTTTTCATTTAAAAGTGTAATAAAAGTTTAAAATAATTATCTTAAAGTACAATATTTACTTACTTATTTTCATCCACAATTAGTTGCTAGAGGTTATTAACTAAGTACATTATTTGCAGTCATTCTCAAATTCAATTTCGTCCGGTTTATTATCAGATTTTACAATTCTTTCAAGTGATTCACATTTTCTCTCCAAGCTGACTTCAGTATTCAATTCTTGAGCCAAATTAATTTTATATCGTAGGATTCTCAGCAATTGTGTCCCTTAAAATATGGGAGTGTGAATATAAATCCTCCTTTTTTACCTTCCTTTGGCATTCTGAAAATGTGAAAAAATCGTATTAAATTTTCGAGGTTTCGAACATGACAACATGACACTACTAAGTAATATTAAATCTTCAACCACGATCAGATATTTATCATAACATGAAGTTTAATAGGTTATGTTAGGTATATTTTTATATCTGTTTACTTACTTTTTATAGTGTTTATTACTCAAATAAAGCCGAACTAAATGGATAAGACACAAAGGTACAAGTTTAAAATATAGAGTCACTCACAATAATTATTATTTAAATATTTGAGAAATAAAAACTTAATGCAGATGCTGTGTGTTTAGATCACATCATAGTTTAGATGCTTTGTGTTTAGGGTATTTGCTTTGATCAGTTTGGCCTGTCGGAAATCAAAATGGCGCTTTATTTAAATATATTAAGACCATAATATTAGGGTGCATCTTAAGGAGATTTAGGACTCTTTATCGTATATCCATTTTTATTTGATGTTAATCGATAAATTTAATACCAAAATGGAACCTATTCAGGATAGTCCATTGACATCCATAAAATAATATTCTGGTACGTACCAAAATGGGTTGCCTTGAGGACATCTTAATATAGGAAATCCTAAAAGGTACATCCATTTTTCTATTTATTTCACGGACTGGGATATCCAGGTACATCAATTTGTCATCCTTTATCCCGATTGTGCTATGTGTTCTTTATCGCAAATTTCAAATAAGGATCATATTTGTTTATTGTTGCCTACAACGACATAATGATTAGGTAAACAAGCAAAATTTATCTCATCATAACGATTATTCTTAGAATATGTCTGTAATATGAAATCAAATATATTCCAGTAAGAATAATTCTAAAATATTCCGTGAGAATAACATTATAATATTAAAATATGCATATTCCAGGAATATTCCGCTGGAACCTATATATTTCAGGAATATGATACGATTATTCAGATATATACATGTCAGTGAGGAGATTTACAGAATATTCTATGATTATCTGGTGCTATCTGGGCGGGAAGACTTCCTCTTTACGTCGCGACATCGTACGGCCGTATGGTGTTTTTCGAAAAATATGAACGTGTCAAGATTGCATGTTTTTGCAATTTTTTCGACCCCGAAATCTAAGCTGTTTTTTTGTTATTTTTCGCAGATATCTCCGAAACGGTGGGAGTTAGCCCGAAATAAAAGACAAGGTCAAACGAGTATTTTCCATTACAAATCTTTTGCTACTATCAGAATTTTGATTTTTTTTTTTCGAAAAATTTGTGGACAGCTTATGTAAAGAGAATTGATTGAGCTTTTCGACGCTTTTTTAATTTTTTCTCTAACATAAAAAACAAGACTTTTAACCGAATATGCGCTCCGGGCTATTGCAGTTCGCGGAGAAGTTTTGCATTTTTCGACGCGTAATATTAATCTACAAAGCTGATTTTTTTATCTACAAGCAGTTTATGCACTATTTCGATTAAAAATCACATTCTACCTCCGCTTAAGGTGGCTAAATCTTTGAAGACAACAAATATAAAAGGGTGAACAAAAATTAAATTTTCAGTTAATTTTATTAATTTAAACAAAATTTTCTCAATTTAATAATTATTGTTATAATCGTAGATAAAGTATAGTATTTAACTTGCGGTAATGGTAATAACTCACTTGATGAATTACAGCACTCGCCTACGGCTCGTGCTGTAAACTTTCATCTGCGTGAGTTATTACCTGCATTACCGCTCGTTGAATAATATACTATTAAATGTCTGTTTCAGCCAAAGGTATACGCACCTACGTGTTTTTTTTTTTTTTTTCGAAAGTACCTACCTATATATTTTTTTAATGCTACTTAATTTGTGTATTTTTATAAAAATATCTCTAAAATGTCAACTTTTATTGTCTTGGCCATTAGTGGGTTATATCTAATATTGTTTACCGCACAACTCCGTAAACATATATTAGATATGAAATTATAATTTTCCTAACAATGGAAACCAAAACGATCCTTCTCCATGTTTTAATTTTGTTATTTTATCCGAAAATATTTCCACGTCTTTGTTAAAATTCAGAATTTCAGCTACATTTCTTAAATTTCGGTAGAAATCAAAATTATTCGGTAGGTTGGTAGATTTTAGTACAATGCGATAGATAAGCCGAAAAATCGGTAGGGTTGGCAGCGTTGATCCAAATAAATCGATGTAGGTAACCTGAGATAATTTGAACATTGCAGTTATGTTATTTTTTGTGTTGACAGATCAGTGAAAACCTCAAAAATTTGAATAAAATTCATTCTTTTAATGAAGTAACACTATTGTAAGTGAAAATTGATTATAGAAAATTAATAACAAGCATTAATAACATCAAAACAACTCTGCAGAAATTTTTCCAAAATTCAAGAATCTTTTTTGAACTTCGAGCTGCTGTAATTTGACCGTATAAAAAAATTGTTTAAACAAAAGGTTTGTGAAATTTTATAATCTACAATATTAATGATAATTAATTACCCAATACTCCTAATTGGGTGCAGAGATAATTGCGACGGCTGTAAAACGTAAAATATTAACAAAATAGAGAAAATTCAAGAAGTCATTGAGAAAATTAGTTTGAATAAAAGTTGTACCATTTTTCATGTTCTACAATATTAGCAACACCTAATTTTAGGACAGAACTAACAGGAAAGGAGATAATTGAGAAAAACCTATTTTGACCGTCATTTTTTCAACCTGGCGGTCGTAGCGGATACGATATTTTTGTGGAAAAGATTGATTAATGATTGTGGCAAAAATTCCCTGTAGAAATTATTCGTGGGTCAAAGACAGATTGACCAATAGATACCTACTTTTTCAAATATTAAATATCTAAAATTTAGGGGTGGTTTTCACCCCTCGAGTGTTCGGATCATATAGAAACTGAAGATGATACCTTTTACTATAATAATAACTCGTAAAGAAAAATAATCATTAAATACCTACCTATGCCATTATTATTCCTAAATTTCACTTTTATCTCTAGGTAGGTACTGTACTACAAGGAAAATAAAATAAATTGTAATGCGTGTTTAAGACAACTGTTTGAAATAAAATAAATGAACATCATAATTTTAGTTATTAAATACCAATATTAAACAATTCGAGGAAAATAATTTTTTTAATATACAATTTATAATTTTAAATTTGGCGCGATGTCGATAACGTGCTGTCTACTTTATCAATAATTTTGCACTAACTGCGATTGGTTAAATGAGACAGTTTGCCGCTAAAATTTTATTGCTTTGCCGTTTGCTTTGCGCATTCAGTTTATCAACGCCATTTTGGGAAGACGTGCTCGTGTTACTGGAGTGTTGAATGGTTGATTTAAGGCTGCACGTGCGTGGTTTTCGATTTTAGATCATTATTTCAGGAAAAATTTATTGACAAAGTCATCATAAGGTAATATTGAAATTTCTTTTAGTTGACATACTTATACGTATTTTGTGTGTATATTTGGTAATCGACAAACAAGTTGTAACTTGGCCCAACCGAAACTTTTCGTACCGCATTATGTGATGAGAATTTTAAAATTAATATTTTAACGGTTTGTAATGTATATTTTTTATTTTGATATGTCAGAATAACGATTTCAATAGATGAAGCAAATTGGATATAATTCTTAATTTTTTAAATAGTTTATGACGGGATGGATCCCAGAGGGAGAGGTCGTGCTCGAGGACGTGCCCGCGGAGGTCCACCACAACAGGGACAGGGGCAAGGACAAGGGCCAAGACCTGGCCCTGCGCCACAAGGACCGCCAGCTCAACGTCAGCAGGCGCCAGGGCCCCAAGGAGCATGGGGTAGACCACCACGTCCACAACAGGTGCCGCCTCAACAACCACCTCCATCTGCTTCCCCGTGGGCTAGGGCTCCGATGCAAGCACCCCCAGCTATAGTAAGTAGTCTTAATATGGAAATATTTTTTTAGTGATGTTGATTCACTTCCGTTAAAATTTGTCAGAAAATCTATAACATCCGTTTTACTCACTGTGTTTTGTTGCTAATTGGATCTCCTATTGCTAAAAATTATCAGTTCTCTAACCTCTCTCTTACTGGAATTACTTGTCGATAATACGTAGTTTGAAGTCAAACTTTGTTACGGCAAGATTTTTAAAGTCTTCTACTCTGCAATCCTTTTATATAATAATGAAGCTTGGATCAAAAAGAACCAAAATACGAGTTATACAAAAACAAAAAGTGTTTTCATTAACTGAGCAGCAGTATTTTTATATTATGAACGAAATACTTAACTTTCAGTGGATAGGGTATTAAAAGAAACTAAATATTTTCTGTTAAGCGCTAACTCCAGGATAAAGTGTTTATTTTGGTCGGGTTTAAAGCAGAGATGGGTAAAGAAAACTTTTCTAATAAATGTTTCTACGAAATTTTCGGGAGTTTTCGGAATGAAATTTTGATAAAAATAGATAGGTAAAGGAAACTTTCTACATGAAAGTTTCAGGAATGAAATTTTGATAAAAATGAAAGTTTTCAATAAAATCAGCCCCCCGCATTAATCACAGGCCCTAGTACCAAATTCCCTTGCGGACCCCCTCGCCTAATAATTGATGACAGGAATTTGTCAAAATCTCTACCGGGCGCCCACTATGGGCCTCTCAGAAGCCAACGAGCTCTCACGCTTAATAATTGATGAACGAGGGGGCAGAAATTTGAAAAAAAAATTATCAAGGTCTCTGGCGGGCCCCCGCACTTAATAATTGATGAGTGGGGGGGGGAGAAATGTAAAAAAAACATTTTGGCCAGGGTCCAGGTGTCATAATTAATGAGCGAGGATTGTGTTTACTAGTTAGTCTAACCAGGCCCCGTTACCTACAGACCCCCCTCCCCCATTTTGGGGGCCCTGAATAAAATATTTGAATATTCCGAAAGTTCCCAAAGGAAACTTCCGAAATTTTGGAAACTGTCAAATATTTAAATATTTTATTGAAAACTTTAATTTTCATCAAAATTTTGTTCTGGAAACTTTCGAATGGAAAATTGCCTTTAATCATTTCTAGTTAAAGTCGGAGATAATTTAGTCCGAGCTTCTAGGTGGGGGTTATTCCTGTTAGCTCGAAGTTAACCTAGAAAGTTTATGTTTGTTGTTGACAGTTGGGTGAAAAGTCAAAAGTTATTTTTTACTTAACACGTTCGCTGCCTCAGGCCACTAACGTGGACCACTGACTCTCTGCGCCTGTGCCATCGACCACATACGTGACGAGCTCTATGGAATATATTCTCCTAAGTTAAGTAAAAAATGTATTATGGCTTCTGGAGGCTTATGTTTTTAAACGTCAGAGAATGTGTTAACTTAGAGCCTGTTTATCAATACAGGGTTAGGTTAGTTTGCCCCGGGGCTAAACGGTAGCTTCAGACTAAAGTGTTTATCAAGAAGGGTTGAAAGTAACCATGGGCTAAAGTCAGAGGTACCTTAGCACGAGCTTCAAGGTGGGAGTTATCTGTTAGCTCGAGGTTAACATACAAATTTTATGTTTGTTGTTGTGAAAAGTCAGTTATTTTTTTTTGCATAAATTATTGAAAATGGAAGCTTTTGACGAAATAAGCGATGATTAAGCAAATATTTTGTAATTTTGGAACACGAATGACATTAGTTTTCTAATGTAGCTAAAAAGCAAATATTAAAATCTATTTTATTGTATTGTAATATGTATTTATAATTATTTGCTATTTTAATTAATGATGAAAAATTGGGACCTCTGCCTACCTTTGGGGTTTCACTCATTTTCTTAAAATAAAAATGTAACTATTGACCAGAAAATATTCTAGTTTATATTAACAAAATTCAACAAGGCTTTATATTGAGAAATTCTATAAACAATACATGTTTTAGAGGGCGATGGCGAATAAAACGGTTCTGCAGTTGGAGTGTACGTGACATAATAAAAATATGTATCGATATCTTAATTTGCTTGTACAAGGGAAAATTATCAAAAAATAAAATATAATTTGGGAAATCTACATAACCTTAAACAGATGAACACATGTAGTTACTTAATATGTTGTATTCCACGTACAATATAATGATGCTGCTTATACATTTCTTGTAAAGTAATGTAATTGAAATACCTTGGGGTAAAACCGGAATTATTAAACTTGCTTTCAAATAACTCATCCATCTTTTATCGGCAAGACACGTTATCATGTATTTTATAGTCTACACAGTTTTTAGTGAGCATTTTTATAAATCATTATTGAACATGTGCTCAACATGTAATAGATATGTCATGTTATGTTGTTCGACAAAAGGCAAACAGGTTTCTACGTCTCGCCACTGCACGCTTTACTTGTTTCGACATTAAAACATGTCCCATTGAGGTTAATAAGTATTTAGTCAAAAATAACAATTATTCTTCCAGCAAAGTTGTTTGTAGATAGATAGACAGATAGATGTTTATTGGTGCAATATACACAAAGGTGTTTACACAAGTCAAAAAAAAAATTACATGAGACTGTTGTTTCTTGGGCAGAAAAACCAATTTTTAAAAAACAAGAAGAAAACTTTATTTCACAAATTGGAGTACTTTACTATAACGCGTACAGCTTAAGACTAACTTAATGAATCGAATTATAATGAAAGGTAGAAAATGCTATATTTGCAATTCTGCAACCTATTTACTTATCTATTATGAGTGAGTCCCTTATCCTTTAATAAATAAACAATGGGGCATTATATAACTTGAGCAAGAATATTATACTAACATATGATACAATATAATATGGGAACTTAATAAGTGTATAAAAACCAATTAAAAGAATGTGTAAAACATATAAGTACAAAAAATCATTGAATAAATTTAGGCATAAAAACTTATTAAGTATATGATACAACATAGTATTCTTAATACTGTTCTTATGCGAAGAAAACAGTGATTAAAGTTGAGTAATGTAATACTTAAACATATTTTTGCATATTTTTGATATTTATTTAAATTAAGAATTTATAAGTATTTACTCCAAAATATTCTTATACTTAATCTCACAATTGACAGTATTCACAGTATTCAAAAGAAGTATAATACTATTAAAAATAAATCTAATAATTCTTATACTTTGAAGGAATTAAACTTACATTAACTTAAAATATTGTGCTAACGAAACCCAAGAATATGTCGGTTCTAGCTTTAAAATTTATATTTTATTGAATTAATAATTTATTATGCCAAGTAATATTTTTCTTAGACAAGTACAAAATTTCAAGTGTAACCGATTAATGTAGAATAGTTTTCTTTCTGTGCACATATAAATTTCCTTATTTTTGATTCATATCAGGAAAATGGTAATCCCAGTGTAGCATTTAGAAAATTGGAAAATTGTGGGTCTTTTAAGGTTTCCAAACCCAAATGCCTTCTTAACTGGTGGAGCAAAAATATCGTGCTGGCCAGTTTGTGGCTTAGCTGATCGATATGACTAAACCAGCTTAGTTTATGGTCCAGTGTGATACGTCACTGTGCTACTCTTGGAAAAGACAAGCTTCTGAGTTTTTTCCTCATTCATTTTCATTTTATTAGTGATGAACCAGGTTTTGACTTGATCCGAAATTAAAGAAGTTTCAGTTTGTTAATGTAAAACGTGAAGGTTACTATGGGAAGTTGCAATGTAGTGTCAACATAGGCAATACACCTATGGGGCAACATAAAATGAAATATATCATTGACATATATAATAAGGAGGAATGACCCTAAGACAGAACCTTGAGGCACTCCGTGCTTTACTGGATTAAGATCCAAGTTAATGTTAGGTCTATTTCTACAATTAAAAGCAACTCGTGATTGGTCAGCTGACCACGTCAGACAGCTTATTGACCTGACTAGTTCTGATTTCTTGTATTATGATGCACTGTTCTCCGTTACATAAATAGGAGCGTAGTAGTCCCAGTGTAATATTTAAACACAAGAAATAGTAGAGTAGTAGTTACTAATATACCAGTTTAATTATGAAACAGTGCATTTATCTAAGGTTATTCAGGAAAATAGACAAACGGTCAAGAATGAAAAATGTTTATCTAGTTAGTAATTTTAACAATTTTCCGTCGAGGTAAATGGGGTCATTTCATGTTTGTAAAAAACTTAAAATACCCACTAATTTGAATAGTAAAATGTACGAGGATAACGTAATAATAATTAAAATCACTCTGATATTTGTTAATTATTCATAAATCCACACAAACTATACTACTCATTTTAAATTTTATTAACGCGTGACATCAATGATTAGAGGTAATTTTATTGTTGTTAGATTGCTGCCCTGTCAATACCAAATGTAACACTAATATTTTAACTTCTAGTTTTCCAGTTTGCAAATATTTTATGAATTTTAGGAAATGCGAAGAGGCACATCTTTGGCCACAGCTTTGTTGTTTTTAATGTTAGAGAAATAATAAAAAAGCATCAGAAAGCTCGATCAAATTTCTTTAGAATTAGTGTCTACAAATATTTTGAAAAAACTGATAATTAGCGAGATTCTTGGGAAAATTCAAGAAATTTCACGTTTTCTTCGAAAATGCATGTGAATTTAAAAAAAATCATTTTTCCCAGAAACGTTTGCTTTGAAGGGCCGAAATTAATGGGGCGCCTAGGTAATACATGATATTAAGAGTACATCGTAATTGAGATCAATTTCAGTTAATTACCGATTAATTACGGTGACAAAATGACGAAATTTTACCGAAAAAAAAAAAAAAAGTTCTCACTTTCGCCACTTCTATTTCCCTCATTTTTGTCGTAAGACAAAAAATTTAAAAAACGGTTTTAGCAAATTCAATTCTATTTAAATTCGTTAAAGTAATTTTTTGACTTAGGAGCCAAGGTTAAGGAGTTACCAACAAGAAATGTGCGATTTTTGCCGGACATCGCCACTTATTTCAGCAGATATCTCCGAAACGAAAAAAAAGGACAAAATTCTGATGGAACCAAAAAATTCGTAATGAAAAGAAATCGTTTTACGATATTTTTTATTTTGGGCTGATAAAAAAAAATTGCCGTTGCATATACTTAGTTATTATTAGTCCTAGAATGCAAATTCAATGTAAATACAAATTATGAAATAACCCCATTGCCGGATTCCTTAATGTTTCTATTAAGAAAATAGATTTTGCATCTGTAAAATAGCGTTTTTGCAGTATGATTTAATAACGTGTTCTCTCATGTAGTTAGTACAAATCTTTAATCATCCATTGATTTGCTCAAAAGTTTCATTCATTTTTTGACACTGTAAGAAAATCTAAATTCGATTCATTCATCAACACTAATGCACCTCGTTTTTCCACTATTCTCTGCGCTGTTTTGTCTGCGGGAGCGTTTGGTATACTTAATTGCAATTTTCTCGAAAACTGCTGATTTTACAAAAAAAAGTTACATCCATCCTTTATCTTTATTTCGTCTTGATGTACTTGGTATCTATTTCGATAGATAAAATAGTTTTTTGCTTGCCATATTTAAACCTGTAACCTTTCATTCTACGGGCATCACCTTTGAAAAAAAATTATATTGTCTACATTTTTTTTTTAAATTAAATTTCACATTAACACATTTTGTTAACAAATATGTAATGATAACACAGTAAAAAGTAGAGTCCAATTCATTAGCATTGTTGAATTAGAGGGAGTTAAACGAAAAATAATTGTCTTATTATTTCACGGTTTTTTCTCGTTTTTTGCTCATGTTTTAATGTAACTTAAAAAGTCAACATAAAAAATAGTGTTAACTTAAATAGCTTTAAAAAAGCATGTACAAAGTATGTTAAAGATGTATGGCCTATTTAAATATTTTATCGCGGCTTGTTTATATTTATTGTGATTTTTATTTACATTTATTGTGTAATTTTTGTTCTTGCTACAATCATTGTAAACATTTAGCTATGCTAATAAAGATGATTATTATTATCTTTTGTCTCGACCAACTAAAAGTCATAATTTTTTGTTTCAATGAAGGATAAGCTTCTGTACACTTCGGTTAAGGTAACATTTCTTTACGACTCAAAAGAAATGTGACCTTTGCACTAGTTGTACCTGCAAGTGACCCTGTGTGAGAGTATCTCTCTTTCGTATTATCATGGGTTGTTCTTCTAGCTAACACTAATAGAAAGAAATCCGATCTCTCAAATCAGTTCCATTTTTGATATCACTTACTGTAGAGGGTAAGTTATTACGAATTAAGACAGTACATTCAACTATTTTTTTTTTCCAGCCTACTCTAGGTAGAGGCGCTCGCCAAGCAGCGTCAGGTGGAGGAGAAGGAGATGTAGAGGACCCGCAAAGGGGTATGTTTGTATGACATTAAAAAAAAAAGAAATCTTATATATTTTTATTACAGGTCTTCAGGGAGCAGGAGATGGAGCCGCAGCTCAAGAAAGAGGACGTGGTGCTGGAAATGGTGGCGTCAGGGGTCGCACCAATCATTTCGAAATTATTCGTACAAGGCCCGAACACATTCAGTCTAAAATGGGTATGTGATTTTCACTACTGCTATTAATTTTTTTTGTGGTTATAATTTGGGTAATGCCGAAAAGTATTTTTTTTCCCCAAAATTTTTTCAGGGCACTCACTTGTAATGTTATTTTTTCATGCAAACGTATAGTTTTTTAAAAGAATGTTTCGAAATTTTTTACCTTCACTTTTTATCGGTGCAGATGCTGAAAGTCATCTTTTTTGTTGTCATCGCGCTTTTAGGGCTTTGCAGTACAGTGCACCTTTTACTCATTGCAAAATACCAATATTTTTCACGAAAAAAAAAGGATATTTGTCAAAATGTCATTAAAAAATATGTCTTTAGAAAGGGTATATGAAATACATTGACATTATATTAGATGAAAACCTTATATTATAAAAACCATGCTGATTATGTTGTGAACAGTCTGGATCATTGCGATGAGTTTCAGAAATTATTATTTTAAACGCCTAACCAAAATAAACAATTTGTTATAGCTTCAATAATAATAGATAAAATTTTGGAAAAATATGCCCTTTATGGACGTTATCAACCACAAAAAACATTAAAATATTTGTTTAAATTACTAAAAACTTGTAAATTGTTTAAAACTTATGGCCTCAAAACTATGACAGGGATAAACATTATTTTTTTAAATTGTGTTTTTAAGGATGTAGAATAGATATTTTACTTCCACGTCCAGTGGAAGTATAGTAACTCAAAAAAAAAATGAAATTTGATGAAGAAGGTGAAATCAATATAATAGAAGCACTTTTCTAACATTCGATTATGTCTTAATGCTTTTTCATTAATTCATTTAACAATTTTATTTTACGGCCGTTGAAATTTGTAAATATTTTATCATTCATCGTGAAAAGCCAAAGTAAGTTATGAAGCTGACATCAATCACCAATCTGTCACTATGCTATCATTACCAATCAATAATATGGTGATAACACTAACGACGTTGACAAGCACCTATAAAACGGTGTTTTATAAAACACTAAAATCTACAGTTACAGTTGAAACTTCTAGTTAAACTTTGGTTTAATCTGTACCTATAAAATCGGCCCTAAAAGGTCTTAACGAAATATTTTTTTTGTTTATTTTAACCGATTTTTGCATTTAAATTTTATTTATTTGTTGAAATGCTTGCATTTTTGCCATTTTATTTCGTTAAGACCAATCAAAACGTACAGTTATAAAGAATGCACTATGCTATCATTACCAATCAATAATATGGTGATAACACTAACGACGTTGACAAGCACCTATAAAACGGTGTTTTATAAAACACTAAAATCTACAATTACAGTTGAAACTTCTAGTTAAACTTTGGTTTAATCTGTACCTATAAAATCGGCCCTAAAAGGTCTTAACGAAATATTTTTTTTTGTTTATTTTAACCGATTTTTGCATTTAAATTTTATTTATTTGTTGAAATGCTTGCATTTTTGCCATTTTATTTCGTTAAGACCAATCAAAACATACAGTTATAAAGAATGAATGTTTCTCTATGATTCGATCTCATGATTTTATTAGGCCACAAAGTTTTAAACAGTATGGTTTTTTTTGCCTTTTGAACAAATATTTTAACTTGAAATGGTTTTAAAAAAGCTGTATACTGGCTAAAAAATTGATCTAATTGGCAAACTGAGGGCGAGTTGTACCAACACGCGGTTAGTCCTAAGCCTGTGTTAAAAAAGGGTTAAGAGCAATGTCGCGTTGCACCAAAACGTTAACCTTGAATTTTAATGTTATCAATAAAACTTAAAAAATGGGGCAAGTCTTATAAACATATTTTTGCTAAAATCTAGTTGTGTAAATCTAACTTTAATTTTTGTGACATTGTCAGTTATTTATCAAAATTCATTGCAAGTGTGCAAAAAACTAATATGCCCCATGTAAGCGATTTAATTAAAGCTGGAGTTATTGCCAAAGCAGAAGATGGATGGTCAGTGAGACAAATTGCACTGCGTTATAATATTCACAAAAATTCGGTGTGTAACATTTTAAAAAGTGGAGAATAAACTACGATTAGAAATCCTGGATCAGGGCGGCGAAGAATATCAACTCAACGACAAGATTTGCAATTGGTAAATACATTAGTAGAAAATCCATTTTACTCAGTTATTCAGGCAGCTGAAGAACCAAATTTTTCTGGATCGAGTAGTACTGGTCGTCGGAAAGTAAAAGAATCGGAGCTACGCTGCCATCCAGCAGCACAGAAATACTTAAAGCTGAGCATAAAGAAGCTCGACTAGGAGTTGCGCTTCGATTTTTAGTGCATGATGTAAATTTTTGGAACAATGTAGTTTTTACAGATGAAAAAACTTTCCAGTCAAAACTCAGCGGTCGTATTCGTGTTTACCGACTTACGAATACTCGATACGATGAGAAATATATATCTAACAATGACAAAAGTGGTAGATTTTCCTTTAATATGTGGGCTTGGATATCTGCGCGTGGTCCTGGTGTATATTAGGATTTTAGACAATATGCTCCCTTCTGTGTCACAATTATTTCCTAATAATGAATTCATATTTCAACAAGATAATTGATCCGTTCATACTGCTCATACCGTAGTTAACTGGTTTCAAGATAACAACATTAATGTTCTTAACTGGCCCAGTCATAGTCCAGATCTCAACCTTATGGGGACATTTGGGGACTACTCGTAAGAAGTATCCAAAAACTAAATGTGAGACCACGGAATGCCCAAGAATTACTGGAAATAATGAATAATGCATGGGAAAATATTACTGATGATTGTTGTATAAGGTTATTTAATTCTATGCCAAACAGACTTATAGAAGTTATGAATAGAAATAATGCAATAACGAAATATTAATAGTTTCTTGTTAAGTTGGATATCCTTTGTCTCCTGATCCAGGATTTATACTTATTGTGCCATTTATTTTCCACTTCTTTAAAATGTTAAACACCAAATTTTTGTTAATTTATGACGCAGTGCAACATGTCTCATTGACCATCCATCATTAGTACAGTAAATTTAGTAACAGACCCAAACATCCAAAAGGTATAGGCAATTCTTTTCCCAGGTTGTTCACTATCCTCAGTACAACACGCCATGAAGAATCCCGAAGTTGTGGCGTCGGGTTTGGGAGGGGGTGTCACTGACTATCCTTTTTCCGCAGTTTTGCTCTGATATCTCCAAAACTATTAGATTTATCAAGATCATAAACGAAGTTGTTGTACATAAAATTTCTGACAAAATTGGTCCTATTCATATTTTTGATCAACCCCATAGATCGAGATATGGAGGGGAGAAATCTGTGAAATGTTAAAAATTGACAAATAAAGCTAAAAATTGTCTTAAAGTCTGATTTGATCTTAAATTGTTTGGATTGAAGTAGAGCATGAATATGTAATAAATTATGGTAACCATTAAATGTAAGAAACAGTAAAAGTTGAGATTTGAAACGTAAAAAAGACAAATCTTGATGTGTTTTACATTTATTACAAGATAATAATGTATTTTCAAGATTATTACAAGATCAGAAAGTAGTTTCAAATTTATTCGATTTCATCGTCATCATTGCTCTCTTCTTCACTGTCATCTGAATCACAATCCTTTCCTAGTAGAAGAACATCATCTGACACTAAAATTTGCTCAGCATCGAACTCTATTGGTGAAGTCAAGACCTACACACGTTATGCACATTCTTGAACATTGCAGACCATTCTTCTTGCACTCACAGTTTCGAGTGCAATCATCGGTGCAACAACAGGAAATAAGCCGCAGTAATTCATCTGGTGCAGCAGCCATTGATGTAGTCACTGGGCGGAGTTGCCTTCCAATCTTCTTCCATGCACTGTAAAGGATCTTTTGCAACACCATGCCAGAGCTACACTTGATGGTACACTCGTAAAGAGTGTTCTTGTGCAGCGTCCTCTGTTGGTGGAAGTGCGGCTAGTTTGAAGTTAGCATGTACGGGTTGTTTACCAATTGTTGTCAGGTAACGTTTGTATCGTAAGGCATTCAAGTTTTCAGTCTCTTTTGCTCCATATAACTCCTCAAAATAGCTGCTCAGTCTTTTATTTGCTCACAGTCGTTTACACAAAAACTCGCGTTTATAAAAAGTGCACACTTTCAAACTTAACAACATTCCCGAGCCCTACTGAACGGTCGCACAACTAGGATCGTAAAACGGGAGGGGTCTGGTAGGCCACCCCATCCCTTTCTTCAAGCAGCCTACCTGCTCTTCATTGTATTTAAGGCCGTCATCTTTCTCTTCTCCGGATTCCTTTTTCAACTCTTCCCCACTTCAATCCAACCAATTTAAGCTCAAATCAGAAAAATTTAAGGAAATTTTTAGCTTTATTTGTCAATTTTTAACATTTCACAGGTTTCTCCCCTCCATATCTCGATAACTATTAGGTTGATCAAAAATATGAATAGGACCAATTTTATCAGAAATTTTATGTACAACAACTTTGTTTATGTTCATGATCTTGATAAACCTAATAGTTTTGGAGATATCAGAGCAAAACTGCGGAAAAAGTCAGTGATACTCCCCCCCCCCCGCCCTCCCAAACCCGACGCCACAAACTTTGGGATTCTTCATGGCGTGTTGTACTGAGGATAGTGAACAACCTGGGACAAGAATTGCCTATACCTTTTGGATGTTTAGGTTTAGGTAATTTTTGTTCTATACTTACTGTACTACATTTGCTATAGCAATAAATTACAATAAAAAATAAAATAAAAGTGCTAATTGTTTTATTTCGGCTACTCATTACATATTCAAATAGAGACAGATTTACATTAGAAAAAAATAGTTGTCCTATTTTTTTTTGCTCACGACAGTACAACTCGCAAAATTTTTAAACCACTGTTAAATTTTAATACGGGGTTAGCTTAACACCGGGTTAGGGTAGTTTGGTACAACTCGCCCTGAATGTATAAGAAAAAAATCCATTTTTTTATTTCAAGAAAAAAAAAATTTAGATGTTAAAATTTTAAAACGACAATCTTGTGGACCGTTAAAAAGACATGCCTTAAAAATGTAATGGGTTTAAGATGTTGCGCACCCAAAATTAGCGTTATGATTTAGGTCGAAAAAAAAAATCTGGAAAATTTTGTCTGGCAACAACCTTCACAAGTTTATTCTTTAACACGTTGACTGCCATCTCGGTCCATAAGACCGAGTACTTATATTTGCCCTATGGGCCGACTCGGTCTATAAGACCGAGTCATGTTTTAGGGATCTGTGGATCTTCTGGATCTTTTCGGGATTTCGGAATCTCCCAGCGACTCGGTCCAGCACACTTCTATTGTTATAAATAGACCGAAATGGCTTAGTAAAGGACCAAGACCTTTTTTGACGTTTTTTTTGGCAGTTTTTTTTTTTTTTCAAAATATTGTGTCAATTCATAGTGTATTAGCCGATGACATTCATGGCCTAGGGGGATATTTTATTTGGTTAAACCGTTGCTACCGGTTGGCACCTTATGAGAAATTTGTCTTAACCCGTATGGTAGTCAACGTGTTAATCTATCTGAATGTAAATCATCAACCAGAACGAATCCTAACAGTTTTTCAAACGGAATGTTTCTTGGCGTCTGCTCTAATGGTTTTTAAGAAAAATACTGTTTCATATAATTAAAAAGCATTTTTCATGGCCTTTCAGATGATGTAAAAATATACGGGGTGTTCCATTCAAAAGAATCGAAGTGAAGTTCATATCTATAAAATGCGACTTCCAGTTGTTTTTCTGAAATAGTTTTTGAAAAATACATGTGACTTTCTATAACTTTTATTTTTGAACTCCTTACATAACTCCAAAAATAACGAAGTTAAATGAGGTTCTAACGTTCGCATGCCCGCCATTTTTATCTAATTTTGGGCGAAAAATTATTATTACTATTATAGAACCATTTCTATTTCAGGCACAACTGGTCAGCAGATCAAGCTCATCGCTAACTACTTTGCCCTGATTCAAGCCGGCAAGTGGGGGCTCAACCAGTATCGAGTGGATTTCAATCCAGAAATTGACAATACTGGCCACAGGAAGGGCCTGATGCGTACCGCCATGGCCAATGTTATACAGGGCGGCTATCTCTTTGACGGCACAGTTTTGTATACGACGAAAGTTATTAACCCTAATCCGCTGGAAGTCTTTGTCAAAAATGAAAATGACGAAAATATTAGAATAACAGTTCGTTTGGTGGGAGATGTCACATGGGGTGACTACCACTACATACAACTTTTTAATATTATTATCAGGAAATGTCTAGCTTACATGAAATTCCAGTTGGTTGGCCGAAACTATTTTGATCCACATGCTAAGGTAATTATTTTTTTGCTATTTTAGCACTAGGTACAGTAAATAAATATTACAGAAACACTTATAAAAGGACTAATTCTGACGGGTTTTTTTTATAGAAAATTTGGCAGGATGTTAGTACCGTGTTAATGACATGCATTTTATAAGTACTTCTGTAGCAGGGTGCCCAATAACCTGGAAAACTGGGAAACTCACGAATCACAAAAAACTACAATAGGTTAATCTCACTTATTTTATAAAATATCTTTTTAATAGTAATAATAATAAAAGTTCTTTATTGAATACATAGAAAGTACATATTCAAATGGCTATCGACCGGAGTCCTTCAGCCTATTTAGTTAACAGTTGCATATTATATGGCCGACTTGCAAATTTGGGTGTTAATATTTAAAGTCTGCTCAAGATTGGAGTTATCCTAGTTTACTCAAGCTCTATTTTGTGCACTTACTATTAAAGTCAGAGTTATAATAATTGTTTCACTTTTTTAAATATTTATTGTTTAAATATTTTCAACCCTTAAAATGGGGGTGATTTTCTCGTTTTTTCGCAATACGAAAAGATGTGCTCTCCTTAGAATTTCTCAAAGGTTAATTTGAGACCGGCGAGATCAATTTTGCACCTTTCTTCTACTCGCTACTACACAAAAAGAAACGAATTTCGGGCTTATTTTAAGGTTTATTTTGGTTTTACCAGAGATAGGTAAACTCCCGGAGTTTTGATTAATCCTGAATTTTCCCGGATTTGGGATTGCGAAAGTGGAGAAAATTGCACTTTTTCAGCTTTTTTACGAAAAATACTACTTTCTCATTTTTCATGTTCCCACCTCTTCATATTTGTTATTTGTTGTAAACATTTGATATTTTAGTATAATATTCACACTTTTAGCTCTCCAACGATGTATGCGAAAATAAAACGTCGCCATTTTGTTGATGTAAGTAATCAGCAATTAAAACTGTTTTTCGTTAAGATGTAGTGGGACCTAAACGCTCAAATTTTTTTGTCCGCTTGCAGCGGGGAAAATGCATTTTAAACTGTAAAGGAATTTTTGAAAACGTTTTTGTTTCTCTGCAAATATCTCAGTAAATATTATTATATTATTATTATTATTTGTTTATAAATATTAGTTTTAGCGAAAAAATGGTGGACATCAAAAAAGGAAACTTATAAACTGAGAATTAATTTGTTTTTTTATGTATACAGAGTAACCCATTTAGAAGCTGAACGCCTCTAAAATTTTTATTTATTGTGCAATTTGAATTAAATTTTACTCAAGTATAGAACAAATTAATATCTAATTATGACTAGAAAAACATTCGCCTCCTACAAATGCAAAGCCACCTGCGGTATCAAAGTATACAGAAAAAAAAACAAAAAATCATATTAGGCATTCTTTTATCGCAAAATTTTTTTAACGAAACTCGTTTTGAATTGTGCAAAACCTTAAGTCCAAAATTTAATTAAAATAAAAAAAGATTGAAATTTTGATTGAAATAATGTCCAAGTCTGAAAATATCATTTTAATGGGTTTTTTTATTTAGAAAACTGTACTATGACAATTTTGTTTGAAATTAAACCCAAGCTGCCAGGTAGTTGTCAAGTAATTTGCAGTTTTTTTTTAAATAATTATTTTTAAAATTTCAATTTTTTTTATTTTGATTAAATTTTGGACTTGAGGTTTTTGGACAATTCTGAACAAGTTTCATTAACAAAATTTTCTGTTAAAAAAATACCTAATATGGTTTTTTGTTTTTTTTTGCATATTTTGGTACCACAGGTGGCTTTGCATTTGTAGGAGGTGAATGTTCTTTTGGTCATAATTAGATCTTAATTTGTTCTATGCTTAAGTAAAATTTGATTCAAATCGCACAATAAATAAAAATTTTAGAGTGTTCAGCTTTTAAATGGGCCACTCTGCATATTTGTGTAGGGTTGATAATTTCAGAGATATTTAGTTTTATAGATGGTATCCGACCATTTTTATGATGAAGAATTTAGTTTAAAATGTTGAATATTTTAGAAACTGGGACTCTTCCATAAAGAACTCTGAGGAATAAAATGAAAAATAATTAATCAATCTTTAAAATGATTTTTTGTTTGTTTCTACATCACAAAAAATAAAGAATTTATCGCCGATTCTATGTGCATTTTCACATTTTTTTTTTTTTTAATGAAATGTTGCCATTTTGTTATTGTAATTGCTCAGTAATAAATTTTTCTTTCAAAAATGCTATTTTTCGTCATCTAGATACTCAATTTATTTTGTCTGTTTAAAACACTTGTCTTAAAAAAAATTCCATCCATCATCTCATCTCCATTTTGAATTTCTTAATTTTGACTTCAGATTCAGAATCAGCGATCCCAAAAACATAACTATCCGTTTCAAAAATAAATTAGTGTCACTTTCAAATATTCAGTATTCAAATTTAGGGGTGGCTTTCACCCTTTGAGGGTAAGAGCAAGTATCTGAACCATATAGAAACTGAAGGTGGCGATACCTTTTTACTACAGTAAAGAAAAATTATCATTGCATATAAAATTATTCTGAACTTTTACATATTTTTTATCTCTAGGTACTGTACTTTTGCAATTTGATAACAAATAGAGTATCTATCCTATCTTATTTATTTATTGGTTTGTTAACGTTTTAGGTCTCCATACCAGAGCATAAATTAGAATTATGGCCTGGCTATTACACGTCCATGCGTCAACATGAACACGACATCCTAATGAACTGCGATGTCACATTCAAAGTGATGCGGATGGACAATGTATACGATTTGATGTTGGAGTGTCGGGGCGCCAACGTTAAACAAGAGTTCCAGAGTAAAGTTATTGGAAGCATTGTTTTAACGTATTACAATAATAAGACATATAAAATTGATGATGTCGATTTTGAAAAGACCCCCGAGAGCACTTTCCCCATGCGTGATGGCACCCAGATGTCATTTATTCAGTATTACCAGCAAAAATACAATATCAACATAAGAGTGAAGACGCAACCGTTGTTGGTGTCTCGCAGTAAAGCGAGGGAAATCAGGGCTGGAATGCCAGAAACAATTCTCTTGGTGCCCGAATTATGTCAGTTGACTGGCTTGACAGATAGACAAAGGGAAAACTTCCAGTTAATGAGATCAATGGCTGATCACACTCGAGTTGGACCTCCGCAGAGGATGCAGAAGTTGATGGAATTCAGTCAACGAATGAGGAGGTGCCCCGAAGTTGTGAGCGAGTTGAGGCGTTGGGATCTCGGCGTAGCCGATTCCCTATTGCAATTCTCGGGAAGAGTTTTACCTCCAGAGACTATTATTGGTGGTAAGTAATCATAAGTTGCATTAAGTTTTGACAGTGAATTAAAAAATGAGCCGTATTTTAACGAAACGAAATTACAAGCAGACCGTGCGCACTCGCATTGTTTTAGAAAACTTTGTTTTAGTGATGGCATCATGTCACTCGTGTCACTACTTTCACTCTTCAATCATGACGGCTTCACAAATCTGCATCTTGCCCGATTTGGTGACACTCGTCAGTTGATACGCTAGTATTCTGTACTGTGTGCTGGACAAAGCTAAGAATAATTTATTATTAAATCGATAGGGCAGGAGTACGTTTGCTTATTTGTAAAGAACGTGACTTTCCGATGAAATTGCCTAAAAAGACAGTGTTCGGTTTTGTTGAATTTTAAAGGCTGATGGATTTTTGTGTTGTTACGTTGTCAGTTGTCACGGCTTTATTTATTACATTTCTGCTCTGTGTGCTGGACATTAAGCCAATAAATTTATCAAAGATGGGTAAAAGGAACTTTCCAATAAACGTTTCCAGGAAAGAGTGACCACAAAATTCACCTATTTTTGCATAGTAGATAGCGGGCCAAGGGAAAGAGCAAACTAAATCCCATAGGGCCCAAATTAAACTTTGAGAAATTGTAAGGTGAGCATATTTTTTACTTTTTTGAAAAAATGCAAAAATTTGGGTTCGTTTACATATATGGCTCCTCACTTGTTAAATGAAATTTTAAATTGGTTGGGTTTATCTAGCCATTCATTTACTATGTCCATTAAGAATAGATTATTTAATAGCACTCAGTAACATGTTTATCACACTTATTTAGAATGGCTTGTATCAACGAGGTATGGACTGGAATCGGTTTGGTTAGGGATTGGGCTGATTTTGGTTTTGGCTTGGTCAATACAACCCATCTATAAATGGTAGTTCATCATTTTTATTTATTTATATGTTGGTATACTGTGTATTTATTTTCTGTGGGGGAGTGGAAGAACGGCTTAGCCAAACTCCCACCTTTTATGTAACATTTTTGTAACATAATAAACATTATTATTATTATTATTATTAAAAATCACCCTATTTAAGGGTAGAAAATATTTTTAAAAAGGCAGTATATAATGAATATTTTAAAAAATAAAACAACTTATTACTCAGATTGTATGAACTATTTATGGATTATATAATATAATTCTGTAGCGTATTTGGAAGAGTTTAGGCAATTGTCCTACAACCCTCCAACCCCTTGTAATAATTAATAATTGGAGCTTTGTAGGACAATTGCCTAAACTCTTCCAAATACACTACAGAACTATATATAATCCGTAAATAATTCATACAATATAAAATCTGAGTGATAACAGTTGTTTTATTTTTTAAAATATTCATTATATACTGCCTTTTTTAAATATTTTCTACCCTTAAATAGGGGAGATTTTTGCATTTTTTCAAAAAAGTAAAAATATGCTCACCTTAAAATTTCTCAAAGTTTAATTTGAGCCCTATAGGATTTATTTTGCTCTTTCCCTTGGCCCGCTATCTACTATGCAAAAATGAGCGAATTTTAGGCCTTTTATGTGGTCACTCTTTTCGGGAGTTTCTGGAATGAAGTTTTGATAAAAATCAGAGATGGGTAAAGGAAACTTTCCAGAACAAAGTTTTGGTAAAATTCCACTTTTTCAGACGGAAATTTAAATATGAATGCTGTGCCGTGGAAGTGTGCTCTAGGGGGTTTTTTGGATAGCTGATCACGATTCCGAGTCCATTGAGCAATTCCAATTCTAGACTGGAATACGTGCCATAGAAAATTCCATTTTTTTCAGAAAAAATTTAAGTATTAATGTTTTTCCACGAAAATGGATCGATTTGTCCGGCTAAAATATCGGATGACAGAAAATGACGGGGGTGGAATTTAGTCCAACCGGGAAAAAGGCGGGAATTTCAAAAAGTAATCGGGAATTGCAAATGTTGGCTAATAACATAGGTACATTTTCATTCGCAACATACAAGGTAGCCAATACTGTTGTGTTTCCCCATATGTTTATTTACATTACCCAGTAATATGAGGATACACAGTGTTAGATGTGATTTTGTTGTTTTTTGGTAAATGTGGACTGTAATTAATGTTCGCTGATACTGGTAACTTCCCTTTATTTCCTTTTAATACATTCATACAAAATGATGAGTTTACTTATTCACTACAGTTACAACATAAAACATAAATTTTTGGGTGTGCTTCTACCCTCAAACATTGTTCTACTTTAATAATCTTTAATTTATGTGTCCTACTGACTGGATTTTTTTGTCCTCCCTTCCCTGCAACTCGCGCACAGAACTCCAGCGCGGGATTAACTTGTAATTTCAAATTAATTTGATTTAACACACAGTGTGTCCAACTAAGTCGGCACCATATGGGAAACTTTTTTATTATTGGTTTTATGAAAAAAAGTTATTCTTGATAAAAAGTTTAGCATGGCCTAAAACCCAATATCATTTGCTGCATCAGCAACATAATTAATGAAATCCACTATTCTTAATAATGTCCGATACTAAACGTGCCACACACTTCACTTTTCGGTAATTTTCGCATTTCCAATATATTTTATTTACATCAACTTCTTTGTCATTTATAATATAAATGAGATCTGGTATGGTTTAAATACGTCCGATTTTAACAATTTTCCAATAAGTTATGAAAAGAACATGGTTAATAAAGCACATTTTGAAAAAAAAAAATTTGGATGAACCATAAATTGTTGAGAAAAAATTTTTTTTTTTGTATGAACTAAAAATTACGGAAGTTACGTGACCTCTGGGAGCGAAATGGGGTGCTGGGTGGGGAGATAGTGGAATATAATAATGGAAAAGATGGTCGTTACAGTTGTACAATGTAATAGCAGATAATTAGCGACCTCCGGTGCACAGCACTAATTGGAAAAGAAAAAAAACATGAATTGAAATTAATGCTTTCTCTTGTACTTTTGGAGCTGTTACTGAGATAATTAGAAGAATCTGCTTCTCGTTCATTACTTTTTCTTTATTGTTTGTACTAGTCTTGTTATATTGAAGCTTGGAAAAAACGGGGAAAAAGTCGGGAATATCCACGTCCGGATTTGGTAGACACCATGAACAGGAAGATGAAAGTGACACTGAAGAAGAACCAACAAATCCTGAATTACCAGTTCTCGAATATGATTCAGATTATGATTGATGTAAAATTGCCTTTTAATCACTTACCTCACTTGAAAGAAGAAAAAATTTGCATGCATTCCTGCAGTGTTTATAAAATTGCCATGTATATTAATTTGAAATACTCGTAATATTCTTACATAACTTTTTTTCTTAAAAGTAAAATTGACTTGAAAAATTATTTTGAAATACTCGTAGTATTCATACATAATTTTTTTCTTCAAAGTGAAATTTGACATGAAAAATGGCACAAATCCCAGTACAAAATATGGAATTCTTGAATTTGGACCTCAAGATCATGATCAGCGACCCAAAAAACCCCCAGAGCACGCTTCCGCAGCACAATATTCATATTTAAATTTCCGCCCGAAGAAGTGGAATTTTCATAAAAAAATGGCCCGAGTTCCATACTCGTGATCAGCGACCCAAAAAAACCCCTAGGACCCATTTCCGAGATGAAATATTAATTTTATAAATTTCTCATTTTCGGAGGTAATGCAAGGGTCAATGTTGATGAATGTTCCTCAGGGTCTAAGGAACGTGTGAAAAATAGTATATTATTCAACGATCATATAATGATGGCTATTATTCACGAGGGTGAAGTTTAAGACACGAGCCGTAGGCGAGTGTCTTAAATCACCAGAATGAATAGTAGCTATTATATGCGAGTAGAATACTATACTTTGTCCACGACAATTAAATATTTTTGATTAAATTATTTACTGAAGAAATTTATAAGTCCGATTTATTTTTAACATTTTAATGTAAAATTATTGTAAATAACGTTGACATTTAAGTTCAATTTGACAAGCCGTTCTTTTGAGACATAACCACCTCAATAAAATTTAAAAACAAAATTGTATGATAAAAAATTTTGTGAATAGTTTGGAAAAGTACACCAGTAGAACTGATTATAAGAACGAATTAGCATTTTTGGCAATTCTCCAATGCATAAAAGATTTGCTTACTGAATTGCTGGTCATAGATGCATAGAGGTGATTTCAACAGCTTTGGTAGTGTCTGGCGGTTTCCATATATAGTTTTTTTATTTTAGACAACTAACAAATTTAAATGAACGAGATAAATATGACGCACAAATTTTGACGTTTCAAATCAATAACAAAATTACGTTTTGACGCATTGTCATGGCTTACTTATAAAATACAGTTTGTAGACGCGTAGGTAAATGGTTTCAAAAACAATGTTGGAGACTGCCGCGTGTTGCTAATACATGATGCTTTGAAATAAACTTACTAATGTAATTTTTGAGTGTTCATTAAAGTACCTCTTCGGCATGTACCATTTGAGTGCTTCCTAGAAAACTTAGAGAAAGAACACTTGTCTATTGGTTGCTGCAATTTTGACATTTTAAATTTTTAGTAAAAAGTCACTAACGTCATTTCTTATAAACAACTGACTGTCCTCATTATTCACTAGTGAATAATGAAATCATTATTCACTGCAGGGAATAATGGATAGCATTATCCTTGAGGAAACACACACATAATGAGCACATTATTTTATAGTCGTGGACAAAAGAATTTTTCAAATCGGTGCTGTTCCACCACTTTTCCACATTTTACGGCTTATTTGTTGGACTATTCAATAAACTTTTGAATTCTGTTCAACAGGTTACAGGTTACTATTTTCTCCAAGTTACTAAAATCAAACTTAAATGTTGCTAAAATATACAATTATCGGATAAAATATTTTGAACCCTTGTAAATTGACATTTTTATTTATCCGATGGAAAACGTCCAATATCCGATTCGTATGTGGGATATCGTATGCATGTGAATGCTCCTTTATTCCTTGCTTGTTTTATCCGTCTTGGAAAGATATGGAGTGGGTATATCTGGCTTTTAAAATATGTTATAATAAATAAATCGATGAAATCCTGACAAGTTTTTCTTTTACAGGAAATAACGCCAAGTACTCTGCTGGACCACAAGCAGACTGGACCAGGGAGCTCAGAGCTCTCCCCATGATGGTGAATGGCAACATCCAAAAATTTGCGGTAGTATGTCCCAACAGGCAACGAGCTCCCTGCCAAGACTTCCTGCAATGTCTACTACGGTCTGCTAGAGGCATGAATTGGGATATGTCTCAGCCCAAGGTGTTTGAGATTCCAGATGATCGTACCCACACTTATCTAGACCAAATAGAGAACATAATCTCCAAAAATAACCCCAACATAATTATGTGTGTAGTACCGAACAACTCGTCGGATCGATACAATGCAATAAAAAAGAAGTGCTGCGTCGATCGTGGAGTGCCGACCCAGATGATATTGGCCAAAAATTTAAGCTCGAAAGGTTAGTGTGTAGTGTTCTTTAGTTCGTTTTACTCGACTTTTGTTTCATTTTGATAATGCTGTAACATAAAAAAATAAACCACACACGAAAGAAAAAAATGGCCAAACGATGAATTAAAACAGTTACATCATCTTTTGTGTGAACTACATAAGTAAAGATTATACTTATAACGCTATAATTCAAAATAAGTATGTCAAATTGAAACAGTTGTATTCGGAAATGATTATAATTGATAAAGACAATGACGACTGTGAGAGTGTGAATAATGTACAAAATGTAACGAAGGAAAGTTGGAAAATAATAATTAATGAGGCAAAAAGTTATCTTATATACAGGCGTGAATATTCAGATGGAAACCTAACAACATTTAGAAATTTAATAGCATCTGAAAACTGGGATGAAACCTATCAATTGGATGATGTAAACATAGCATTTCACCCATTCTACTCCCATCTTTAAATATCATTTTTATAACGTGTTTCCTCTTAAGAAATTCACAATTATTGGCAAAAACAAGAAACTATGAGATAAAACAGTTACATCAAACAATATGTAAAATGACTAAATAGGCCGTTGGAATTAATAAAAAAAAAAAAGGTGATTTTCAAGAAGTTTTATCTCCAAAAGATTTTATTGCATAGAATGCATCTTTTAGGTATAAAAACTTGAAAAATCATAGTCCGTAAACACAGAATGACGGGGAAAGTACCTAAAAACGCATAATTATGTAAAAAAAAGGTGCATTTTTTGCTGTTTTTGTGCATTTTTCAAGGGTTTTTCAAAGATATTCATTTAAGATTCATAAAAATTTGAGTTTGTTTTAGCATTATACAAGCCTTAAGTAACATATTGGGTCATTTAAGACCCTTTATGGGCCTATTGTAGTCATTAAATGCATCTTAAAGTGCATAATTTGCATCCGTTTAAAAAAATTTTTAATAATTGCTCTAAAATTAATAAATATCGTCCAAATTTTATACTCAGGTGTTTTCGAGGTCACTAATTACGAATTTGAAGAGAAAATCGAAAAATTCAAAATGGCTGACTGATAATGGCGCGAAATTCAATTTTAAAAGTACTTTTTTTTCCTTTTTTTTCACATAAAATGTATACAAAGCAAATAAAAAAATGAATTTACGTTTTCTTTTTTTACTAAATTTTCAATTTTTTTTTTTGCATTTTCTTTTTATCAATTTTCATATTCAATGCCAACACTTAAAAAATAAGATATAGGAGGGGGGGGGGGGGGGGGGGGGTAATGCAGTAAAGTAAAAGTAAAACTTTATGCTCTTCCAACAAAAAAATATTAATCTCGATTTCTCACCACTTCTAAAGATTAATCACAAATTTATTGAATATGTTGACAGTACTAAAGTTCTTAGCATTATGGTTGACCAAAATCTAACCAGGGAAAAGCATATTGAAACTGCTATATCTAAATTAATTATTCTTATCAGTATAGACTAGGTTACTCATACGTTGAGGAGTTCTGTTGTATTTGTTAATATCAATGTGTTTTGTTTTATTTTTTAAATTCAATGTGACAAATGAAAACTCATCTTAATAGTCCTGAGGATGTCAATAAATTGTGACAAAACGTTGACTACTTAAAAAAAGTCTTTTCCTAACATCTTATTTATACCCGTCAACTGTCACCAGCATTAAAGCACAGACCATCAACCACTAATTTAATTTTAATGTCATGTAATATATACTTCGAACGATCTATTAGTGTATGGCTTATTATTTTTGTTATTATTTGACTGTACCTTAGCCGGGAAAGGAGGATAATGACGAATTGTGTCGAGAGGCATATGTCATCAAGTTCATTTGATAAGGTAATAGTATTTTAATTTTAAACAAGTTTTGAAAATGACACTCATTCGACTTGTGGAACTTGCCTTTGGCTCATTCCACCAAACTGTCTCACTCGTGTGAAAAGATGTTTTCAAACGTGTTTACAATATTTTTTTCTACAACTGCAAGGAAAGCAAACAATTTCATAAGTAAACAGATGTTATTTATCTAACAAAACACTAAAAATTAAAATTTAATATAAAATTGAAGCAGTTAACAAGTCGCTATGAACCTGAATAGGCTAGCCTACTTCAATAAATGCAAATAAAAGATGTCAGTTCTGTTTTCGACAGGACTGCGTGAAAAAAGACAGTTTCGAGTCATGGTTATTGTGCGTTACTTGTCGTTTTTGAAAACAGTCGCAGAAAAAATTATTTCAAATTACCCCCTTCAAATGTAAACGCCAATAGGATCCGTAGCATGCACTGATCACGTGCATGTATTACTATCGCCCCTTTCCTGGCTGAGGTATAGTCCTATAACTTAAACTGTGTGTAACTTGGTAAGATGAATGAAATACATTATTATTATTATTATTTAAATATTCGTGTGTTTCAGGTGTTATGTCAATCGCTACCAAGGTTGCCATCCAACTGAACTGCAAAGTTGGTGGGGCACCCTGGTCTCTAATAATGCCGTTGTCCAACCTCATGGTTGTCGGATATGATGTGTGCCGCGATACAGCAAATAAGGGCAAGAGTTTTGGTGCCATGGTCGCCTCGCTCGACAAACAGGTCACACGTTACTTCAGCTACACGAGCGAGCACAGGCTAGAGGAGGAATTGTCCGACAATTTTGCTGCCTTTTTGTTGTTGGCATGCCAGCGTTTCAAGGATCACAACGGTCGATTCCCTGAGAGGATCCTCATATACCGAGATGGTGTTGGAGATGGACAGCTGCCTTATGTGTATCAACACGAGGTCGCGAACATCAAAAAACGGCTGACTGAAGAGATCTATAAGAATAATGACTTGAAAATGGCTTTTGTCGTCGTTTCTAAGAGGATTAATACAAGAATTTTCACTGACAGAGGAAATCCCCCACCCGGAACGGTGGTAGATGATGTTATCACACTCCCTGAAAGGTAAGTGTCATTTGTTTTTCCAAATTTCACAACGGTATAGCAACATGTGGTTAAGCAGAGCTCAGAATTTAAACACACAAAGTTAAAACTTGAATAAAAATACGTGATCTACCAAGAAATGCGGAAAATAAAATGGTGTGCTAGTCTTCAATGTGGGAAAGCCCCTGCAAAATTTTAGAGGATTGTGGTAATTTAATTAAATTTGTATTGTGGTTCAATTTAGGATCTATGATATGTTATATATATATATGATACGGCATATATATATAGAGAACAAGTACAAAGTTACAAATACATATTAACAATAAAATAGGCGAAGGACCAGACTTTGCTTTGCGGAAAGACAAGTAAATAAATGTTTGGAAACCAACCTTTTACTGCACGCTCCCAATATGTAGGTCCAGGTGATTTGTTCACTCCAATAAATGTTCATAACAAAAAGGCGTGGCAAGGCACTAGGTATACATGAAGACTAATGTTTCAATACATCAAGGGGCACAATCTTGACGGACGTTGAACGGACACGATGTTGACTCGTGGAAATCTCTCGGTCAAGTGTATTTTCTTGGTTAGCTCGGCAAAAGCCGTGAAAACTCTCAACGGTGTTCACAACCGCGCGTGCGTTGGCAGGTTGGTAACACGCTTGTCAACTTACTAACAAAGCAAAGTACCAAATTCAAAATTATAACGCAAATATATATATAACTAAAGTATAACGATTACAATTATTAGTCAATTTGCGAAGATACACTACTGATGTTGTGTAAGTCCTGACCTAATTCTGAAGAGGTCGACAAACTTACTGGTGAAAGAACGTATTCGAGTTGTTTACATTTCCTTAATTGGCATAAAAAGTGAAGCCGGCCGGCGAGATCAAAAAAAGAGGTCTACACACGATCCAGTGGCAGGTAGTCAACATTGTTGGTACGCTTTGAAGATAATTGGAATTCCAGCGGATCAATTCACTTTTATGAATGAGTTCAAAGCATGCCGACAAGGCTGGCTCCGTGCCGCTGGATCGTGTGTAGACCCCTAGAGAGCCGCGTTTTTTGCTTCCGATCGAACAATATTTACATGGGCGTGTCATTGACCGGTTTAACTAAATATCTCGTATATCTGCTTGCCATTTCAGCATGAGATCAATGTCTTCGATTTATTTCGGTATTTTTGTAGTGTGATTTGATTAAAACCAAAAAGTCACTTCTATCTTATTATCCAGCTTTGCTGTCAGCAGAGTCAATCCCAAGTCTGATAAAGTGATATGGTTGTGCCGCATTACGTTAGATTAGTTGAAGTCATTGGCGGCGCATTCCTACAAAAAAATAAGGTAATTTTTTTGGTAATTTTTTAAAAAAATTTCATTTTTTTTTACTCTTTTCGGTGGGGACAACCTACTGTTAAATTTTCCGCATGTCCTGGTAGATCACGTTGTATAAAACTACAGACTAAAAATGAGATCCTCAAAGTTATTTTGGAGATATTCCTCAAAGGTGTTCTTTTTAAATAAACTTTTGCATTTTGAACTGGCTTATATTTAATTGTTTTATTGCCTCTAGCAATACATTGAAAAATTTTATGCAGTGATAATCGGTACCGTCCCTGGCCTGTGAAAGTTTGGTACATTATTTTTAGTTCTTATATCATAGTTGTGAACATCGTTAAGTTTGTTAAGTAGATGTTCATTTTACTTCCACGTCCAGTGGAAGTATAGTAACGACAAAAAATTTTTTAAAAATTTGTATTGCCCAAATAGGCTTAAAATGTCATGAAACATCGAGATTTTAAGTTTGAGCGAAAAAAAAATTTCTGTCTGTCTGTCTGTCTAACTTTTTTTTGTGCGCACGTTTACTCTGGAACCGTTTGAGATATTGACTTGAAATTTGGTACATATATGTACTTTAACGAGATCTAGAACTAGATTATATTTTCATCTTGTTCCGTCGAAGGGTTGGGGGGTAAATTGGGGTAAATTTGGGGTAAATGGGTAAATCAAGCAGGTAAGAGTCCATGAAATTGGTATTTAGTATATACAAGAGAAGCTGAGGTCTCAAAAAAATTTTTGGCATTAGCCACCCCCATTACCACCCCCACCTCCTTATTAAAGGGGATGAAAAAAAATGTGATTTAGTGCATGTACAGGAACCAGAAACCTCAAAATATTTTTTTACTTCATCCACCCCCCACTACCACCCCCCTATCACCACCCCCACCCCAGTACCGATGTGGGGTATCGTTTTATGGGTTTTTGGGGTAGAGGATTTCAAATATTATATTATTAAAGTTCCATAAACAATTATTTTCACATACAAAGTTTTTTCGTTATGAGTGACTTGGATAGAGAATCTGGATGTGGAAGTAGTGATTCCTTGGGCAGCGGTTTTTCTTCGTGTGTATGATTCATTCTAGTATAAAAATGCATGGTAGCGCAAATATATTAAGTTTTTGGAAAGTTTGTCGACACCCATCTCGGTATTTCAATTTATCTATAATTCTGATGCATCGCCTTTGTAATTCAAATATTTTAGATGTGTAGGCGGAGTGTCCCCAATTAAGAATCTCATAACTTATATTTGAGTGTGTGTGACCATAGTATGCTGCTATTAGAACTTCTTGGCTGACTGAATTCACTAGTTCCTGATCAAATAAATGAGAAGGTGGGAGCAAAACAGTTGTTATGAAAAAACGCATCGAATAAAATTTGTAGCTACAAAAATTACATCTATTTTGGATTTTTCACGATTGTATTGCACTAGCTGTAACAAGTCATATAAAAGCCTTCGACAGTGTAACTCATGACACGCTTATAAGGAAATTATCTGAATATGGTTTTGACGAGAACAGCTCGATTCTTGTTAAATCATACCTTAGAGAAAAGTATCAATATGTGACATATAATAACACACATTCTAATTTTAAAAAACATCCTACACGGAGTACCGCAGAGCTCGATGCTAGGTCCCGCGCTTTTCATAATTTATATTAACAATCTGCCGAACTGTGATCCCAATGCAAATCTAATTTTATTTGCAGATTATGACACACCACTGAGGTACCACAAGATTTATCTCTTGAACTTGTCAAGACTAAATCTATGAACACAATCAGGGGCGGACTGGCCCACCGGGACGAATCCCGGTGGCCCGTTCCAATAGTGTGCCGCTGGAGCCGGCTGTTTGGCAAGATGACCGGCTGATAGAGTAATAAGTGGTCTGCGAGTTTGAAGATCCAGCGCCGCTAAACTGTTGTCAGTCCGCCCCTGAACACAATCAATATAAAATATAAAAACCTGGCATACTGCTAACACACTAGGAATAAATGATAACAAGACAACATTTTACATTTAGCTTACAACCTACAAACACCGGCAAAGAGACAAAAAACAAATAGGTAAAATTTTTAGAGATCACCTAGATCCTATCCTGACTTGGGAGAAACATATGAGTAATAGTCCATGCCAAAGTTGCAAAAACCCCAAAAGTGCAGGGGTAGCAACCAAACATGACTACCTCCCCGTTTTCGAGGACGGCCAACACGATGGTGATAGTCGTGTGGTCCCTACTCCCCTCGACCTTAAATGCAAAAAACCACGCGAGGACTTGTTGGATCGGGTTTCTATTAAGGAATCTGAATATGTCCTGTAAAATTTCGCAACCAGACATTCTAATGACCCACGGGGGTTGAAACCACCCCCTCCCTCAATGCCGAAACATGCAAAAAACATACAAACGTGCTGAAAATTGTTTTCCACACGTTTTCAAGGATGTGGAACACAATGGTGATATTATTTAGCCTCCCACCCATAACCAACTACCCCCAAATGTATAAAACCACCCCTTCTTTCCAGTTTTCGTTTTCAGTCATGCGAGGACTTGTTGGATTGGTCATGTTTGGTCGTTACCCCTGCACTTTTCAGGTTTTACACTTTTTTTGCAAATTTCGAATGGACTAACTATAACCTCAAAAAAGATTTCGAGAAACGACCCCGCATAAAAACCCCATTGTGTGTGGTTGGATGGTGTTTTTTTTTTTTTACGGAACCCATTTTGAAATTGGGCAGCTTTTTTCTCATAATTAAAGTGCAAGTTTTACTGCACTTTGAAACGACGGCTGACAGGTTTTGGCGTACCCAAAAACCAGCAGTGGATTCCCATCATTAAAAACTTTGATCATTGTCGTTCACCATTTTGTCTGTAGTCCAGTGTTCGATGGTAAAAATCTGAATTCTTTCGGACAACATCGATTTTAATGAAAATTTGTAATTAAAAACAGATATAAGCGTTACATAGATTGAAATCATGTAGAATAAACGTTATTTCATGTCCTGGAACATAATTTATGATGTCTTGCAACGTTTCAACCCTTTAGAATCACCTCCTTATGACGAAATTTAAAAAAAAATTAGTTTTCAACAGCTTGAAATGTTTTAATGGTGCATTTATGAATTAAAATCCTATTACTGTTTATAATACAATTTATGATTTATTGCAACGTTTCATCCATTTCATCCGCCCTCGTAATAAAATTAACTACCATATTTACTTGAAATTAAAAACTGAAATTATTGAATGAGTTTAAAGGGGAAAAATAAAAATTTTATTTACATTATAATAACATGTTTTATTACTGAAAATCATCATCAGAAGAACTATCATCACTATCAACCTCCTTCTCTTGGTCTGTAATTTTGACAGTTGTCACCAGAACATGTTCCACATGTTGTGTTACAAGAAAAGTCCAACTTTTCGGCAGCTACAAGCTCCGCCGCATCCTTTTTTGCAATTACAAAATATCATTTTGAGGAGTTCTTGCGATGCAGGCATATCCAGCATTTTGATTGGTAGTAAAATTCCTTCATTATTAATCCATCCCCAATCAGTTGGACGAATATTTTTGTTCCCAAGCCACACCTGGGTTTGTAAATAAACCCTCTTAATAATGTGCTCATTCAGAGCATCAACTGCCGGAACAGGGGATGATAATGTCACAGCACTGTTTTTAGTGGAAGCCTTAATAAAGGAATCATGGCGCATCTGCTCGAGAAACGCTGATAAGTCAACACGGCTCAATTTTTTTAACTGTATCTCCTTAGCAGCTCCATACAATAATATTGTGCAGTACCTACCGACTTCTAAAATTTCTTCCAGCAGTGTCTCCACCTGATCACTTAAATCGGGTCAGTTTTCTATAAGATCGAAAATTGTCGAGAATAAAACGATTTACATGCTTTGAAAATTTCACCGACAAAGGAAGATTAATTTTTCAACGATAACTTCCTTCATTTTTAAGGTATTCAATCGCTCTAAAAATCATTTTCCAGGGAATTTTGAGGACTACAAGGCATGTAAAGTTGAACTTTCTTGAACCCTTCGTATTTGAGTTTCTTTAGTTTTTGAATTATTGTGAAAAAATGAAAATGTTTCAGGAAATTTCAAAAATCGTTTCAAATTTGAATCAAACTTTTTTCAAATCTAGGCATCCCAAATGGATCAAACTTCTAGAACATATTGTTAGTACTTAAATAAAGTAAATTGTAAATGGATTACGTTCAATTTGAATTCTTGCGGTGAAGCCATTGGTTTTATTGCTGATTTTTTCTCCGAAAAAACGAGACAACCATTTTATTTTTATCATAGCTCCGTTAGTTTTTATGCTAACGACTTTTACCAAAGCTCATTTTAAGGTCTGTTTCCACCAAAAATTTTACGTTTTTCCGTTATTTAACGTTGAAAGGTTCAAATTCAGTTTTCGGCGAACAAAAAGTCACCTTCAACGAGCCATAACTCGGTTCGTATTACATCTACAGAAATAAAAAAGAAAAACAATCGATTTAGTTTATAAGCTTCATTTTTGCTTATAATAATTTTTTTAATAAAACGTAAGGTTTTCGAGTTATTTGTGAAAAATCGTTCTAAAACATGCATTTTTTTAGATGAAAAATCGACATTTTCAATCATGATTAACTCAAAAAGTATCGACTCATCGAAAAAACTTTTATAGAACATTTTTTGCTTAGAATTTATTCCCCTATCGATTTCTGCGGTTATTTTGAATGTATATTAATGCATTCCACCACCGAGAAAGGGTGGCATCCACCCCGAGGTAAAAGCACACATCGTCCCTATATAACTTTTGTTCATTGTGCCATTCTCTAATTACTGTCCAAATTTCACATCGATCGGTTTTGTCTGAAAGAATTCTGAGCGAAAAACCATCAAACACTGGACTACTGCCAATTTTCCTACTAATACATTTGATTTGTATATAAGTTTTAATATGTCTAGAATTAATTGATGAATTTGTGAGGTGAGATACGGTGCCTGTTTCAGAGACGAGATCTCGATCGAAAGTTAAGGCACGCCAGGCGAGTCCGGCACTTGGATGGGTGATTGTATCTCATCTCGCCGTCCTAGTTAAGTGGTGGAATAGCAATAGCTAAACTTCACCAAGACTTAACCCTTTCAGGACGGCAGCGGACTGCGCTTGCAGAATTGTCCGTTTGCAGCCGCGAATCGTACTTTATAATTATTTAAAAAACTCAATATTTTTATGAATTTTGGGGAAATTCCAATAAAAGTACTAATAATAGAAATAAGACTTTTATTCACCAAACATAAAATATAAATATATAAAATAGCAAAAAAAAAACGGTGGGAGGAGTAAGAAAAGGGTTGAACTAATAATGTGTAATAGGCGGATACGTATGTTTCCAGTAATTAAGTGCACCTCTTGTCGTGCGGTGATATCCGGTTCCCGACGCGAAAGGGTTAATATAAAAATAAGGCAATTTAAAAAAAACGCCTTAGTTGGCAGCATAGAACATAAATAAAGAATTTTGTTATGGAAACATCAAAAATGGAAAGAAATGTACAAAATTTGTTTTTCCTTTTCCACAACAATAATATAATATACCCAAAAAACAAACACATTGAAATATATTACAGGAAGTTAGTTAATTTTAAAATTCGAACGTGCTTCATTGTTAGCCCCTAAAATATGTATTTTCCATTGCAGATATGACTTTTTCATTGTCAGCCAATGTGTACGCCAAGGAACTGTGGCGCCAACTAGCTACAACGTCATCGAGGATACCATGGGCCTCCCTGCCGACCGCATGCAGATGTTGACGTATAAGTTGTGCCACATGTACTTCAATTGGAGCGGCACGGTGCGGGTGCCAGCTCCTTGCCAGTATGCCCATAAGTTGGCCTTCTTAGTGGCCCAGAGCCTCCACAGGTCAGCGCACAGGGGATTAGAGACTCTTCTGTACTATTTGTAGGTCGAGATGTTTTTTTTTTTTTAATCAGTTGATTTGATTTTTATTTTCTTTTATATCTTTCTCTATTAGGATTTAATAATTTTTTTTTGAATTTCATTAGAAATTAGTAACAATATCTAATGATTTTAAAGAGTTTTATGCGACTACCTATGATAAGTTAAGTAGGTTTGTAAGTTATCCCTGTCCTTCTTGGGCATATTTTTTGAGAAAATTAAGGAACCTTGAAATTTTATAAAGAAAATTATGAATGATTCAAATTAACTGTTTAATGATTCTTTTTTATTTTGTTGAGAGTATATAACTTTGTTAAATGTTGGTATATAACTACTGCCTTAATATGTAATTCTTTCGATCTATCGGACTTTGTTTTCTAAGCATTACATTGTTAAAGACAGTTTTAATAAGTGACTCGGTAGATAATAATCGTTAATGGGATCGGGAATCAAGATTGTGTCGTATGACTCTGTCTCTTTGATAATTACAATCCCATGGCGGCTAAATCTCATTAGCAGCTATTAACGATCGATGTCGCTTCGTTTATAATGTTAGTATTAGTATTTTGTAGCTCGGTGTCCGATGTTGAGTTAAAACCAAACAAGTTGAGATTTTACTGTATTTTAATGAAATTAAAAAAAGTTGCATAGTGGGACCTGCTTCGCCTTTGGAGAAAGGGTGCAAGTCCAAATTAAAACAGGTTTTTGTTAATAATATAATATTCATCGGACCAGTGTGACCGTAAAATGCCTGAAATTCGACTTTTTTGGATAGTATGTTGCAAGCTAAGAAATGGTGCAAAATTGATCCTGTTGGTCTCAAATTAATCTTTGGGAAATTCTAAGGAGAACATATCTTTTCGTTTTGCGAAAAAACGCGATTTAAGAGTTGAAAATATTTAAACAATGCTAATTGCAACAAAATATTGCTTGAGTATCGAACATGAACCCCATTGCATATGCGCAATAGAAAACCACCTCTAACGAGCGGATTGAAAATCATTAATTACAAAAAACAGTGACAAATATGCATATTATAAGGGTCCCTTTATAAATGCTTATTTTTCACTGCTTTTCGTGATTACTAATTTTCAACACCCTCATTTGGGGTGGTTTTTTATTGGGCATAGTGCAGTGGGGTTTATGTTCGTTCTCAAGCATTATTTTGTTGCAATTATTATTAAAATCAGAATTATAACAATTGTTTTATTTTTTTAAATATTTATTATATGTTTGGCATGGTTTAAATATTTTCAACACTTCTGGGGGTGGTTTCTGCGTTTTTGATATTTTGTAAATTCCTCATAATTATGTAGATTCTTGCAAAAAAAAATCCCTGCATGTGAACTTTTTTTTAAATACGTTTCACATGTAAACTTTTAGCTTGTTTGGTTTAATGATAATGAAAAAGCTTTGAACACTGGGCTATTAGTGTTAAAAAGCAGTTTTAGTATTCCACATTTGAATGGTTTTGTAGATGCTGCAAAATTGTATATATTATACGCATAAGAGTTATTTTTATAATTTTTTCAATAAAATTTTAAAAGGCCCAATATTTTTTCTTTAACTTGTCAAGAACATAACGGCAGTAGCAGATTCCTCTGCATGACAGTTCCTAAAATTTTACATAGGGAATATCGCTTTTTTATGTAAAATAATAGTCCAGTCAACGGAGTGCTAAAATAACCAAAATCTCTAACTTGGGTGCTAATGAATGGATTTTGATGAAAACTTGTGCAATCTGTTTGTAATGACGTTAATAAAAAAGTTAAAAAAAACATTAGAGTAGGAAATGATCGGAAGGGGTAGAAAATTATTATAAGTATTATCACGGATTCCGTAAATTTTAGAATGAAAAGAAAAAAAACAATGTATTTACCTTTTTTGGCCCAAAATAAGATTCTTTTCTACGATTGTGCTGAAAGTCAAATTTTCTAACTTCAAAATGACTGCGGAAAGTGTCACTTTGCCACACTCCTCGATTACATTTTCACACACCGGAATAAAAGAGCGTGTTTACCTAAAGAATTTTATATTATTTTACTGGTACTTTATAACAATTAAATTTTATAAATGTACATTAATTATACAGGAATTGCAATTACTTAAATTAATGCCTGAAAAAACTGGAACATTTACATTGTTAGAAATACTGGAAATATTTACATCTGGACCAACAAGGTTGTTCATAGCATTTTCGTTGTCGCCCATTATTTTCTTGGAGACACTTATTTTTTTGTTAACACTATCTTTTATGTATCCTTCCGCTGTTGTTGAAGAACTCCACCCACCGTGTCTTTTCAAACTGGTAAGATCTGCTCCAGCGTCGACCAAAAGAGTCGCCGACGTTCGGCGAAAGCAGTGCCCAGTAAAACTTTCAGGTTTAGGAATTTTTAGTATTTATTTTCACAGACTCTACAAAAAAGTATAGAAATATTGTCACATGATTAAACGTTAATATATCATTAATACGGTATGTTAAAAAAAGAGAAAAGGAAATAAAATTTACATAACAGTTTAAAAATTCTTAAACAATTAAAATGTATTAAAAGTAAATGGTTATAAGATTAAAAGGATTAAAAAGCAGAGCTCATATACTCATTTATAGAATAAAAACTATTACCAATTAAAATAGATCTTACTTTTTGTTTAATAGATTTAATACTGCTTATCGCCTTTATTTCTATGGGGAGTTTATTGTACAATTTGATAGGCATAATATTAGGTCCTTTTTCTACTATGGTTAATCTATGTTGTGGAAGCATGAGGTTATAGTTTGCCCTGAGCTGATGATTTGGATTATTATCTCTTGGAACATAGTTGTTGATATGAGATTTTACATAAGATACACAATTGAAAATATATAATGAAGTAACAGTTAATATGTCCAGTTCTTTAAATATATTTCTTCAAGACTCCCGTGGAGATTTAAATGTAATAGTACGAATTATTTTTTTCTGCATCATAAGAACTTCTATTCTGGAACAGTTCCCCCAACAAATTATGCAGTAACCAAGACTGGACTGTACATATGCATAGTAATACATTTTTAATATATTTAAACTGACGTGTACTCGCATTTGCCATAAAATAAAACACTGAGTAGATAATTTTTCTATGAGTACATCAATTTGATTATTCCAAGAGAGACAAGAATCAATCTGGAGTCCAAGGTATTTGATAGTGTTGCATTGAACAATAGATTTATTCTCAATTTTTATTAGAGGACTAAGATTGAGAGGTTTAGTTGAAAAGGTTAATGCATTGGTTTTTTGAACATTTGTATTTAGACCATTAAGAGAACAGTATTGATGCATCGCCGATACTGTGTTGTTTGTTTTGGATATTAACCTACATGTGTCATTGTCCGAATTAGCAGTAGCTATATCATCGGCAAAAATTGATGTAAAAGATGGTTTCAAGTAATCTTCAATGTCATTAAAGCAAATAATGAATAGTAATGGTCCTAAAACACTTCTCTGAGGCACCCCACTGGATACATGTTTAAAATCAGAGTTGTAAACTTTATTATTTGATGTTAAAGATACTTTTTGGCTCCTAGTTAATAAATAAGTTTTTATCCAACTTAAAGCTGGTCCCCTTATACTATATTTTTCCAACTTGACGACCAGTAGGTTATGATCGACAGTTTCAAAAGCGCGTGCCAAATCAAAGAATACACATGTACATTTTTCTTTATTTTCAAAACCTTTAAGTATGAAGTTATATAGAGATAAGATAGCATCTTGTGTAGAGCAACCACTGCGAAAGCCGAACTGGTTGTTTATTAATATTCTTTCTTTATTTGAAAAGTTACTGAGACGAATGTAATATGATTTTTCATAAACTTTAGAAAAAATTGACAATAGTACTATGCCTCTATAATTAGATAAAATGGATTTATCAGACTTCTTATGAATAGGAATGACTAGTGCCTTTTTCAATATCGAGGGAAAAATACCTTCTTGGAATGATAGGTTTACTAAACAGGTAAGGGGTTCTGTTAAATATTCTGCAATTTTTTTTGGCATCTGTCCAAACGTGTTTATCCCTACCACTTGAACTGTACATCTACCATGTTTGTATTGTATGAAGAATCGTTTATTTCTTAGAGATGCAGGCCTAAGTTGAACATATCGACTATAAAAATCCAACCAATTATCTCCTTTTGTAACCGAAAATGTTTTAGATTTATGTGTTTAGAATCTGGAATGGTTATGAGCAAAAATTCTCCATTGTCCTGAATGTCATCTATGGTATAATATTCATCAACTCTTCCCTTCTGAGGGCACCAGCTACTCCAATAATTAACACTACCTAAAATAATGTCTTATTACAACAGATTGAAAAAAACTGAAGTTTGTATTACCTTTAGAAGTAAAAATGTGTCATCAGGAGCGTTAAGAAAAAAAGCATTAATTTGTTCTCTGGTAAATACTTCAGATTTCTTTGCCTTGTATCCTACAGATTCTCTTTTTAAAAACGCAATTAGTTTCGGAAACTTCGAAATATCTACATTTTCTTCCAATGAGTGCTCCTCGGCATTGAGTACATTGACCACATCGTGGAAGATTTCAACGGTTTAGCCTTTTCGGCGAAATAGGCGAGTAGGACCACTTCCGTATAAACATTCACCTTCTTTTGACGGCACTAGTTTACGAAAAGAAGTTTTTCCTTCTTATAACGTTCTTTCGATTTACGTGGAAGGAGGTTGGAACTCACAATTTCAGCGGCTGCAACAATTTCTGCAGGAATATCTTCGTCTGAACTCATCACTTTCTCAAAAGTAGCAGATACAAAATATAACACGTCAGTTTATTTTTGCCAAAAACAATTTGTTTTGTTTGTTAGTCATGACAACCGTTTGACTAGTACTCGATCTTTATCATTTTAAATAAAATCTGACAGGCGGCAAATAAATGTCACTTTAAATAAAATCTGACAGGCAGCAAATTTAAAATTTTGGAAATACTTTAAAAAAGGATCTACTATTTTGCTCTTGTCAATTTTTTCGAAAAATTCATATTTTTTTCGAGATATGGCCACTTTAAAATTCCAAAAAGTGGGGGAGGGGAAATGTAAAAAAAAATCTGAAAAATTCAAGTGAATGTATCATCGAAATACAAGACTTATTTACAACTTTTCTGTAAAGTACGTTTTCACCGAGTTTTTCCGGAACAATATTTTGAAATTGTAGCGCTTGAAAAGTATATAATTTAAAATTTTGAAAAACTTCAAACGTATACATTCAGGCCTTATAAACATTTTTTGTCTCTTGGGATTTTTTTGTAACTTGCTAATTTTCCGAGTTACAGGCAGTTTTTCACGATAAATAATGTGTACATTTTTGCACATTAAAAAATACATGAAAATTCGAAAAATAAGCGTGATTTGTAATATCATAAAAAAATATGAGTTCCTATATAGTTATACCATTTTTAAAGGTTCAATATAACTTTTAAATTCAAAATTTAATAAAAGTTTTAAAAAATGTAGTACATTATTTAACGTGAATAACTGCCTGTAACTCAGAAAATCAGCAAGTATTTCGAAGATACATTCACCTGAATTTTTTCAGATTTCTGTTTCAACTTTTACATTTTCCCTTCCCCACTTTTAGGAGTTTTAGAGTGGCCATATCTCAAAAAATACGCATTTTTCGAAAAAATTCACAAGAGTAAAAACATCTTATTTTTTACCAAAAAATATATTGTTTTTTTTTTTTTTCATTTTTGACCTAATTTCATAAGTTACGGACCCGTGATAAAAGGGGTGTTTTCTACAACCCCCTTAACACGGATATAAAGTGAAAGGGTTTGACAAGTAAAATATGATAAACTATGTGACGTCATTCTATACCCAATATGGCGGACGCCGCAAGATGGCGGATTATCTTTTTCTTCGCAACCAGCTAGGTATGGGTATCAAATGAAAGGGTCTGACGAGTAAAATACGATAAACTATGTAACGTCGTTATAAATCCAATATGGCGGACGCGTTTTTTAGTTCTAAAACTAATATCGGATAGTGTATTCACTTAGACGTTGCATTCTAAGAAATGACGAAGAATCCGGTTGTTTTAGTAAGGACAACGCAATGAATATGAAACTAATTAAGACGTAATTAAAAATTTTAAAATAAATTAGTAGTAAAAAAAACTTTTTAATAAAAAGGTTTTATTTGAATGCATTAAAAAGAAGAAAACAAACTTTGAAGTAAATCATTTTGTTACATTATAAAATTTTATGATATAAAAGCTTGTCCTGAGAATTAATCTTGACACAGGTAATTCTAAGTACATATCTATGTATTTCTTATAAATCAAATTTAAAATTACCTGTGCCAAGATTAATTCTCTCGACAAGCTTTTATATCATATAAAATTTTATAATGTATCAAAATGATGGGTTTGATTTACTTCAAAGTTTATTTTCTTCTTTTTAGCGCATTCAAATAAAAGCTTTTTATTAAAAAAGTTTTTTTATTACTAATTTATTCGAATTTGAGTTGCACAGACATGCTTCAAGGAAGATCCTCTGACTTTGTGTTTAAATTCTGTTAAAACTTCAAAGGGCCGGTTTTATAGGTACAAATTAAACCAAAGTTTAACTAGAAGTTTTACTGGAGGTTTAAACTTTAGATTTTAGTGTTCTCTAAAATGCCGTTTTGTAGGTGATTGTCAAGATCGTCAGTTCTGTCGTGGTACTTTGACTTTTTGCGATGAGTGGCAAAAGATCTTTAAATTTCAACGTCAGTGAAATCAAACTCTTGATTGAATTAGTTAAAAAGAGTAAAGATGTAATCAAATGCAAAAGAAGTGAATCGTTTACTTGGAAGGATAAAGCAAATGCCTGGATTGCACTTGGGAAAAATTTTAATACCGCAAATGGTTTTATCAAATGAACTCCTAAAAAATGTAAATATGAAACCCTAAAAAAAAAATACAAAACAACAATTTGCCACCGAAAAGTCAGAGTTAAATGTGGACTAATATGTTCTAATACTATATGCACACATTCTTTAGATATTCGAAATCGAATCTTTGTTATTCCATATCTGTAAATGATCAGGTTTCTCTCAGAATTTTCGTGCACGACGAGGTGCTTTATTATATTTATAACACCATCTTCATCGCTTGATAAACTCAAAAATACCGAAAATGTCCATTTTCTTTAAGTTTTTATTTACAGAATATATAATAGGTAATTATTTGTAGGTTAAGTTGGAATTTGAAGTTTCATCTTTCAAAATATTGCTAATTAATCAATGTAAGCATGCATAAACGTTTAAACTTAAGATTGGCAGTTACTGGCAGATATAAAACATACTTTTTGACAAAACTTAGAGTTAACTATCAAACCTAAGTTAACACGTTAAGCGCCATGTGTATCCTCAAGGATGCATAGCAAGTTTGATAGTTGGGCCGCGTGTATCCTTTAATATACTCACGCAGAGCTTTACTTACTGACCCATAGCATCTATAAGGATGCTAAATATACATATAACAGCATGGTTCATAAATATACGTGGCCTGGTGGGATAGATTAGTAATTAGTTGAAAAGTAATTAAAAAAAATCAAAAACATGCAGGTAATTCATTATTTAATAGATCATAAGTGTTTCAGGCAAAATTACATTAAGGCCCCGAGGGAAATTTTTTTTTGGGTATACATGGCGCTTAACGTGTTAAACAAAACCTATAAAACCGGCCCTAAATTGAACAAAATTGTTTTGGATTAAAACGTAAAAAAATCTTGACAAATTGATCTATATCAACATAACACCAGTTATGTTATACCGTGCGTGTAATTTCCCATTAGGCATGTACATTCACGTAGCGCGAGAGATTTGACAACACCGGCAGCCGTAAATTCGTCCGTTGGTGGAGCATTCCAGCTCTGTTATTTCATTGCAGCCAGCTGGCACGCGCGATGTTGTAATTCTTCTCCCCATGCCTAGCCCGCGACTACACACACGGTATAGTTGATATTTAATACCGGTGAAGCCTCGGATATGGTATTGCTTAAAAGCATCCATTTCATAAACAAGTGGTTGACACGTGTTGAAGAAGAGGGACAAGTGCCTTGGAGGGGTGACACCATGTACCTGACATGACGAGGAAATCAGTGCAAATACCAGAGGAAGACAGAAACATCCAAGATACGATAAGTTCTATTGTAACCATTTTATTTATGTTAATAACACGCAGATTTTTGTAATTTACGTGCTAATCATTTTTAATAATTTTTACTTTGTTACTTTACTAGTTGCTATAGAAATGACTAACAAATTTCTTAGAGCTGGTTTTATAGCTATAGTCCAGTCATAAAAGAGTTGTAGATGACATGAAGGAGGGGAGAATTTTCCTCTTCAGGAATGTATTCAGGGTAGTTGGGAGGTAAACATACTAAAAGTCCCCATCCCTGGCTCCGCCCCTCAGGGAGAAGGTTCCTTTTTTCGATTGTTCGCTTCAGGCGCGCAGCCAGGGGGGAGCCATGGGCCCCCAAGCCGTCTTCCATGAACCAAAAAATAAAGAAGCATAATCACTATTAGTACAAATAGTCCCTTCACATTAGGAAATATTTAAGAAAATTTTCCCACAGTTATGAGACCTGTAAAAAGTTAAGTATTACATATATAATATATGTATACATATATAATATATGAATTTTAGCGCTTTTTCGTCCTTTTCTCTATATTGAGGAAAAACTATGCATTTTGGTGAAAAATATCAAGAGAGCAAAGTAGTAGAGCATAAAATTTCCTGTAAGTTGACTTTTGCGCCTTTTTTTAGATTTTGAGCCAAAATTATACATTTTTATGAAAAATTACATGAGATCAAAGTTGTAGAACGTAAAATTCACTATCTTTAGGTGTTTTCTAGTTTTTTTTTTTTTTCATAAAGATATATATATTTTATATTCTACAACTTTGTTCTCACGTAATTTTTCATAAAAATGCATATGACTCAAACTCTAAAGAAAGGCGCAAAGTCCATATGTATATTTATTTCTTTCGTGCCCTCTAGCGGCGAAACCCAGCGGAATTCGAAAAAAAAATGATAGAGACAAAACTTATAGGAAATTTTATGCTCTACAACTTTGCTCTCTTGATATTTTTCACCAAAATGCATATATAGTTTTTCCTCAAAATAGAGAAAAAGACGAAAAAACGCTAAAATTCATATATATGTAAAATATGTATATATTTCTCAAAAACAGCGATTTTTTGACTAATTTGAAGGGACTAAAAGCAGTATCCAAATTATCTCTTGAAATTAATATTTTGTAATTAATGATAATATTATCTAGTAAAGGAATCTGTACACATCCGTTTTCAACCATTTTCTGAAAAGTTTTCCTCAATCTCTGAGGAGGCCGGTTCTATTGGCTCCCCCCAGATGAATTTTCTGGCTGCGCCATTGATTCGCTTGTAACTCAGCAACGATGAGTCATACGGAATAAGGTAATCTGTGCAAAATTAAACATAATTAAATTTCCTACAAGAATGCTTATATTCATTTTCTTCCTATGTGTTACGAGATATTCACCAGCCAAAATAGATAATTAATAAATACATTAATTATGGACCTTGAATATTTTTATCAAAGCGGTTTCGGTTTACCGTGGTCTGCTAATAATAAATCAGTCACAAAACAATATTTTACTACACTCGACGTATTTACTAACGTAATTTTTGCCGAGATCTATACATTTCCTTAAATATACAGTGTGACACTTAAAATGAAGACACCCTTATAACTTCTTTATTTTGATTCAAATCGGAAACAAAATAAAAAAGTTATAACGATGTCTTCATTTTAAGTAAGTCACACTGTATATTTAAGGAAATGTTTAGATTTCGACTAAATATTATGTTAGTAAGTACCAGAGATGGCAATGGGTTTTTCCTGGGAGGGTTAAAATGAAAAAAAAAATGTTTTTTTTCCTGGAAGGGTTCTTTTAGACTAAAAGTTAGGTTAGAACTAAATCAAAGAAAAATAGCATTAAAGTCCTTATGTTATGAATACAATCAAATATACCTAACATATTTGGTATCAGAATGATAGTCTTTTAATGACCAATTCATTTTGATAAAGGAAATATTTTTCCGGTCAAGAAACCAGGTTTTTTCTAGAGATGGGACGAATAGCAGTTTTGCCGAATAACGGATATTCAGCCATACCGAATATTTCAATATTGCATATGTTGTGGCGCCCTTGAAATACACTGATCTGAAATAGCCGAGCGAGAGGAAAAATTCATGCCCACATTGAGCGAGTTTGTTTACTACGTGTTAGAGATGGGAAAAGCGATTCCACTCATGTAGTGTTACAAACACGATCGCTCCAGAGAAATACCGCGACAGAATAATGTTACTTTGGAACGACGCGACAGAAATAAAATGATCCGGCTCGCTATGCCAAACGCACCTATTGAGTAGAAGAGATTGCGTTTGCCATGTAACGTGTGGTATAAATATATACCTTGATTTACTGTTTATGATACTATAATATAAATAAATAGAGTTATTATTTATTGTTTAAGTATCGACAAAAACTTCAACTATTAAGTTAATCGTTCTAAGTGAGTAAGTGTAAGTGCACGCTGTTTTATCCCATCCATAAATAAAACCGAATATTCGGTCGTATACCGAATAATTATTCGAATTCGGTCCCATCTCTAGTTTTTTCCCGGGTAAAAACCCGGTTTTTATCTATCTCTGGTTTAAGGCGTATTGAGTGGCGAATATGCTGACCAACTGGTATGGACAGCACCAATAGGTATGGATGTATGTCTGCGTTTTTCCAAATGTGTAACCCCCATCTGGACAGCCTTGGCCTTGGATTTGGGGGTTGTCTACTATCTGTGGTGTGTGTTTATTTGCCAGAAGAAATACGTTGTGCAGTTTTAATTGATCTTTAGTGAGGTTTCCTAAGTTGTCTATATTATTTTACAAAGGCAATATAAATATGTTCATTGGTGGAATAGTGCTTCTAATATGAAGAGTTTTTGTTCGAGTTTGTAGCGTACACTGATAATAACCCTTATGATTGATATAATTTTGAGTTGGTGACGTCAGAATACCACTACGGATGATGTGTACCGAAAACAAAGTCAATATGTGTACCCGGTTTACTTACTATGCAGCTATGTGGTAAGGTGGAGTCGCAATTAGAGTCTCTGCCACACGAAGAGATAGTCCAGGTTCAATTCCCAGACGGGTTTCAATTTTTTTTTTATTCAATGGTTTAAAAAACTTTTGTATCTCTAAATCCTTTACGTTTGGGACATATGTTTCTTTGAACTTTTTGTCTTAAAATCATACAAGAAATCACCCTTTAAAGCCTATGTACTTAATTAGCACCCTTTATATAAAAAAATTTAAACACGCTTTTATTAATAATACTCAAAAAAGTATAGAAATACATTTTTCCAGCTAACACAGTATTTTTAGGCCTACATGATTAAAAATAAAAGCATCATTATAAACTGTTGCTTTGCTCTTATGTAATTTTTTCGATAACAAAAAAAAACTGTGAACACTCTCGATGTCCACACGTTGTATGCTCATGACGTCATATGATGTTCTTTTGACATTATCGGAAGTGTGCATGACGTCAATTGAGGTCTTTTTAATTTTTCCTATTTAATTTCTTAATTCACGAAAATGTAAAACATTATTAATGATGTCATGTCCTTTTGAGTTCTTATTTTTATTATAATTAGGTAGATTACATCCCAAACCAAAAAGAATAAAATAAAAAACTATTTGAGCACCGGAGGAGGGTTCATTTATTTGCAGCGTCAGCAGTCAGTGTTAACTATAGAAAATTGCCACTATTCTAAAATTCATTAGTTCCAAGAAGTATACTAAGTATATTTTTGTAAAATTATGTATCAGTTTAGTTAGATTTTATTTTGACTTTTTTCCATTAAATAGTGTTCAGTATGCTTTTCCAGCTCCTCCCCAGTTAATAGCGTAATTCTAATGCAGCTATAGATTTTTAAAAAATATATCGTTTCATAATACACATATATTTATAAACAGTTAATTTGTTAAAACAAGGCAGCCATGAATTACTAAGAAAATATAAATGAGGCGCTCGCGCGCAAACCCCGATAAATCCACAAAAAGTCAATTTTGAGTTTGTAATAGTTTCATGTATGTTAGACTAAACTCTACAAGCCTATATAATCTTTGGTAACCAAAACGCGATAAATCCCATATAAATCTAATGTTAAAGTTGACCCGATAAATCCACAAAAAGTCAATTTTGAGTTTGTAATAGTTTCATGTATGTTAGACTAAACTCTACAAGCCTATAAGTAATCTTTGGTAACCAAAACGTGATAAATCCCATATAAATCTAATGTTAAAGTTGACCGTTTCGAACAAAACCAGATAAATCCAATATAGTTTTTTGTAATTTCCCACAACTTTGTGTGTGTGGATTTATCGGGGTTTGCACGCGAGCGCCTCAAATATAAAGTAACGCCTCAGCTAATGGCACGTAGTGTAGGTATGGAGTTTTCTTGGCTTATTCGTTTTAAACTCTAGAATAGGTGGACATTGCTTGCAAAGGTCACACGCATCATCGGCATTTCTCTCTTCCCCACTTCCTGGCAGGTGAAACTACTTGATTGGTAATTTCTGCTCTTAATGTTTAAAAGTGTGGAAATGAAAGAAACACAAGGAAATATTCAGACCTGAATTGCTTTGTTTACTCATTTACATAATAGTGGACCGCAAATTGAAAAAAAACCAATCCTCAGCCACATAGTTTAACTACCAGATCGCATTTTTTTAGCCTTAAAGTAAAACCAAAAAAAAAATCTTTGTTTTTAAAACATGATGTTCGTTTATGTATTTTCATTATCACGGAAGACATTAAATTAATATTTAGTTTATTTTCACTTACTTCGTCTCTGAGTATCGGCAATCAGCTTATACAAAAAATGGAATAATTTGATACCTATACATTTCTCTTTATTTAACAAAATAACAACAGATTTCTAAAGTTTCCTTTCAGTTCCGTTGCTTTTAGAAAAAGAGAGCAACGGAACTAAAAGGAAATTTAAGAAATCTAGTATTATTTTGCAGAGATGGGACGAGGAAACTTAAAAATCTGTAAAAGTCACGTAAATAATATAATTGTATGCACTTGTTTGGTATCAAAATGAAGCTTTCATCATGATGAATCAGATTTCATCCTAAAAAAGTTATCAATATACCCAATGGAAAGTTAGAAGGGATACTTTCGGAGTTTTCAAAACGGACAGTTTCCAAGAAGTTTTCCTTCTAACTTTCCATTGAGTACATTGATAGGCTATTTTATGGTGAAATCTGATACCAAATAAGTGCATACAATTATATTATTTACATGACTTTTACAGACTTTTATCAATTGTGGAAAGTTTCCTCCATCTCTGTTATTTTGTTAAACGAGGATAAATGTGTAACAAGAAAAAAATGATAAAAATGAAAATGAGCCATGGAAACTCATAACTAATAAAAAGAGAAAACAAGGTTATAATGAAAATCGATCTAACCTAGAAAATAAAATGTCAACTGGAAAACCGGAAGCAGATAATGCTATGGCAAAACTAAAGGTGGTTACTAGGTTAGCTTGGATCTATTTATCAGGATTCAACCCGGAGGTGACCCCTCAAGACATAATTAGCTGTTTGGATAAAGATCACGAGAGCAAATATATATGTGAGGTTATAACAAAAAGGCCTAACCCAAAGGTATTATCTTTTAAGCTTGGAGTACCGTTACAAATGAAAAAACAAGTCATATCGTTAGATTTCTGGCCGGAAGGCATAATTGTGGATGAGTATACTCCACGTCGGAGATTAAACAATGAAAATTTTTGGAACAATCAAATGAAGAACAACAAGAACTGACAGTTACCAGTAATGAAAATGGAATAAACTTTTCACGAAAGAAAACAGAAAATTTCAAGGTATTTCAAATTAACGTGCAATCAATAAGAAACAAAATTAGTGAATTCGAAGCTTTCTTCTCTGATAAACCTTTTAATGTATGTTGTGTTTCGGAACACTTTCTTAAAGACAATGAAATAAATTTATTACATATGAATGATTATATTGTTGTGTCATCCTTTTGTAGGCTAAGAAATAAAGGTGGAGGCACAGCTATTTTGGCTGATCCTCTGCTTGAAATAAGCCCATTAAATTATATCAACAATTCCAGCATTGAAAAACATGTTGAACTATGTGGTATATATATAAAACACTATAATATTTATGTATTATCAGTATATCGTTCACCTACAGGCGATTTTGACACCTTTTTGAATGTTGTTGAAGAAGTCCTCAAAAAAGTAGGGTCCGAAAAAAATATCGTGTTAGCAGGTGATATCAATGTTCATTTTGGTACAAACGAAAAACAAAATCTATTATTATGTGATATGCTAGAAACGTTTGGACTGGAACAAACAATCCTAAGTAAAACTAGAAAAAATAATTGCATAGACAATATATTTTTAAATTTTAACCTTGATTCTTGTCATGCAAACACTTTTGAAACCAATCTGTCAGATCATCAGGGGCAATTTGTACAATTTGAGGTAACAACAAACTCGACAAATAATACCAAATTAGATAAAAAAATGTGTAGACCTATAACAATGCATGGGAAGCAAATATTTTTCAACTTGGTGGAGAATATATCCTGGGAATTTATACAGGATACGAATTTAGACAGTGATAATAAATGCCGCATTTTTATAGAACATCTGCAAAATGCATACCATCAAGCTTTTCTTGAAAAAACGTATGTAGTCAAAAAAAATCAGACAAATAGGGTAAATTGGTTCAATGACAAATTAAGAAACATGAGAGAGCAGCTTCACTTCTTAAACGATTTATATAAACGATATCCAACTCAGGAGATACTTAGAGAAAAGAACATTTAAAAAAAAAAATACAAGGTGGCTATCACTACTGCCAAAAAAAATGCAAACGATAACTATATTAAACAATCAAAAAATTCTACTAAATGTATGTGGAACATTATCAATAACCACAGAGGTATACCTTCAAAAAGTGTTGAAGCTAATGATAATGCACCAGATACCTATAACAACTTCTTTGTTAGCATTGCTCACGATTTACTCAAAGACATAGAACATACCGATACAGCTCCCCTAAGTTGGAAAATATATCCGTTCCCGCTAAAAAAATTTTTTTCGATGAGGTTACGTATATAGAAGTACGTGATATAATTAATTCCTTAAAAAACAAACATAGCCGGGATATCTATGGATTCAATGTTGAGATTATAAAATCTATTAAAAATATAATAATAATACCTCTGACTAAATTGATAAATTTATGCTTTAAAGAAAGCAAGTTCCCCTCCATCTTAAAGCAGGCATTAGTTATACCTATTTTTAAAAAAGGAGATACTAAGGAAGTGTCAAACTATAGACCGATTTCCTTATTGCCAATAATATCAAAAATAATAGAAAAATTTTTTACAATAAATTATTTTTATTTATTTGCTTTTATCATGATTAGAGAATATTATTTAGGTATTATGCAAATCACAGCTTACACACTTTTTTATTTATTATGGAAATACCTACTTTCTGTATATTGTTGCCCTAATCTGGCCACGCTAATATACTAGTTAGGTAAATACTTTAAAACACTCATTATTGGAGAACCAATCAAAACAACTACTCTTCTAGCAGCTAATACTGACGAAGTATTGAATTACATGATAGGATTCTTAGCATTTTAAAGAAAAAAAATATATTGAAAATACTTAAATCATTTATTTTCATTTAATCATTCACACTTTTTTTATTTAATATAAAATTATCTACTTTCTGTATATTGGTACCTTAATCGGGTCACGCTAATATACTAATGAGTGTTTTAAAGTGTTTTCCTAAGTAGTATATTAGCGTGACCCGATTAAGGTACCAATATACAGAAAGTAGATAATTTTATATTAAATAAAAAAAGTGTGAATGATTAAATGAAAATAAATGATTTAAGTATTTTCAATATATTTTTTTTCTTTAAAATGCTAAGAATCCTATCATGTAATTCAATACTTCGTCAGTATTAGCTGCTAGAAGAGTAGTTGTTTTGATTGGTTCTCCAATAATGAGTGTTTTAAAGTATTTACCTAACTAGTATATTAGCGTGGCCAGATTAGGGCAACAATATACAGAAAGTAGGTATTTCCATAATAAATAAAAAAGTGTGTAAGCTGTGATTTGCATAATACCTAAATAATATTCTCTAATAATAGAAAAATGTATTGCAAACAGAGTGGCACACTATTTTGAGACTAACAGCTTATTCACAAGTAGCCAATTCGGATTTCGAAAAAACCGCAACACTGTTTCGGGAATATTAGAACTGTCTACAAAAATATTAGAAGGCTTTGAAAATCTTAAGTACACATCGATAACTTTCTGCGATCTAAGTAAAGCATTTGATTGTGTTTCACATGAACTTCTTATAAAAAAACTGAAATGTTATAATTTTGGGGATTGTAGCATTCAGTTAATAAAATCTTACCTCGATGATAGGTATCAGAGAGTAGGAAATGTGCTATCTGCAAAGACAGCTTACTGTGGGAGTCCCACTGCTATTCTTAATATTCATCAACGACCTCCCATTTCGTGAAAACATAGAGTTATATCCTATTTGCAGATGACACAACGATATGTTCAACAGCTGATGACCTCAACGACGTTGTAACAGTCATGTGGGGCACAATCAAAAGCAGAAAAGTGGTTTAACTCCAACGAGTTATTTCTGAACAAATCGAAAACTCAGAACATGATATTTACTTTGAGAGATATTGAGAGCGATGTTAACCCCCAGAATAGTGCGAAATTTTTGGGTGTTCACCTTGACCCAAAACTAAAATGGGAAGAGCATATGAATTATCTCTCGAAAAAGCTAAGTAGTAATATATTTATTCTACGCAATTTAGCAAACTGTGTCTCAACTGACACACTAAGAACTGCTTACTTTGCACTCTGTCATTTAAATATTTCATATGCTGTTCTGGCTTGGGGACACGCTGCAGACTGTCATAGAATTTTCAACCTACAAAGAAAAGCAATAAGGATTCTGGATTCTCTCAAGTATAGAGATGACTGTAAGAACTCGTTCATAAATCATGAAATATTAACTTTTCCATCTATATATATATTAGAAAATTTATTGTACATTTAAAGAAACTCAGTCTCATATGATACATATGACTCTGTACATAATCACTGCACGAGACATAGATCGAATCTAGTTGTTAAGTATTGCCGTTTGAAGAGGTGCCAAAATGGGCCAAACTATTGGGCCATAAAATTCTTTAACAAACTGCCACAAAAAATTAAAGATTTACCTTTACAACATTTTAAGCGGAGGATCAAAAACTTTTTAATTTCTAAAGCCTTTTATAACTACAATGAATTCTTGGACTGTGATATTTCCGATCTGTCTTAAATTTTAACTATTATTACTTTAAGTTTTACTTGTAATATTTTTATTTTATTTAATTTGTAAGTTTTATTGTTAAATTCTCAATCAATGTTTGTACTATTCATTATTATTATAAAATGACAATTTTCTGTATGTGACTTGTGTAAATGCCAAATGGCATGAAAGCATCAATAAAGTACTTATACTTATACTTATACTTATACTTATACTTATACTTAACTTTTACAAATATATTGTAATCTGTTGAGGTTTGTAAATATATACAAAAAAAAAACAATTTTTACATATATTGACACATTTATAGAAAGGTTTCATAGATAGTTTACAATACTTAAATAGACAAAACTAGTTTAATAAAAAAAAAATAGATGCACAATCGGACTTCTGCGTAGAGTATTCTGCAGATGGCACAGTTAAAATTATTATTTTTATAGCTTCTTTCTTCCAATGATGTTAACTGGGCAATTTTGAATCTAATAGTTTCATATATTCGGCTTCTGCCATTCCTGCTATTTTATGTATTTCTAGATACATCTAAAAAACATTTTGATTGGAAATTTCTTTTTGAAATCAATTTTTTTAGCCGCCCTAAAATATAACGGTTAATAATCCAGTCAATGTACCAAAATCTCTAAATTTGAGTGCTAATGAATGGATTTTGATGAAACCTTGTGCAATGTGTTTCTAATGACGTTAATAAAACAGCTGAAAAAAAGATTAGAGTACGAAATGATCAGATGGGTTCCATAACTTGTAGAATGAGCAAAATGCATAAATTTTTTTGACATCACCGAATAATAGATCACTAAAAAGCGTTATTTTCTATGTATTTTTTATTTTTTTTTTATCGGAATTAAAGGATAAAAAAATAATTTAGTTTCGCTGAGAATTTAGACACGTTCAAACGAAGCAAGTTTCCCGCCATTTGCGTGTGACGTCATCCGGCATTTAGCATGGGCAATGTTTATTAGTATTATTTTCAACAGATATTTAATCTATGTACTTAGTGGTGGCAAACTATTTAATATAAAAAAGTTATATAATCTGAGACGAAAAACAATAGTTAATATTGATAAAAATATTAAAATAATGCATTATGTTTACATATTCTGAGGTTAGGTATCTAAATCTAACTGCAGTAAAAGGATAAAAGTGAGCGTAAACAAATTTATTGTTACGAACAATGAATGATGCATCCTTGTCGCTTTTCCACCTCCAATTTCTGCACTGATATAATCGGTATTATTACCAAAAAATTGCTCATCATAAACACGTCGATTTTCGGCAAATTGTCACTTTGAGCTTGCACAAAGTCGCTGTTCGTCATTTTTACCACTTAGATAAATTAATACACTAATAATTTTTACAAAAATAAACAAATCGATATTTAAAGGTCAGCAGACTAAAATTTAACATTTAATTAACACACAATTTAATATTTCAGCACTAGCAGATGTAAACTGTCAAAGCTATCAAACTTGTCACTTGTCTCCGTACTTTTCTAAATTTACCGCTGGGTGGATAAAATACGAAGCTGATTGGCTGTGTTTTTCAAATTAGCCAATCATATAATGTTATTTCTTACTGATGCGCTCCACCGGTGAATTTAGAAATCTGCGGTTTATGGATGAAACTAAAACGTTATGCCAGATGACATCAGTACCGTTTATAGTCACGTGGTTTTGTTCCGATAAAATTTGAATTTTGAAATGATTTTTTTTAACAAAATAACTTTTTTTATAGTTTCCTTTTATTATATACTCGGCTTATATAATATGTATAATGAAAAAATAATAAATTAATGCATTTTTAAAATTCATGCATCTTGCTCATTAGGTCAAAAATTTAAAAAAAAACAATATTTACCTTTTTTGGCCCAAAATAAGATGTTTTTACTCTTGTGAACTTTTTCGAAAAATGCATATTTTTCGAGATATGGCCACTCGAAAATTCATAAAAGTGGGAGAGGGGAAACGAAAAATGTGCAAAAATGTAGTATACATTATTTATCGTGAAAAACTGCCTGTAACTTAGAAAATTAACAAGTTACAAAAAAATTCCAAGCGACAAAAAATATTTAGAAGGTTTCAATGCATACGTTTGAATTTTTTCAAAATTTTAAATTACATATTTTTAAAGCGCTACAATTTCATATTTCTTCGGAAAACTCGGTGAAAACGCACTTTATAGAAAAGTTGCAAATAAAAAAAAGTCTTGTATTTCGATGATTCACCTGAATTTTTATCAGATTTTTTTTTTAAAATTTTACAGTTCCCCTCCCCCACTTTTAGGAATCTTCGAGTGGCCATATCTCGAAAAATATGCATTTTTCGAAAAAATCACAAGAGTATTATTTTGGGACAAAAAAAAGGTAAATATATCTGTTTTCTTTCATTCTACGGAACCTGTGATAAAGGGGTGTTTTCTATCCCTTCCTTCCGGTCATTTCCTACTCGAATCTTTCTTCAGCTTTTTTATTAATGTCATTACAAACACATTGCACAAGGTTTCATCAAAATCCATTCATTAACACTCAAATTAGAGGTTTCACCCCCCGTTGACTGGACTATAAACAGTTTGCGCCGAGAGCCCATGACCATACTAGTATCTCTAATCACAATTGACCTATTTCACGTTAGAAAGTTTGGTAAAAAGTCAGTGACGTCCTGGCAAATTTTAGTTAGGTCCGCGATTTGGGCTTAGGGGGGGCCCATTTTTTTTCTTTGCAGTTAGGAGAATTTTAAAATTCAAACTGATATTTTTCATATCGTCCGCCGTAGAGATGCAACGGATATCCGGTTACTATCCGGTATCCGGCCACTTTATTACTATTCGGTTGGGTACCGGATAGTGACCTGATATCTGGCCAAAACTGGATAGTTAAAAGAATAAAAAATGAAAGAGTTTTATTATTTTCACTTATCCTGCATTACAATTAATATTACAAACTAGCAATATCTATAGATTAGTTACCTACTAAATTAATACTTAAAGTTTACCAGTGGTAAATTATGGAGAATAAAGAGGAGTTTTTCAGCATTTAGAAGTACTAGACGGCACTGCGTTTCTTTTCGTATACATTGCCAGCTTCCGAAGAGAGCCTATCACTGTATACACTTCTGCAAGGAGCTGAAAGATATATTTTTACAAGCTTTGACAAGTGTATACTTATTGGAGTTAGTATACCACCCGTAAGAGTCACTTATTTCTTTGAACCCATGCTCCTTTCAAATAATAATCAATCTCCTTGGCTCTTGAACTTTTCTCCGAAACGTTTTCAGTAATGCTACTATTGTTTTCGCCACTTCCTCAAAATAGTCCCAAACAGTGTTGTGAATAACAGCAGTAACATTATCTTGTGGGTTTCTCTTACTTTGTTTATTGGAAGGAGAGGAATCACTTTCACTATCACTGCTTCAATATGAATCATAACAACATTTTTAAGCCTCCAGCAGAATAATTTGACAGGATTTTTCAGCCTAATTTTTATTGAAAAAACTCGTTTTAAATCTGAGGTCTAGAAGAGTTACCAGTAAGTATTTTTTGTCGTCGAGGTTGCCAAAACGTGTTTTCAATCCAACTTTCAATGTAAGCCGGATAGTTGGCCGGATATCCGGTATCCGGTACAAGAAATACGCCTGATATCCGGTATTCGGTATCCGGCCAAAACACTATCCATTGCATCTCTAGTCCGCCGTATTTCTTTCAGGCAGGTGAGTAAAGCCAGGGGAGTGCAAGATATTTCCTTGTACGGTCCTCATGACGTCCATGCCTTCCAGTTAATATTATTTAATAATAATAATAAAAGATCTTTATTGGTCATACAAGCAAAGAATACAAATATAACCAAAAGGCCATCGACCGAGGTCCTTCAGCCTTAATATTATTTATTGTTAAAAAATGTCATATTACTTACATTTGCCTGGCAAAGACGCAAAGATAAGTTTCTTATTCTGTAGGTGGTAGCGACAGATTATAGACGATGTTGGGGAAATAAATAAGAGACAAATTACAAATTTTTCGATTGTTCATTGCCATGTTTTATTGATCAGATGGAGGGGCCCTAAAGGACCTAGGGCCCAGTCCGCGTTTGCGGACCCGTGGACCTAGCCAGGACGCCACTGTAAAAAGTGTCACGTCGAAAACTAGATTGGTATCACTAGGTCACTGCACATGTTGACCAACTCGTCTAATTCACAAACTTTGTAAAAATTACCCTACGAACACAAAAGGTTGGCCCTCCATAGGGCCAGAAGTTCCCGCTGATGGGCCGATCTTTTGTGTTTGTTGGGTAAATAAAATACCTATAATATAATAATCAAATCAGTTTCCAGTATCATTAATGTTAAAATTAAAGTAAGCTTAAAATTTAATGCTTAAACTTACAAATGTAAGCTTGACATTAAAGATACCGAAAACAATGATATGATTATTATATTATAGGTATTTCATTTCTATAAAGTTTGGGAATTAGACAAGTTGGTCAGCATGTGCAATGACTTTTTACTACTTTTATTGATACCAATCTTCACACATTTTACCAGAATTTCTAAAGTGAAAAAGGTCAATTGACCTATTTCCCGTTAGAAAGTTTGGTAAAAAGTGTCATGGCAAAAATTAGATTGGTATCACTAAAAGCACAGTAGAGAAAAGACCAGTAGTTTCACTCGCAGCGGTCCCTTTGATATTTGTTGTACTCGATTTTATTTTTTTTAATCCACTGCGCATCTACTGTTTGTATCCCACGCGCATTTCGTCGACAGTGGCAACTGTTCAGAAACGTAAACGTAAACAAAAATAAACATCCGCCCCACCCTATATCATCACTGTCGTCGTGCGGTCCACTGCGCATCGAATAGTTTAAGACCACGCGCAGTGCATGCGCACTGAAAATCTTATACAACTGTTCCGGCTGAGTCGGACTACTGGTCTTTTCTCTACTGTGCTAAAAGTCACTGCACACGTTGACCAACTCCTCTAATTCTCAAACTGTGCAAAAATGAAATACCCGTAATATAATAATCATATGATTATTTTCATTATCTTTAACGTTGAGTCTACTTTGATTGATTAGAAATCATCTTTATTAGTTTGTTTCGTAGTCCACAAAAAATTTAAATTACATATTTTATCACTTTCATCAGAGCTGTCAGTTTAGAAGTTAGGTCTTTTATTTTTACGAAATTTAGAAATCAGACATGTTGGTCAACATGTGCAGTGACTAGTGATGGGTATAACCGATTAATTTCAATAACCGAATACTAGGTATTCAAGTGATTTCAATAACAGGATAATCATTCAAGTGATGGTCACTTGAATGCTACGCATAACTTACAAAAGGCTATTTAACAATTTTTGTTCAAATTCCTATTCATAAAAAATTTTTCAATATTTTCATGTGAAAATCAATCAACCAATCAATTTTTGTGAAAAGGAAAAAATTATTCTTTATAAAATCGCACATAGTTTGATTATTCTTGACATAATAAATAGAAATAGAAATAAAATAATTATAAATAAGAGGTAAGTATATATGGATATTGGTTACTACATCAATCGGTTCGAATTCATATACCTAATATTTATTTTAGAAACGTAGGTTAATAATGATGTTCACTCGTTTATTATATGATACGAGTTAACATTCAATTTATTTGTAAGAGTGATGAGGTGATATGACTACTTCAATAACTGTTTAACATTCAGTTATTTTTCACTCGAGTACTCGTTGACAATAACCGAGTAATGCAGGTTATTTCAATAACCGGATAACCGGTTATTTTTCACTCAAGTGATCCCATCACTAGCAGTGACTTCTTACTACATTTTGTGATGCCAATCTAGTTTTTGCCATGACGCTTTTACCAAACTTTCTAACGTGAAATAGGTCGGTCAATTGGTTGAGATACTACTTTAGTCAGAAAATACGTGATGTGCTTTTGGAAATGAAAGATAACGAATTTCTTTTTCAACAGTAATAATAAATTCAAATGAAACCTTAATTTTGGCAATGGCATGACGCAAAATACGATAAATGTGATCCCAAAGGCCATGGCAGATTAAGATAAGTGTCCGTGCCTTTGCAACCTTTTTGCGTGTGGTTCCTTCCAGTGATGTATCTTTGTGTAAGATACTACCACAAAGAGTTTTTCCCTCAAAGACTTCATAATATCTGGGAAAAATTTTTTTTTCTTAATCAAGTGAACCAATTTGTTTGTATTTCACATATATTGTGAATATACTCAAGACGATTTATTATTGATATTTTCATTAAATCTTTTCATGAAGAAAACAAAAATTGATGCTTTTGAATTTTTTGAAAAATTTATATACGTACTTACACGTTAGCCACCACCTCTATTTTTTTACTAATTGTACGCCATACAATAAGCTATTTTTTATAAAACTCTAGTCAAATTGGCAAAGATAATGTTATGTGCTTACGCCCCCTTTAGTAAACACCCTGTATCGTGGGTTCGGAAATTATAACACCAGGGTAATACTAAACAATAATTTATTTACTTACATACTAATTACAACAAATAAAGAAAAAGAGTATAAATTGGTTAGAAACTCGATATATTAATAAATATATAAATGAACAACTGTTTGAATTACACGTATTGAAAATTTTTTGGAGCAGCCTACGTATTTTTTTGAAATAACGAGATGTATTTTTCACAATAGATACATTTTCTACAAAGCTCCATCGAAACGGTAATACATAAAAAAAATTATGTGTTTAATAATAAGAATACATAATAAAAAACATATGCTAATGATATATGATAATATTAATCATCTTCATCGCTGTCCTCAATTATTCTGCGAATAATTCAGACAGTTTCACTGATGATTTGGGAATATCGTCGAAAAACCAACCTTGCATATAATAAATGCATCTACATAAAAGTAACAGAAAACTAATTTTTTTTTTTTTTTAACTTAAACATGAATTTATCATATGCAAGGTTTCTCGATGATATTCCGAAATTATCAGTAAAACTGAGAATTATTCGCAGAAAATATCAGTATTACAATAAATGAGGACAGTGATGAAGACGACTAATATTATTATCATATATCATTAGCATAATATGTTTTTTTATTATGTATTTTTATTATTAAACACATAATTTTTTTATGTATTACCGTTTCGATGGAGCTTTGTAGAAAATATGTATTGTGAAAAATACATCTCGTTATTTCAAAAAAATACATAGGCTGCTCCAAAAAATTTTCAATACGCGTAATCCAAGCAGTTGTTGTTCATTTATATATTTATTAATATATCGAGTTTCTAACCAATTTATACTCTTTTTCTTTATTTGTTGTAATTAGTATGTAAGTAAATACATTATTGTTTAGCATTACCCTGGTGTTATAATTTCCGAACCCACGATACAGGGTGTTTACTAAATGGGGTGTAAGCATGCAACATTATCTTTGCCAATTTGACTACGTCACCCCTTTGATAGAGTTTTGTAAAAAATATATGTTATAGCTTATTGTATGGCGTATAATTAGTAAAAAAATAGAGGTGGTCGCTAACGTGTAAGTACGTATATAAATTTTTCAACAAATTCAAAAGCATCCATTTTTGTTGCCTTCGTGAAAAGATTTCATGAAAATATCAATAATAAATTGTCTTGAGTATATTCACAATATATGTGAAATACAAACAAATTGGTTCACTTGATTAAGAAAAAAATTTTTTTTCGGATTTTCGAAAAAAAAATTTTTCCCAGATATTATGAAGTCTTTGAGGGAAAAACTTTTTGTGGTAGTATCTTACACAAAGATACATTACTGGAAGGAACCACACGCAAAAAGGTTGCAAAGGCACGGACACTTATCTTAACCTGCCATGGCCTTTACTGTCAAAAATAAATTATTATAAAATAAAAGTAGTACTTATGGTACGGAATTAGCAAAACTATGGATTAGATAGATACCCTTTGTTTTTTAAGATTGTCAATCAGTTGCGACTGAGTTTTAAAACCATTGATAAGTTCCCTTTTGTGTTTTTCTATACGTTTTACAGTAGCTGTCAAACTGTTTATTTGTTTTCTGTGGGACTCTTTTAAATCCTAAAAAATAAATAATACATTTATTGTTTATGAAAAAGTTACGGAAATTGTTTTGTAATAAATAAATGGCAAAAAGGTTTAGTCTAAAAAACAGATACTGTTCTTCCACCCCCATGCCCAATAAATTTAAAAAAAAATTACTAATGATGGACAAATATATATTGTATACCTAAATCTTAGGAAAGAATAAAAATCAGAGAAGATAAAGGAGATAAATAATGTAAACGAGATCGTTGATTTTGTAATAAGCGCTGCTTAAGTTTAACTATGATGGCATTGTATGACCCATTGAAGTTCAAATCCGTTTAACCCTTTCCAGCCCAGTGATGCCATATATAATAATAAATAATTATTACTGTAGATTTCGTTGAAGTTAATTCGTCTATATGTTATAGATGGCATAAGCCAAAAACTTTAGTTCTATTACGAGATTCTGTATAAAATGGCGAATTTCTGTCAGCTGTGAATTGATTATTGTCAGTGGTGTAACAACAGTTTGTAAAAAGTTTTGATTCTTCGTGTTTTATTACTATATTATTAAAGTTTTTGCATAAAAGGTAAGTTAAAGTAGCAGCTTATAAATATTTCATAACAGCAAGCTAAATTTTTACCATATTTCGACTTTTATTATAGGTTAAAATTGTGTAACTCCATATGGAGTCAGTGGTCATTCAGAAGGAATATGTATTCAACCATAAAATTGATTATTTTTTGAATATCGCGTCGTTTTTTGTCAACTTTGATTTTTCTTATTTTTTTAACCTTTTTTTACGTCATATTTGATTTCATTGGCGACAATTTATAATTCAAAGCACCTGAATATAATTGTATTTTTAGATGACTAGAGCAGGATTAACCAAAGAAGAAGGACATTTACTGTTACTTCTAGAAGGAGATGTATCTGATTTGAATATTGAGGAATCAGATGACGATGGTGAGACAGAAATTACTGAAGTACAAAACTATTCAGCATCTACTGTAATACAACGTGGATTGAACTATGAGGAAAGACATGAAGAAGAATATGACTCTGAGGACGAAATTCCATTGGCTGTCCTTTTTGATATTCAAACGTCTAATAAATCAAATCATGCTCCTAATTCGAGAAAGAGAAAAAAGGAGGAATATCACTGGAGGCAGAAAGACTTGGATAAAGTAGCTTCAGCATGTGAAATTAATTTTTCAGATTCACCTGAACCAGAACTAACACCGATGACTTATTTCAAGTATTTCTTTGATGACAACATAATACAAAATATTGAACATCAAACAAATTTGTATTCTGTAGAGAAAACTGGCTCATCTATCAACACAACATGCAGAGAAATACAGCAGTTCCTAGGTATTCACATTTTGAGCAGCATTGTGAAAATGCCAAGTTACCGCATGTATTGGACCGGTTTTGCATTTATGCATATTCCCGTATAATGTGCGAAAAATGTAAGATGGCCTTATGTTTGACAAAGGATAAAACTGTTTTAAACTATTCCATTGTAAATAACTATTATTCATGATAATTGAATAAATAATTTATTATCCAAACTTTTTTCTTTTTAGCATATATTTACCCAGTGACTCCATATGGCATCAATTCATTTTGGCACTAAAAATGTAAATATTTTACTTTTTCTTTGCATATATGTTTAGTAGTATCATTGTGAAAAAAAAAAGGTAAAAGAATTTTTTCTTGACCTGGATAATAATTCGGGCTGGAAAGGGTTAATAAAAAAATAATAAATATCTTTATTTGCAATTTTTGATTACAGATTCCACCTACAAGATCTATAATTTTACCAAGTTTCATTAAGAAAGATTAATAATATTTTTAGTAATTTCGGTTTATGTAAAATTGGAAAATTTCGTGGTTTTCATTTTTCTGCATAAAAACAATAGCAGATTGGATTTGGCTCCATGCTGTTTTATTCATAATTCATTTACAAACATTTTGATTTTTTTTTTCCGTGCTTGCATGACTTCCCGTATTCGGCTTCGCCTCACATGAGAATTTGTCACACGCGCACGGAAAAATTCTTATTTCCAGACTCCTAATGAAATATACTATGCGACTTTTGTAATTAACTTAAAATCAATAATTAAAGAAGAATGATGTATATCCTCTGGTATTAAAGGCACATGATCTCTGCTAATTGTGCAATTGAAATTACCAAAAACTAGGTCCAAAAGTAGATCATTTGTGTTTGTTATTGTACTGTATTACTTTATATCTAAGAAACCCATAAAATTATCAACCAGTCTAACCTTAACATCGTTTGGATCAATATTAAACTTGTTTACGTTAAAATCACCACAAATTAAGATTTTACAGTCTTTTTCAAATACTGATAGTGTTTCAAATGCATCAAGAAACGCTTCGTATTCACTGATGGTTGTTGATGGTGGTATATAAATAGTAAAAACCGCTGTCAAGGAATCACTACTTCCACATCCACATTTTTTATCCAAGTCACTCACAACGAAAAAATTTTGTATGTGGAAATAATTGTTTATGGAACTTTAATAATATAATATTTGAAATCATCTACCCCAAAAACCCATAAAACGATACCCCACATCGGTAGCGGGGTGGGGGTGGTGATAGGGGGTGGTAGTGGGGGTGGATGAAGTAAAAAACGTTTTGAGGTGTCTGGTTCTTGTACACACACTAAATCACATTTTTTTTTTCATCCCCTTTAATAATGGGGTGGGGGTGGTAATGGGGGGTGGCTAAGGCCAAAATTTTTTTGGAGACCTTAGCTTCTCTCGTATATACTAAATACCCAAGAGTCCATCTCTTAGCTGCTTGATTTACCTATTTTCCCCAAATTTACCTTAATTTACCCCCCAACCCTTCGACGGAACAAGATCAAAATATAATCTAGTTCTAGATCTCATTAAAGTACATATGTGTACCAAATTTCAAGTCAATATCTCAAACGGTTCCAGAGTAAACGTGCGCGCAAAAAAGTTACAGACAGACCGACAGACAGAAATTTTTTTTTCGCTCAAACTTAAAATCTCGACGTTTCGTGACATTCTAAGCCTATTTGAACAATAAAAATTTTTAAAAATTTTTTTGTCGTTACTATACTTCCACTGGATGCGGAAGTAAAACTAGTAAATCGTTGTTAATAGTTACCTTACATCCAACAGTGTCAATATTAGGAACAACATTTGCAATTGGCTCCAAGTCTAACTTTAAAACACTATAATCATTTTTTACTTCTACGTCCAGTGGAAGTATAGTAACGACAAAAAAATTTTTTTAAATTTTTATTGTTCAAATAGGCTTAGAATGTCATGAAACATCGAGATTTTAAATTTGAGTGAAAAAAAAATTTGTCTAGGTCTTTCTGTAACTTTTTTTGTGCACACGTTTACTCTGGAACCGTTTAAGATATTGACTTGAAATTTAGTACACGTACACTAGATTAGATTTTCATCTTGTTCCGTCGAAGGGTTGGAGGTAAATGAAGCAGGTAAGAGTCCATAAAATTGGTATTGGTATACTTTTCGAAAGCCGTTTGGAAATATTTTTTTTTAAGCTAAAATCGCAATTTTGAAGTCGTTATAACTTAAAAACTACCAATTTATGTAAAAAATTGCATAGAACCCTTTCTTCTTAAAATTTGATTCTACTTCAGCTCCAATAAATATATATATATTTTTTAAGTGCCACTCCCTATAAATTCGCAAACCCCCGCACAATATAGAAACTTTTCTGTGAAGCATTTACTATTATACTGCTAAAAATGAACGAAATCCGTTCAATATGACATTATTCCGAAGTTTTGCATATTTTGTACCTCTAGGTACTGTACTATTAGATATTAAAGAAAAACGAGACAATAACACGTTTTTCAAAATTAAAATTAATTTACAAAAAACGCTCAACTCCCAGATCGGGCAAAATTTTACTGTAACATCCTAATAACATACAGATTTCATTTCCAGAAAAAAAAAATTGCTCCCCCCAAACAATCGTTGAAATCGTATTTTTAATGCTTAGTTTTATTCGACTACTAGTGATAATTTAATCTCATTAAATTTAATGTTATGATAAAACATGATAAAAAATTCAAATTCCACTGGAATTGCATAAAAATTGGTAGTTAGGTATTTTAAGAGTAGCTAATAATGAATCTGATGTCAAAAGTTAAGAATTCAAAATGGTGAATCCAATATGGTTATGATAATTGCAATATTTTTGTAGATTTACATAAAATTTGATACATAGTGATTTCAGGATTCTCTTTAGGCCCCCATCAACCGTATTATTAATAGTCTCTCCATAATCCTACAATTATCCTTAATATCGGCAATATTTTTCATTTTTGTTAGCTTTGTAAAATAACTGCGCATCAGAGGCGCAAACATTTTTAAAATTCCTGTGAATGTACAACGTGATTTACCATGATATGTGGAAAATAAAATGTAGTCTTCAATGGCACGGTAGCTCAATCGGTTAAGGCGTATTGAGTGGCGAATACGCTGATCGACTCGCTACCGCGCTCTGGGTTCGACCCCCAGCCCCGGTATTGACAACACCGGTGGGTGTGGATGTATGTCTGCGTTTTTCCGAATGTGTAACCTCCTTCCGGACAGCCTTGGCTTTGGATTTGGGGGTTGTCTACTATCTGTGGTGTGTTTATGTTATGTTATGTGGGAAAGCCCCTGCAAAATTTTAGAGTGCTCCGAAGTGATTTAGTATATTAAAAAGGGTTAAAACTTACGAAGATACGCTACTGTTACGTGTCTATGGTCAGTAATAGAGCGACGAACTTACTTGTGAAAGAACATATTGGAGATGTTTACATTTCCTTAATTGGTATAAAAAGTGAATCTGGTCAAAGTGCCGCATTTTTTGCTTTCGGTCGAACAATCAGGACACCGGCAGGTATCACTGAAGTTGGTGTTTTTGTGTTATTGATGGGGTTCAGTAAATATCTCTTATATCTACTTATTGTAGTTTTCGATTTATTTCGCTATTTTTGTAGTGTGATTTGATTAAAACCAAAAAGTCACTTCTACCCTCTGCAGCTTTGCTGTCAATAGTGTCAATCCCAAGTTTGATAAAGTGATATGGTTGTACCGTGTTACGTTAGATTGGTTAAAGTCGCATTTCTACAAAAAAATAAGGTAATTTTTTTTGTAATTTTTTTAAATTTTTCATTTTTTTAACTCCTTTTGGTGAGGACAACAAACTGATAAATTTTCCGCATGTCATGGTAGATCACCCTATATATTTTTTTGAGACATAGAAGACGAGCAAATATGCATGATTATTTTTCTATTTTCATAAAGATATTTCGAAATAAATAGAAACACGCACTTAATTACCTTATCTTCATCCTTGGCAATTTTCAAAGAAGCTTTTAATTTTTCATTTTCCTCATAAGCTCTATTCAGTCGAACTTCAAAGTTGGTTGCATTTAAATTTGACTTTTTCAGCTCCCTCTTGATGTGTTCCAATTCCTTTCTAAGGGCCACTGTTTCATTATCTCTATTATGGTATTTTGAACTGAGAATAGTTATCTACAACACATTCTATATACAGGACTCTTAAAATTATACATTTAAAATTGTTAGTCGATTTTTATGTTTCAGGAAAATTATATTTGTTAAAATGTTAAGAGCAAAATGTTATAGTTCTCCACATCCATAAACTCGGATGAAAAAATTGCAAAGATAGCAGACACTCCCTCTCGCTCTGAATGAGGGCCAAGTGGAATGTGGAATCATACGCATATAAAATCTGAAATATCAAGTGTGTGGGTACTTTAATGTCCTTGGGAAATATTCCAGAATGGCCATATTATTGTTTCAAAAATAATAATTACATTGTACATCATCTCTACAGAAAAAAATTCATGATGAATTCGTTGTTATATTTCTAGTGCATGTAATTTTAAATAAAAATGAGCAGGTCTCACCCATTTAGCCATGTTCATAACCCCCATCCAGCAATTCTTAATGTAGTAAACGAATACTAGCCTGGAAACAATATACAGCGAATTACGAGAAAATTATACGATTACTATTAGCCAGAAAACATTAAGAAGTAGACTAGTTCACAAGTTCAAAGCCGTGTTAATGCTTGATAAAGCTCATAAAAATATGAGTGAGTCATTGGATTCGGAATGACGTCCAGAAAAATGTACAAAAGTTTCAAACCCGCACGTAAACAATTGCAAAAGTTATAAACAAAAGAAGATTGAAAAAATAACGAGTTTCGTTTTTTGCAAATAACTCGAAAACTATTACTATTTAAAAAATTTTAAAGAAGGATTCTTAAAAAGGAAGAAATTTCCAATAAAAAGTCCCAACTCCTGAAACTCTATCTCTATTATTAATAATGTTAATTTAATGTTGAAAATAGAGCTCCGCGCGCCGAATACTAAGTCATTACGATGCTCTAAAACCGGCCGTAATAAATAAAATTTTCATGTTATTAAATATTAATTTAAAAATTTTTAAAAATTATGGTATTATTTAGACACTTAAAGGAACAATATCCCGTTGGAAAAGAAATGTTGAAAAGAAATAATGAAAATATTTTCATAAACTCCAAAACCTGTTGTTGTATTTTTATGAACTCAAATGTATATGACAAAAAAAAATAAACGGGCCAGGGAGGGCAACCGAATTTAAAATTTTTTTTCGCAAACTGCTTTTTCAAAATTTTTGAGGGGTCCTTAGAGAAATGCTTCTCTAGATGTTATTTCCCATATTTAGTATGGGTCCCATGCGCCACAGACGAGAAAAAAAATATTGAAATTTCACCAGCCGCCACTGAATGAACCTGATTCACTATGAAAAATGTCTCAAAGGACTTATTGTCTAAAATGTATTTTAAAAAAGTTATGAAGATTTTTATATTCAAAAACATTGTATTGAAGTTCAAATATCTCGAGAACCAGTGATTTTTCGAAAATTGTTCGTATCATAAAAGTTGCTCAGAATATAATTCTCCATCTCATGCAATTCATTTCGTCCTTCCTAGGATCGAAAAATTTCTTTACATCACAACGCCATCTATACCTCAATGTGTAAAATAACCATTTATACTCAAAACTGAAGTCATTTATATATTCTAGCAGATACCTTTTACAAAATTCAAATATCGCTTTTGGTTATCGAGAAAATGGCGCCAGGAGTTTTAAGTGGGACACCCTGTATAATGGCAAAAAAAATATTTTTCAAAAATACGTAATTTATCTAGGTGTTTATAAAATTTATTTAAACAAATAGCAATAAAAATTTAAAGTTTATGTAATCTTATAGTATTTTTGAATATAAAAATAGTAATATTTAAAATCAATAAAAAAAATTTTTTAACCTCTCCCACACCGATGTGGCATATCGTTTTATGGGTTTTGTGGTAGGCGATTACAAATATTATATTACTAAAGTTCCATACACAATTATTTCCACACACAAAATTTTTTTCGTTGCGAGAGACTTGGATAGAAAATCTGGATGTGGAATTGTGGAAGTAGTGATTCTCTGAGCAGCAGTTTTTATTTATTGTCATACATCATGTCGTGATTACTATAGCCAATTGTGCACATACACACAGTTTCAAACTTATTAAGATGTAGGTTAAACAGCAAGGGACCTCAGAAAGTGTCACAGTTTAGTTTGGAACGCAACGAGGGTGATATATCAATGATGCACAGATTCTAACACGACTTTTCCATTTTTTGTTAGGTTAAATAATTAATAACTAATAGACTATAACAATTAAAAACATCGCAATATCATAATCCCATAAAGTATAGGTCTCCACAAAGCGAAATAATTTTAGTGGCTTTTGTTTAACAAGTATCCGACTTGAAATATAAACGGAAACTCTAAAAAAATTTGTTAATTAACAATGGGCTCATTTTATGAAAAATCGGTGAAACATTTCTTTTCCAACAGGATATTGTTCCTTTAAGTGTCTAAATAATACCATAATTTTTTAAAATTTTTAAATCATTTTTTATTGGAAATTTCTTCCTCTTTGGTCTGGTTCTACGCTGATTTTTTTTTTCTTGAGAATGGAGAGATTTTTATGGTCTATTTCGCTCTACTATCAAGCTATTATACAAAGGCATCGACCAAAAGTAGAATTAATTTAAAATTTACGTTAGCGCTGTTGCCTGATTTAATGAAACTTCGTTGAATACCGTCTGTAAAGGAAAAAAAATAAGAAAAAATCCTTTACACACTGTTTTATATTAAGTAAAGATTCTAAAAATGCTAAAATTATATTTTGTGCAACAAGCCTATTATTGAGCTACAAAGTTTGGTTCAAAATTAATTATCAATATTTAGTACAAACTAAAGCCAGCACTGTCCTACATCTTGATATCTCTTCGACTAGGCAGTTATAGTTGACTACAGACTTGTGTGTAAAAAAATGTTGGCGTCTTTGATCTTGACCGCATTGCCAAAGACGCCGACATTTTTTACATGCATAAGATGTGTGTGTAACTATACAGGTTTTTTGCGTGATTTCTTGAGCCCACTATGTCGATGTGGAGAACTATACTATATTTTTACAGAGTTTATATTACTTTACCTGAGATAGTAACTTTCCGATGGTATCTTTGGCGCTATTATATTGAAGAAACCATTTTTCTTTCTCGTCCGAGAGATTTTGATTTTCTTTTTGTAACTTCTTTAGGTCTTCATTCTAAAAACATCCACCTAAATAACTTGTATTTATCTATAAGAAAAACAACTTACTCCCTTTTTATTTTGATTCTGCAATATTACATTATCAGCCTGTAAACATTTTATTGTTTCTCGATAAAAATTACTAGCTCGTTTTTGACCCATCATTTGTGTATCTGAATTTAGTTTACCTGAAATTTCATCATTTTCTATACAGTCGCCAATTGATTCGAAATATTTAGGATGACTATTTAATTTAAAATCATTGATTTTAGCATTGGCAATTTCAGTCTTGGTTTTTAAAGATGCCTTTATTAAGTTTCCTTGCATTTTCTGAAACAAATTATTCAATATGTACAAGTGGTATGTTTTAGGGCAGTAAAATTAGGTACATTTCTCCTAGAAAATGGAACTAACTTTGCTACAAGCTGGCTTTTATGAGCTAGTAACCCCTAATAAGAAACAAAAATGCTCTGTCGTGCGCCCATATATCTTTCCACATAATGTTAACTATACACAATTGTGAAAAGAAAGTAAATGCAAAAAACAAAATTGTGTTTTTACAGAGTTAAATATACCTCATCCTTTGAATACGTTTGATTAAATAGTTTAGAAAAATAAAACATTATTTTATATTTACCATCACATCATTCACTTTCATCACAAGTTCTTTTGCTTTCTGTTCAAGCCTTTCATTTTCCCTGTAAAATTCATTTTCTCTCTTCAATAAATCAGATTCCATTATGGCAATATATCCGTTTTAATTTTTTTTTACTAAAGTTACGATTTGTTACTTATTTTCATTATAAGTACATATAACACGGTTTAATGAATTTTTACAATTGAAGTCCAAGATAAGTATATTGAAATGATACTGAGTAATTATAACTACATAATTTGTATTTATCTTTTCTAAAAATGAATAAAATTGATTAGTAAATTATAAACTATAGTAAAAAAAAATTAAAAATGCGTTACCTAAATCATCCAAATAGGTAAACTGACAGTTTTGTTTAGCTGTTAAGCTTGTTGCCATGGTTACCGTCATGGGCTGATGGCAGTGCTGCCAGCATTGCATTATTTTTCGGGTTAAATCGTCTGACCAGGGCCGTAGTGAAGGGGGGGTATGGGGTGGGTTACGTTAGCGGGGGGATCATAGGCGGTTGGGGGACACTGCGGCGGATTTTTTTTGATGAGCGGATGGAGACACTACGGCGATGGTTAAAACGGACTACATTTCGCAGCGTGGCGTTAACGTGCTAAAAGTTGCAAAAACTGGCTAGAAAATGCACGAACGGGTTGATGCTCTCAACACTGATGGCTGATGGCGATACCGCGTGTTCTTTGTTCTTTTCATAATAATTCATGGTTCTTTTATTCATCAGATGAGTCGTGCCCATTCAACAGACATCCATCCTCTCCTTTCTTGCAGCGTAAATGAGACAGAGACAGCAAAACATCTGACAAATAAAAGAACACGCCGATAATATTTCTGGAACTATTTAATCACGTATTGTCGTGAGCAAAAAAATAGGACAACTATTTTTTTCTAATGTAAATCTGTCTCTATCTGCACTTTGACAGCCAGAGTTTCACAATCGTTGGTTGATTGACTAACCAGAACCTGAAAGTTAATTATTAGTAAGCACAACTTTACTAGACATTCTGAAATAGTACCTTATAGCAATAAATCTTTGGCCAAATCCTTAATTAATGAACAATGGGGAATTTCGGCATTTTTTTTAAAATTCAAAAATGAGTTATTTAGATTAAAAGAAGAGACCGTATATTATTTTTAAGCAATATAAACGTGAAAAAAAATGTTAAAGTTTAGTTATATATTTTCCCCTAAAAATTTATGACGTATGTAAAAGTACTTAGAAAATTTTAGGTTTACTATAAAAAGGATACCTACCCTGGCCAAGGAGTTGAGAAGAAGAAGAAGAAGGTAACTTAAAATTCTTAATTGTCATCTGAAATTTAATTGCTTTTTGACAGCGACAAGTCAGCAGTTTATGGCAGAAAATAACATGAAAGTAGATACAATTACGCAGTATTTGCAACCGTCACCGGTAAATCAAAAAAAATTTTCTGCTACGTTTGTGTACGTAACCAAAGTTTAGTGACTTTTTGAGACCATAACTTATGGGGCTTTAAAAAATACAACGAACTAAAAATAATTGTTTAAAATATTACTGGTAATTCTGAATATATTATATTTTCATATTAATATTTGTTTTTAATTATTTAAACTGTACTGAAATTTCCCATTGTAAAACTGGCTGGTTAATGTCACAGATTTTTATAATAAATCCTTGGTCAAATCCTAACCATTATAGTTAACCAACGGTTGTGAAACTGGCTGTGAATGTCACATATCTTAAGTTTAATGTTACTTCATCTGTAAACAAATAGATTAGAGGGCACCAACGAGGTTTGAAGGATATATAGGAGGAGCCATCCCAATTCATAAGTACAGTACGTACCCGTAATAATCGTGGGAGGACGCGTTGTGGCCATGATACTATTATATCAACAGCCGTATTTGTTTGACATCATATTTTAGATCAGATCAGTGAATTCTAGTTTTTGATTGGTTGGAACAATTTATACCAATATTTTAAACCAATCAGAAAGGAGAATAACTGACATGATCCAAAAAATCTTGTCAAAGAAATACGGCTAACAAGATAAACCCACGCGCAGAAATGACGTCACGTCGCGACAAATGCGGTAGTGTTAACTGAGCGATCACATGTGATCAGTCGGGCTAGGGATGGCTGATCCGAATATTTTTACGGATCAGTTCGGACCTAATCCAGTCCAGAGAAGAACCTAGTCCAAAGATCAGTTTCAGTTCCTAGTCCATGCTAACCAACTCGCACGGTGAACGGCTGAGCGGACAGGCAGACAAACTGGACTCGGTGGGCTGGCCTGGTGCAAAGGGACTCGTAATCTTGTACTGTACTAGTCGTACTCGTTTAGTTCAACCAGTCCATACGTCTATAAAGTGCGCGCGCCGTACCGAGTCTCTAAAAAGTTCAGCCGGACTCTGCGTACTCGGACTAATATTCGTACCTGCCGTATTTATTAATTGAGATCAGTTCCACTAGTCCAACCCACTGTTCCAAAGTATCAGTTCCAGTTCGGGTTAGCCAACCCTGAGTCGGGCTAATACCGTTCATGGAAAATGATCAGTGAGCGCTATATCACACCGTGATGAACGCAACCAATATCACTGTTCGTACGAGCATCAGTGTGGGTGCGTATAGATTTCATTTTGTATGTTGATAATACATTTGCTTTGTAAACAAATAAAATATCAACGATATTTGAAATAAACCGTTACTTTAATATCTGAAATCATCAGGAAATACCATTGTTATCATTTATCAAAGAAAGTTTTTCAAATTTTATACGATGTGGATATAAACTATTTATATGCGTTATTAAAAAAACTATACCTAAATAGGTCTATTCCTTTGCACTAAAATTGTAGCTGCACTGGTGTAAGATTGTCTCCCTTTAACTTATGATATCCTCATTGATGCCATCTCTGTCACTCAAAATTAGTATCGCACTTCTTGTGTAAGGAATGGACCTAATGACGAGTTTTGTCGCGCTGTGACGTCATACGCAACGGTGTCTAAAACAGGTCAAGGAAGTGAGCTTATCTTGTTTATAATAGTATCATGCGTTGTGGCGGGGAGGCTAGTGAATTTGTTGACCCTAGTTGCAGTAGTGTACTATTTTGAAGGATACAATTAATGAATAAGTATTGTTTTTTTTATTGATGTTCTATTATTAGTAGAGGTCAATTTTATTAGTCAAACAAATTGCTGTATAAGTACTAATTAATTAAATTATATTTAACAACGGAATAAATGCTGTCCTATACATTTTTAAATTGTCGACAAATTTTATAACTTTAAGTTAAAGTGACGCCCATGGTGGACCTACTGACCTAGTTGCTTACCACGGTCATTAAACCATACGGTTGTCTCAATCAGCAGCTTGAGGGCGAGAGAGACGCGGGGGGCGGGAAATAGAATGAAAGAGACAGACATATCTGATTTCCGTGCAAAAGACAGAGACAAAGATGCTTGTAGTGTCTACAGGTGACGTAGGCTGTAGACCCTACCGGAATCACTTTCTCTGTCTTCTGCACGGAAATCAGATATGTCTGTCTCTTTCATTCGATTTCCCGCCCCCCGCGTCTCTCTCGTCATAAAGCTGCCGATTGATGTAACCGTATCGTTTATTGACCGTGGTTGCTTACAAGGTCGAATTTATAAGGGTCATGTGAAACCACGGTCAATAAACGATACGATTGCATCAATCAGCAGCTTTAGGACGAGAGAGACGCGGGGGGCGGAAAATCGAATGAAAGAGATAGGCATATCTGATTTCCGTGCAAAAGACAGAGACAAAGATGCTTGTAGTGTCTACAGGTGACGTAGGCTGTAGACCCTACCGGAATCACTTTCTCTGTCTTCTGCACGGAAATCAGATATGTCTGTCTCTTTCATTCGATTTCCCGCCCCCCGCGTCTCTCTCGTCATAAAGCTGCCGATTGATGTAACCGTATCGTTTATTGACCGTGGTTGCTTACAAGGTCGAATTTATAAGGGTCATGTGAAACCACGGTCAATAAACGATACGATTGCATCAATCAGCAGCTTTAGGACGAGAGAGACGCGGGGGGCGGAAAATCGAATGAAAGAGATAGGCATATCTGATTTCCGTGCAAAAGACAGAGACAAAGATGCTTGTAGTGTCTACAGGTGACGTAGGCTGTAGACCCTACCGGAATCTTTGTCTCTGTCTTCTGCACGGAAATCAGATATGTCTGTCTCTTTCATTCGATTTCCCGCCCCCCGCGTCTCTCTCGTCATAAACCGTATCGTTTATTGACCGTGATGTGAAACGCTCATTTTTCTGCCTTCCCTTTCTTGTCACTACTTCTTCCTATTTCACTACCACTTTTAGAGGAAGATGAACAGTTTCTTCTACAAATTTCTGTTTGGTATGGTTAGTAGTTCACACTTCACACTTGATTCTACTTCTCCCGATTTAGTAGATTTCTTCTAGTATCTGAATTTGCGAAGATTTTTTTGTGTAGCTGGCTGGAAGGCACGCAACCTCAATCTTTCATGCAGTTAATTTGAAATTCAGTTTTCCTTCACTTTTTTGAACTTTGTGTGTGCTATCAGCTACTGAAATAAACTATTTTAAATGTTAGTTTCGTTAGATAAGTATAGAAAATTACGTGTCTTGTGTAGTAGTTCTTCCTTAATTTGGTAAAGGCGAGTTTATAAAAAAAGTCCCAGTCCTAACTTAGCCTATCTTAGTCTTAATTTTTTCCCTAAAAAGTTAAATGTACAGGTTACCCGTATGCCGTTTATAAAAGTCGCAATCCTGTCTTAGTCCTAACTTAACCTAAAATTTTTAGATTAATTTTTCCTAGGGGCTAATACCACTGAATAGATCAGAAATCAATTCCAATTGGCGTGAAAAGTTCGCGTATCTATTTTAGATAAAGGCCAGTTTTTATAAACCCGTCTTAAAATATCAGATATATTTTAGGGAAAAATTAAGACTAAGACAGGCTAAGTTAGGACTGGGACTTTTTTTATAAACTCGCCTTAAGATGCAGATTGTTTATTATACCTTACCTATGTGTTTTTAATTATGTGTTTCTTGTGTAAAACAATTTATAGGATTTATGGTATTAAACATATATATTATAGAGCATCTTTAGCTTGTTTAAGATTTAAACACTGATAACACAGCCACACAAAAAAAAAGTTCTGTGCGGCAGACCAAATTATATGGATTGGTATATTTTTCGACGCTGAATTCGCATCCGTAGTCCAAAAAAAGATCTATCGTGTCAGTTTTGTTTTTTTAGTCAAAAACATCCCTTAAAATGGTGTAAAATCATAGAAATAATGTAATGTAACTCTTAATGAAGTGTGAAAAATGGTAGAGGTTTTGTAGAGTCGAGACTAGAGAATATAAATTCGAGCCACAGTAAGCTATCTCTATAAATTAAACTGAAATCCGCCTTTATGCGAGGTAAAAACTACCGTTAAAACTCAAAAGACGCAGGCGAGTGTGAATAATATGTACAAAGGCCAAATCTTTGTATCTCTTGGTGCAAAATATTTGACTCTGGTGTGACAACCAGCCATTACTCTCAAAGGGTAGAGACTCAACCCTATGGAGGGTTAAAACTACCCCCACCCGCCATAGGTTTCAAAACGGGAAAAAAAATTGAGGCTTTTGTCGTTTTAGACAGGATAGACAAATATGGAGTGAATTCGTTTCAAACACCAACACATGACTAGAGCTGGTAAGGGCTACCCGCCTATGCTCAAATGATGCATATATATCGGTGCTATTGAAATTCGGAAAGGGTCAAATACTTGTAGCTCATCGTGCCAAATACACAAATCTGGTACCACAACCACCCAATCTTAATAAGGTTTAAAATTACCCCTGTTGGGGAGGGGGGTAAAAACTACCCCCACAGACGGACGGACTTCATTACTTCTAATATCCTGGAACAAAAATTCAGGCATTTGTAGTTTTAGGCAGGGTAGACAAATGTAGAGTAAGTTCATACATTAAGCATTAACCAGTTATGTTTTATTTATTATACCATACCTGCTTATTCAACTGTTTATCTTAACATTATTTATCAACTTATCTATCTTTTAATCTGTGTAAAGCTATTCTTTTTCCTATTTATATCATAATTTCAATTACTTTCTTTTCTTATGATTTATTTTCTCTCTTTTTTCAAAATATCTTTTTTGTGGTTTTCTTTTCCTTTTTTTAGTCATAGATATAGGATATATCTCTTCAGTTACCATTTTTTTCGATCTATATGTAAGCTGCATAAATTAACTAAATTTCCGTCTATCTATTTCCGTCGGTATGTGCAGGGGTAGTTTTTATCCCCCCCCCCCAATAGGGGTGACTTTCAATCTTATTAAAAAGATTGGGTGGTTGTCATACCAGATTTATATATTTGGCACAATGAGCTACAAGTATTTGAAATCCGAATTTTATTAGCACGCATATGTAACATTTGAGCATAGCATTACCACTCTTTAAGGGTAGTCTCTAGTGATGTATTGGTGGTTGGAATGAATTTACTCCATATTTGTTCACCCTGCCTAAAACTACAAAAGCCTCAATTTTTTTTCCCGGTTTGAAACCTCCATAGGGTTGAATCTCTACCCTTAAAGAGTAATGGCTGGTTGTCGCACCAGGCTCAAACATTTTGCACTAAGAGATGCAAAAATTTGGCCTTTGTACGTGTTATTCACATTCACCTGCTTCTTTTGAGTTTTAGCGGTAGTTTTCATCCCCATAAGGGCGGATTTTGGTTTGATTTCTAGAGATAGCTTACTGTGGTTCGAATTTATATTCTCTACTCCCGACTACAAAACATCTACCATTTTTCACACTTCATTAACCCTTTCGAGCCGACCATAGTCCGTTAGCAAATTACCTCCCAGACGGCGATATTTACAATGGCTCAGTGACGTATATCGCATATATCCGACGGTACACAAATAGTTGGTTGCTCGTCTACTGTCGAGTATTTCCGACGTTCGGCTGTGAATTAAGTTTTTACTGTCGGATATCCTCGACGTTCGGCTGTAAATCAAGTTTTTACTGTCGGATATTCTCGACGTTCGTCATATGGACAATGTAAATTTAAAATAAGGCCCGTATATAAACGTTAGCCGTCATGGAATCACGAAACACCTGGTTGTGGGACAATTTAGGGCATGTCGAATATATACGTCGTTTGGCTCGAAAGGGTTAAGAGTTATTACATTATTTCTATGATTTTACACCATTTTAAGGGATGTTTTTGACTAAAGAAGAAAACTGACACGATAGATCTTTTTTTGGACTACGGATTCGGATTCAGTGTCGAAAAATACACCAAATCCATACAATTTGGTCCGCTGTACAGAACTTTTTTTTTTTTTGGTGTGGCTGCGTAATTATTTTGTTACCAACTGGTGACGAAATAGATTTTTTTTTTTTTTTGTCGGTGTGTAGCGTCCAGACTGAATTCTTATGGCACCTCATGTATGTATACGTGATACAGGTTTCTCTCAGGAAAATGGTTTCCAAGAAAATACGCACAGAAAAGAGCAATCTTGATATCTAGAGCAGCGGAAACTCAAGTCAATAAATAGATCATATTCTGGTAGGCAGGGAGATGACTTATAGTGTTCTGTCACCAATGGATACCCATAAAAGCTTGAAAAAGTTAAATACAAAGTGACAACGTATAGAAGTTATATTTAAGTTTGTATAAGTGAATGTGTTTGTAAAATAATTTATACCTCGGAATATTTTCAGCTTGATAAGGAATATTAGTTAGTGTTTAATTAGGTACACAAACCCAAACTTTCCACAGTGTTTCCCTCTAACGCAGTAAATCATAGCATATACATAGTGTAGTGAAATCGTGTACCTGGAGACTTTAATGCACATATACTCCACACATGGTCTAACGAAAATGGAACCCGCTGAAAAACCTAGCACACATGTTTGACTTAACAATAAGAAATACATGAAGTAAAAGTCAAACATGCATTGACACCTGGAGTAATGGAAGCTCAGTCATACAAATAGACCATATTCTGGTAAGCAGAGAGATAAGGGGAAGGATCAAGAAGAATAAAGCAAAAAGGATAGCAGAAAACCTACTGAAGAAAACGCTAACACTGAACAGCACCAAACTAAAAATAGGGAGACCATGTTACACATGGAAAACAACAATCGAGAGGATCATAAACAAACTGGGAAAGAAAAGCGAGGGGAAAAATGAAAAACCATGCGTCATGTGGCTCTCGCTGCTGACAACAAGCATGACTCAAATCCAACCCAGCATTGGAAATCAAGGAATCAGAAGACTCAGAAAAAGAAGATTCGAAGAAGCAGAAACAAAAAAAGAGGAGCATAAACAGTAATAAACACTCCACATTAAGACATAACACATATTTCACACGAAGATTCAGAAGAGTCAGATACCCAGAACCAAAAGCGCAAAAAAGGGAGCTTAAACGCTCCCTCACGACACAATGCGGTAACGCATCTCACAAATACCTACACCTCCCATCCCATATTCCTTTACCATGCGCCATGTGGCACTCGCTGCTGGCAACAAGCATGACCTTAGTCCAACCCAGCGTGGACGTAGCAGGCCCAGCTGTATAACTCTGGGAGTGGCAGCAATGCCTACCGCACGCTGGTAAATCAATCAATCAATCAATCAAAACTGGTGACGAAATACCATCATATTTGTTTGTCGAAGTTGAGCCGAAAGATTTAAGCGTTTATTATTTAATAAATACATAATACTAAATACTTACTGCATGCATGAGTACAAAGTTACAGTGATCTCCAGGGCTGGCTCCAGGTATTTTGCCGCCCCGGGCACAGTTTCATTTTGCTGCTCCTCTCTTATATAAATAACATTAGAGTCAGGTGGGGAAAAACTAAGACAAAATGATATCTTTCAATTTTTGGGTTGCTTAGAATCGAGTCATATTTAATGAATAGTATCATATGTAAAAATGACAGGAAAAACTATATTTCTATGTATTTTTTTACTAAAAAAGTACCGTTAATTGATAAACAAAAATAAACAGTGTCTAATTTTTACCCTCCAAGTGAAGTAAAAAAAAAAAGACAGTGGAGGGCAAATGAAAAACACGTAATTTATTCCCATTCTTATTGATGTCATACAAATGGACGTGCCAAAATAAGACAGAGTGTAATTGTGTAATTTATTCAGATTTTTTACTAAACAAGATGGGGCTTGCAGAAGGGCTAGCTTCTCCTAAATTAGGAAGCTGAAATGTGCCTGCTTCAGTCTGCCCATTTGGTCTTTTTTACCCCGCTTTTAATTTTTCCGTTAAAATCAAATTTTTGATGATTTAAAACTAGTAGATTAATAAACTTGATCACAAAATGTGACGTATGACACTTCTAGTTGGCGTCTGCCAAATACGGACAATGCAAATAGAGAAACTATAAAATCCCCAAAAAAGTACTAAGGTGCGTTCAAACATTTTTAAAAAGTGAATTAAAGAGTTTACTGACTAATATTTTTTCCCGCATTACCAATATAGTCCAAGCAATGGGGGGTTTCCATTCGCAAAAGGTCGGAAAGAAATAAAATTTGGTGGAATGGTAGACATAGGTGTCCTGATAGTACCTACACCAGAGTTTGTGTCCTCGGGGGGGATTGCCGCTCAAGGGGTGGGGGGTGAAAACTCTGCGTCGCGACGCTTTTCGGGAAATAGCGCCGTTGTGGTAAGTGCTATCGAAAAAAAGTTCAAATGAAATATGTAGAGAACAAAATTGTGCACAATAATGATAATTAAAAAATGCCCATATCGGAGTATGTAGGGGCGCGCTTCAAAAAATCATATCTTTTATTATATACGACCAAATGTATCAAATCAGACAGCTGCAGACTCAGAAAACATTAATCTTTCAGAAAAAAAATATTACAGAATTGTTTGATAGCGATCTTCGTTTTAACCCGCGATGAAATTTTGATTTTGTTGAAAATTGCAAATCAGCTTTGGCGTGCCGTAGAGCGGAAACTATTGGTTGTAGACAAAAAATACAAAGACCAAAATTGTGCAGAATTTTGTTCTCTACATATTTCGGGGGGGGGGGGGCGGAGAAGGGGGTTTCGCCCCCCCCCCCCTGGAGGCATTTTTTTTGTATGTTAACTTCCTTACTATATTAATATAGTTTTACAGTATATTTGAGTTTCACGATAAAATATACTTTCAATATTAAATTTCGCCCCCCCCCCCACATAAAAATCCTTGATCCGTCCTTGCACTTACCACAACGGCACTACTTCCCGAAAAGCGTCGCAGAGTTTTCATCCTCCCACCCCTCGAACGGCAACCTCCCACGGTCGCAAACTCTGGTGTACTATCAGGGGACCTATGTCTACCATCCCACCAAATTTCATTTCTTTCCGACCTTTTGTGAATAGAACCCCTTTTTTTGTACCCACTGCTTGGCCTAGTAGGCATGGGACCTGATTGGATAACATAAAACAGTTCTGAATGTACAAAACAAGCTTGAATAAAAAATTAAGTCTAATTTATTTCAATCTGGGTTGGATATCACCTTGTCTCATTTTTACCCCGCCTGACCTTATTTTTTCAGTCCGTTATTTTTTATAACATTTTAAGAGTCACCTACTGAATATTTTTGATGGTTTGTTTTTTTAGTTATAAGGTTTACAGCAATATGATTACTGTATTTAAAAGGGTAAAATAAAATAATTGAAAAAATTAACCGTATTGAAACTTAAAAAAAATACCACACCACAGAAATTAGACAAGAAATAAAATCACATATAAGAAACAGCATATTTTTTCAAAACTACCCTTATTGTAGGGGGTAGTTTTCCAAAATAAGCGCAACATTTCAACTAGCAGAAACAACTCGTACTGGTGTGTAGTATGTGTCAGTACCTTTGGTTTTCCTATAGGGAAGAAGGGGGTGTTCTATAGAAAGACCGTACATTTAAATAAGTTTTTTTGAAATACTTTCTTTATAATTTTATTATAAATATTAAAATATCCGATATATATCAATTATTGATATATATATCCGATATATATCGTAAATATCAGATATTTTGATATTTATAAATATCACGATATTTTCGAACCCTGTAAAAAAAGTTTCTTTTTATACGGATAAGAGTGTCCTGTTGCTCAATCAATCAATCAACTATTTGCTTGATAAAATAACTACCAATTTTAGTCATGAAAAACTATAAATTCTATTCCATAATTTAAGTTATCAATAATGCTTATCATAAAATAATACATATTACATACTCAATACGACAGAAAACTTGAACAAAATCAATAACAATGGTACTTTATGCACTTTTAAATTTCAATCTTCTATTCATTTTTTATTCGAATTTATTACTTGTATCAGTGCAAATATATGATTTTACCATGTTTTTAATTTTTTTATTGAAGTTTGTACCGTTGAATAATCAAGAATAAAATGACACTAGTGATTTTTGCTCAAAAAATTCTCGAAATTGCAATAGGCGGCAATATAGTTAACATTACTACAATTCACTCCCAATGGGGTAGTTTTAATAAAATTCTTGCCGATGATAGTATAATGTTTTATAGGGTGTTTGGAGTATGTAAAAATTTAGGCGATGGTTTTTAGCTTGAATTCCTTGTTTGACGACATTTACAGTGTAAACCTGGATTTTATGCTCATAATTGCCCCAATAACTCTTCCTCCTCTCTTTCAAAATTCCTGCCAATAGTCTTTCTTTCATTTTTTGGACAATTGTAAAAATTTGCCACAAACTTTGACCGGTTTGATTGCAATGCGATTCGGGTTTTTTTTTGAGTGCGCGCACCACAACGCTCAATGAGAAAACTCTCGCCGACTGTATTAATGCAATCCTTTTACCTACAACTACAGTCAAACCACAGAACCTAGTGGTTTGATTACGATGAAATACATTCAGTTTTTAACAGGCCTGCAATATAAATTGCCAGCCCTTAAGGCCCATATTCACAAGAGACAAGTTTGCTTGTTTGAACGAATACTATAATCAAACAACTTTGGTTAGTGGTTTGATAAATTTTTCACTTTTCGACACTAGCTCCTAGAAATTAGATAAATATTCTAACATTTCGTTAACAGTAAAATAGGTTTGGTTTAAAATATTTTGAGCTTTGTCGTCCAGTGATTTTGACTTAAAAAATGCGGTCATATGTGTTTTAACCCCCTTTCGCGTTACCCCAATGACCCTCTAGAACTGTCTGAGCAAAGGAGATGGGACCCTACAGTTTATAATGGAAACTAAACCACTTCTTGGGAATAACTTCCTATGAAATTTTTTTTCTATGTAGGGACTTCGCTAAGTACGCTGAGTGCAAGCTAGACGTGCTAACCAATCTATAGGTATGTGGTATAAATAGACCTACACTCAAAGAAAATGATAGGTGAATTCAACCGAAAAGAGCATATGAAATCGCGCCTATCTAGTTTCATAGTTAAATCAATCAGAAAAGAATAATCATACAACTTTGTTTTCGTAAACAAATAGTAGTTTAATAATCATATCTTCTTGTAGAACAACAAATTAAATAGTACAATGACATTTTTTTATGTTCACTAACCATTTTCAATTTGGTCTACAATTAAATAGTACAACGACTTTGTTTTTTGTTCACCAACTAATTTTTAGGTTGATCTACACTTTATTGTATGATGAAGTTTTTTTTGGTTGGCCAAAATCTCAGTATTGAGACATCAGACGACCCAAACCAAAGATTAGAGATCCTTTATAAGATCCATCCAAATATATCCATGATCCCTGAGAGAATTTGAACATTGCAATCATGTTATTAATTTTCTATAAATTCATAAGAGTATAAGATAATGCATGATTGATTATTGTCAGTGATTTGTATGTGGCGTCATCTAGGAATAATTTCTGTAATAGACTATGTGGTAAGCAAGCAAATTTTATGGTAATTCCCTTTTAGAACTTCTAGAAGACAACAATAATATTGGTTTGTCTACCGAGTACAATAATACAACGCACTAATACTGGGTTAGAATTACAATTCGATAATACTTAAAAATAAAGTCTACTATTTATCTAGTTTCATTTGACAAAATTCAACAAATTATTAGTAAGATGAATAAATTATAGTCTTCTGCACCTCTTTTTTAAGTTAATGTTTATTTTGTTATGTGACAATCACCTTTTGTTTAAAAATACTATTAAATATACTTCAATTTAACAAAATGAACAATATATATACTATTTTTTTGATTGATTTAACCCATACTATTTGCAAACAAAAGCGCTGATGCAACGTCTTAATTCATCAAAGTGAATGGCAGAACGACGTTATGCTTATGTAAACAGAACTGCGGGTTAACTCTACAATAATATTGGTTTATCTGTCAACTATAATAGTAGAGCAAACTGCTACTGGGTTTACGATTACAATTCGACAATAGTTAAAAATAAAATATACTATTATCTAGTTTAATTTGACAGAATCCAACAAAATAATAGTCAGACGAAAAAAATAATAGTCTTATTCATCTATTTTTTAAGTTAATGTTTGTTTTGTTGTACGACAACTTTTTATTAATTAAAATAACAATCACCTTTTGTTTAAAAATACCATCAATATAATTTAGTTTAACAAAATTAACGATATTGTTAGTTAACCATTTTTTTTTGTTGAATTTACCCATACTATTTCTTTGAGTGTACTTAAAAAAAATAAAATAATTTAAACAGTAAAAAGATAGCTTTATTTTGATTATATAATATATTAGGTATACATATAATTTATGTAACTCATCTAAATAGAAATAATATACTTAAGACAAATATATAAACATTATGATCTTTAGATTATAAATTTATAAAGTCCCTATACACTACGGGTATGAGAATCACATTTTATTTATTTTTAATAAACAGATCGTTATTTGGAGTTTACTTTAAAAAAATTTCAACTCCAAAGAAACAAAATAAAAATATGAATGCGATTGCATGATATAAAAAAATGTCAAAATTTAAAAATTGTTAAATTTCTTTTATGGGCAACATAGAAAATAGAAAATTAAAAATGACTGTCTCACTTTAATTCAAAGTTAACATCCTTTAAAACAATTTATTTCTGTTCGTACCCAGGTAGCAGGGTGCCGTCATTTTGACGTCGTTTTTTCGGCGTCCATTATGTCAATTTCACCTTCAACGTGACGTAAAACTGACAATGTCACAGCCCACTGACATCATACATGTGACGCCAATATGACGTATTGGTAATCAGTGAATTTTGCGATAAGGGATGTAAACCTTTCAATAAAATGTTCTTCCACAATTATTAAGTTTTTAACGAAAAAAAACTCAGTATGTGTAGGGATCCAACCGCCCACCTCTTGAGTAAAACAAAATTTATATTATATTACTATTATATGAAAAACTGTTACTTATATTCAACATTTTTTGTTTGCAATGCCAAGGTGTAATGTTTATGTTCACTTTTTTAATTAATTTGTAACGTGGACTTGCATCACTTAACAATGACATGTATATGACGTCATCACGTTAGCCTACCACAGCTACACCTAAAAATGACGTCTAAATGACAGCATTTTTATGACGTCAATATGACGACTCTAATGTCATGTCATTATTATGTCATTAACTGGTCGAATGACGTCTACTGAAGGCAGATCGCCTTAAAACGACGTCATAATGACGTCACCCTGCTACTTGGGTACAAAGGAGCATGTACGTAGAAGGTTTAACCTTGAAACATTATCTAGAGATAACATAACTGAAAAATAAATGTATTTGTCTACATAATAGCGAAAACTAACAAGATATTTTAATGTATCTCACAGCTAGTCATAAATCCCAGCCAAATACTTTGATATAAAGTTATTTTTTATTAAAAATCTTTTATATATTTACGATATAGTCTATGAAATATTCTGAACTATTTTTTGGTTCGATAATGTCTGCGTCAGGGTTTGTAGTTATTACCTGAACTACGATAATAATTTCGCCATAAGAACAATTTATGTATTTATGAAATCTTAAGGAGGACATTCCACAGCGTCTGGGATCAATATTATATTCCAAGGCAGTGTCTAAATAATTGCTCCGTATAGTAATGTACCGGCGTACCTAAAAAAAAAAAAAAAAATCAAACTAAACATGCATTGCAATAAACCTAGGGGCAAACCGCAGAGGAAATCTGGTGTATACATTACAGGATATCAAGGGGAAATCACAGGAATCTGTGTTGAAATAAAGCAATGCACATTGCGGTTTGACTTTTGACACCTGCACGTAGTGACTTAATCCTTTTCGTCTATACTATGTGCGCTAGATCTAAAAGGGTATATGATGTAGCTGAAAATCATGTTCTTTTCGACAGGTGCATGTGCTTTTATAATGTTCTTTTCGTCGAGTGTAGCTGCATCAGAATTGTACAAACTACATACATACAATACTACCATACTACTACCATAAAAATGTCGAAAAATGAAAATTTTGCAAAACTTTGAACAGATGTATCTCAGATACAATTTGTAGCAAATTTAATCTACTTTTAAAAAACACTAACATGTTTGTACCGAAAAAGTAGGCCTTAGGTGTCAAAATCGATAGAAACTGAAGAAAGAACAAAAATCTCGCAGTTTTTTGGATTTCTGACCAAGATCCGGAGGTCAGCCGAGGTCGTAAACTTGGATTTAACATTACTTTTTAATCCTATACAACATATTAAAAAAGCAGCCATACTTGATTTAATGTCAGGTAACCCCTTTTTTTGATGACAAAGTTACTGGATTACTATGTGTGTTTTGAATTTTTTTCTTGTATCAAAAAATGTATAGCATTTATGGTATTATTATACAGGGTGGAGCAATAGTGTGTCGGACTTCGATATCTCGAGTTCTACGACAGCTAGAAATTAAAAAAAAATACAAGTAAATTAAATAAAAAAAGTCTATAATCGGAAATTATTTTCGAATATAGAGGGCGAGCCAAGACAAAATTACAAGATCAAGTGCCTTTTTTTTAAATGAAATCCTACATTTTGTGAAGCCTATTTCTAGACTCTATTCATTCCTATATTATTATTGACTATCTCCCAACCACTTGGATATAATGAATTTTTTTGTTGAAATAATGCCGTTGCAGATGCATATTGAAAAAGTCACAATTACGGGTTTTAAGAAAAACTTATGTGAATACTAGTTACGAGACATCTAATTAATGTTCTTGAATCATTTTTACTTCTTAAAAATGTACAGAGTAGCAAAAAATTGTTTTTAAATTAAGAAATTTTTAAATTGAATAGCTCATTTTTTTCAAATGGAACACCCTGTATATTTTTCTACGATGTGATGTAGGAACCGGCTAATTACGCGAGGATGGAGGCATACTTAAATGCGGGAACCGACTGAATCTCTGTGAATATTTTTATAATGTGTACTAAACTTCAATTTGGCACACCCACAAAAAAAATGCTCTTCTTTCAGAGCTGGGCAAAGTACTCATTTAAACTACTTCAAGTACTTTACTTGAAGTAGTTTCACCATATATTTTGCACATAAAACTACTTTAAGTACTTAATACTCGAAGTAGTACTTTGCCAAGCTCTGTCTTCTTTTATGTTTTTATATATTCACTGTTTTCTATTTTATGTTTTTATAATAAATACTTATTTCTAAAACAAAATTTATTTAGAAATCTGTAAAACGCGACATTTTACAATATTTACAAGTAACATTTTGAATACAATTAAAGCGCACCAATGCGGGAAACATACACATCCGCGAACGTGATTCATATGTAGTTGCGGGAGACGTACAAATCCACAAAGCCTTACGGCAGCCGCAGTGAAAGGGTTAAGAAAAAGGCACTTGATCCTGTAATTTCGTCTTGGCTCGCCCTGTATATTCTAAAATAATTTCCAGTTATAGACTTTTTCATCTAGTTTACTTGTGTTTTTTTTTTTAATTTCTAGCTATCGTAGAACTCGAGATATCGAAGTCCGACACACTATTGCCCCAACCAATGTGGATTTTGATCAACGCATCTTTTCAATCGGGTATTTTTCAATCCATATTAAAAATTGCTACTATTATCCCAATATTTAAAATAAAATGATTCTTTGGAACCAGAAAATTACAGACCAATATCCATTTTAAGTGTGATTTCTAAAATAATGGAAAGAATTGCGTTTAATTGAATAATGGCATTTTTTAATCCTTTCAAAATACTGACGGATCGCCAACATGGGTTTCGCAAAAATTATTCTACTGACACTGCTACAATTCAGCTTTTGCAATTTGTTTATAACGAAATGGGCAAAGGTAACCTCGTTATAGGATTGTTCACGAGCGTTTGACTCCCTCAATCTGACTTTTGTTAAAGAAAAATTATTTAAGGTAGGCATTCGAATCAGTGAATCAACGATTTCAAATGAACATGACGTTAGTCTTGGTGTGCCACAGAGCTCGGCGCTGGGCCCTTTGATTTTTTTGATTTTTGTAAACTACTTACCATCATTCATATCAAAAGGTAACATCACCATGTTTGCCGATGATAACTCCTTTGTCATATCTGCACCGAGCCTTGATAATGCTATGGCTGTTATGACAGAATTTGGTGACTATTGCTGCAGAAATAATCTCATATTAAACCTTGAGAAAACTGTGTGCATGTATTTGTCACAAAGAAAATCATTAGCTTCCAAAGCTCAGTTAAATTTTAATTATAATTAAGTACTACTTTCACAGTCAATGAGATTTTAAAATTTATGAAAACATCGAATTGGTAACTAAATAACTATCAGTATTTAAATCTTACATAAGCCAAATATGCTCAATAATACCATATATCCTATAAATTGTTTTATACAAAAAAGTAATTAAAAACACTTAGGTAAATAATCTACATCTCATTAAATTAAAGGTAAAATTACTACACAACACATGTAATCGTCTATATACTTATACTGAAAACTAAATTACTTGCTCGATTTTTTTTTTTAATGCCTTATATTAACGTCTTGGCGAAGTTTTAGCTAATGCTACCCCACCACTTAACCGGGATGGCGAGATGAGACACGATCACCCATTCAAGTGACGGACTCACCCGGCGTGCTTAACTTCGCCAAACGAGGTCCAGTCACTGTAACCCCGAACCGTACCTCACCTCACAATTTACCTATTTACCCCAATTTATCCCCCAACCCTTCAATGGAATAAAATCAAAATTTAATCTAGTTTCAGGTCTCGTTAAAATACATACGTGTGCCAAATTTCAAGCCAATACCTTAAACAGTTCCAGAGTAATCGTGTTCACAAAAAAGTTAGACATTCTAAGTATTTGACAATAGAAAATTTCCAAATTTTTTTTGCATTACTATACTTCCACTGGATGTGAAAATTTAAAAGTGTATATTTTACTAATTGCACCCACAAAAAAAGTACAGGAAAACTGTGAATTTTAACTTTATTACATTTTATGATTGAGGTTGTGGGCCCTACAATCTCGTCAGCTGTCAAATGGTGCACACTCTCATCTATTAAGCAATCCAAACCACGTGACTTTTAACATGGCGTTGAGGGCAAACATCCGGCAATCCTTTATTTTCATTCGTTAAATGAGTTTTTTTTCGGTTGCCTTGGCTACGTTTCCGCGAGTTAATTAAAATAAACCCCATGTTTGCCCTCAGCGCCATATTGAAAAATAATTTTGACAGGTCGTTGGATTGCCTAATAGCTCAGAATATTCGAGGTTATGATGATGGACCTAAAAATGGTTTGAAAATAGAAAAAAATGAACCTGTAGTAATATTATTCTCACTAAGCACATTAACGTTTATCTAAATCTTTATTATGATGCATGTTTATGCTTATAGTTTACTTGGTATACACGAAAATGGTCTTGCGAATTTAGTTATTCCAACGAAAATGTGTGACCACTGGGGTCTGGGGAAGACTTAGAAAATACAATACAACTTTGTAAGATTATGAATTGAACATGTTATGTTTACACAGACGTGTTCTTTTCGTTTTATTTATACTACTCGCACAACTAGCTTGGAACGACGTTCACCAAATCTGCATTACAATTGGCTCTATATAAGTGTAAACAGGGCTGTTCCTGGCAGGGGTGTAACAGGTGCAGTCGCACGGGGCGGCATTTTAGCCTACTTCTCTATACTAAGGTAATATATATATATATATATATATATATACCGATTGGAAATTCGAGGAAGGATATTATGAAATAGACCTTTTTTTGCTATCCGCCTCTTTTGTTAAAATTTTTGCCCGAGTCCCAGTTTATTCTATGTCCGTTCTCCCAAGTATGTTCGCAAATCTTCTGAATTTCCTTTTTCCTGATATAATTCTTGTGTTCACCCAATGTTATACTGAATGGTCTGGATGACTCACCCAGGTAATATCTGTTACACTCACACGGAATACTGTAAATGCAGTTTTTTGAAATTTGCTCGTGGTTTTTCGGTTTTGTCTTTGTCAGAATAGACCTTGCTCCTTTCGAAATACCATTCTAATATCAAATCTATTCCCAAGGAACAATTTAAAAGTCATTTGGACTTAAGGAGGTTTTAAGAAAGGTTTGTCAGAGTTAGGATATAGTCATGTGCTTTATTGATGTTGTAGTTAAGGCCTTTTAGGCTTCAAGTATACTTGCTCTTAATAGTAAGTTTTAAAGCATTCTGTAACACCTAATTATAAAGCTAATTTGCTTCTAGGATAATATGTATTTGTAATGGATTTATCATAACCTACATAAAACTCTCCATAAAGCTAATTAGTTTTATGATCGTCTTAAATTCCATTTAGATTTAAAGAGGCTTTAAATTATTCTTTATGGTTTTAACATATTTGCAATAAATGCATTTTAAATCCTTTTTAAAACTAGACATTTTCAATGCCTATTGGTACTTATTAAAGGCCATTACAAAACTAGACTCTTAAAACATCCTTGATAAATGTTGTGATGAAACCGCTATGAAGAAAAAAAGGCCTCTATAAATCTAAAAGGCAAATTTTAATTCCATAAAACACTTTCCAAAACCTCAATAAAACATTTATTATAAAAATAATAAACAAAATATGTCTGCCGGAAGTGTCGTTGATGCATGTGTGTGTGTGTGTTAATTAAAAGCATTTGACGACTTACTGATGTGTAATTAAGTCTTTTTTGGAAAGGTGGAAGAAAATAAAAGAGAGTGGCCATTTTAAAAGGATTTGTTAAAACACACACATTAGTGATGGGCGATATATCACGAACTGTGATTTAATCACTGATATTAAGAAATCACAGGTAACGACTGTTAGTAAAGTTGGCAGAAAAGCGTGACGTGATCACGACTTTCCTTCTGTATTTCGTTCCCTTGCCGTGGTTCAACCAAGACCAATATAATAATTTCTCCCGTATGTCGCATTATGAAAGTCGTGATCACATCACGTTTTAAATTCACTGATATAAGAAAATCACAGTAACGATTTACGTTGTGATTGAAAAATCACGATATCGCCCATCACTAACACACATACAAATTATTTTGAGGTTAAGTTTTAAGTTTTTTGTATCAAATGTCAACGTCCCAAACGTTTTATTACAGCTTTTATCAAGTCCATGTGACCTTCGCCAAGTGCATTTGCATTTTTGTAAGGAAGGGATTATTTGTGATAGTATACAAAAAGACTAAAAGGGCTTCATTTAGAGTAAATGTTCTAGGTCATTACCATTATTAGAATATATAGTTTAATGAGAGGACCAGTGTTGCCAGATCAAAATTTTAAAAGTTATCAGACGACGCTTTAAAAAGTTACTAAATCTTACTAAAATTTCACTGGATTTGAAATTAAAGCTCTGATCTTTAATTTTCAAAAGTTGCAGTGTCTGTAGGACACGTAATTTTCTTGAGCTCTCTGAGCACAGCATAGCTTTGAGCGTCCTCTATCTGATTTTTTCGCGTTGCCAGACTTCGTACTCTGTATTGTATTAAATGGTTTGTAACTAGAAAGTACGAGACGCTAGAGGGCAACGAGCCCAGGCTATTCGATTGTAGCGATTCACGGTCAATAAACTATACGGTTACCTCAATTAGCAGCTTTTAGACGAGAGAGACACGCGGAGCGGGGAATCGAATGAAAGATATTCTGTTAGGGTCTACAGCCTACGTCAGCTGTAGACACTACAGGCATCTTTGTCTGTGTCTTTTGCACGGAAATCAGATATGTCTGTCTCTTTCATTCGATTTCCCGCTCCGCGCGTCTCTCTCATCTAAGAGCTGCTGATCAAGGTAACCGTAGAGTTTACTGACTGTGGTAGCGATTAACGTGAACAGTTTTGTATTAAATGGATCGCAACTCGAATTTAATGTTTGTCTACCTATCAGTGGAGGGCAATAAATTGGATGATTCAAAAATCATTAAAAATGGGCATTTTCATAAAAGTTTTCACTAAATCACTAGATTTAAAAAAAAATCACCAGATCTAGTGAAATTTCAGTAGACCTGGCAACACTGGAGAGGACTGTAAAATGACAATTAGGTTTCTAGTTGGCCGGCCATGTTTTTCTTGTTATATAAAAATATTCAAGGTCAATCTCACAATTATAATTATCAATAATTATCACTTTTTCGTTAGCAAATTAAGGTAGAATTACAAGAAACGACTGAAAATTACCGTGGGAACCGAGAAGCAGCCCACTTTTTTAAATTTGCTGATTACGTGTGTCTATGCAAATTTTGTATGGATATTAAAATCATTATTATTTCTGAGGGGCTCTTGTTTTTTGGGCCTTTCTTATGTAGTTTTAACGATAAACTGCCGTTGGTTTTAATTTTTTTGTCATACCTGATGGCTTTTTATTACCTTTTAAATCGGCCTTAGAGAGGTTATAGTGCTCTACGCTTTATACATTTCAAATTCCATTTTATCTTCAATAAGTCTGATGGTGTGTTTGCTTAAATCAGTTTAGAAAAAATAAATGCAATAATAAAATTATTTGGATTCCTTCGTGGACATTCTTATAGCTTCTCAGTTCTAATATGGACTTATAGAGTTTTAAAAACTAGTTTTAAGGTAGCCTTCTAGGTGTTTTCTAGAAATGCAGGAAGCTAATAGAAAAGCTTCTGCTGACAGTTTTAAAATAGGTTTTAAGAAAGGTTTTAAAACGGCCCGAACAAGGTTTTCAAGAGCAGCACTATACCTCACTAAGGAGTTTTATGATGGAATTTAAAAAGGCCTTAACAACCATAAGGGTGGGCCCTTTAGTCTACAAGTCGCTTTATGATGGTACTAAGGATATTGTTACAGCAAAATAGATTTTTCAAGGCATTTTATAAATAGTTTTATAGCACCCTTGTATACATTTAGGAAACTAAAATTGTTCCTTGGGTTATCTATACGGCGTAACTTTTCGGATAATCCGTGTACATAAGGAATTAACACTGTGTAACGTTTTTCAGGTTTTTGTTGTATGTGATTGTTATTTTCAATATTTATGAAGGTTTTATCAACAAAGGCTTCAGGGTATTGATTGTTTGTAAGGACCTCTTTTATAAACCGTTTCTCATTGTTTAATATTTCATCATTAGAAGCAATAATTTTGGCCCTATATCTTACAAATATTTTCTTACACCTCTGTTGGTTTTCTATAAACACTTGTTTCAATTATACCATTTACTCTTTTAATTAAAACAGCTTGAAATGGTAATTCATTTCTAGCTCTATTTCTAGTTTCCTTTTCTAAAGTAAATTTAATAGGTTATTTATCATTTAAATGTTCAAAAAAATTATCTAGTAACTTCAAACTGTGAGGCCAAATTGCAAAGATATCGTCTACATATCTCCAGATAACCGGTTTGTTTGTACAATTTTGAACATGTCTTGTCTCAAAATCCTCCATAAACACATTGCTTAAAATTTTTGACAACCAAGAGCCCATTGCCATACCGAAATATTGCTGATAGAAATCATTTTCTAACTAAAAATAAGTTATTTTGATACAGATACACATAGTTAAAAGTTCCATTATGGTATTTACACTCAATTTAATAATTTTCCCAATAAGATACTGGCTAATTGTATTATTTTGTAGATTCCTCGGACGTCAATTAAAAGTAAAAATACATGTGGCGGGAAGTCCCAAAGAGAAAAGAAGAAGAGTTAAGGAAATGCCATAAATAACATATAGACAATATTTAAAATATAAACTGGTATTTACACAAAAAAAATTATTTTGAAAAATATATTCCATAATTTATGGGGCGGCAAAATTTCTTTTTGCACGGAGCGGCAAAAGACCCAGGAACGGCCCTGTGTGTAGACGAAGAAAACTGACTTAATATTATAGTAATCAGTTAGCTGTGCTGCTTATTGCATTTATTATAGAAATTTTCCTAGTTGTGTCATAGAATTACATTTAAAAAGTGCTATTGAATAAAGTAAAAACTGCTGTCCAAGGAATCACTAGTCAAGTTTCACAACGAAAAAAAATTTGTATGCGGAAATAATTATTCATGGAACTTTAATAATATAATATTTGAAATCACCTACCTGAATAACCCATAAAACGATATGCACCAGCGGTATCGGGGGTGGATGAAGTAAAAGAAAAATTTGAAGCCTTTGTATACACACAATCACAATTTTATTTTTTTCACAGACTTTAATAATGGGTGGCTAATGCCAAAAAATTTTTTGAGACCTTAGCTTCTCTTATATATATATACTAAGTTCCAATTTTACGGACTCTTGCTTAATTTACCCCCATTTACCCTCTAACCCTTCAACGGAATAAGATCAAAATATAATCTAGTTTCAGATCTCATTAAAATACATACGTGTACCAAATTTCAAGTCAATATCTTAAATGGTTCCAGAGTAATCGTGCGCACAAAAAAAGTTACAGACTTAAAACTTAAAATCTTGACGCTTCATGACATTCTAAGCCTAAGTATTTGAACAATAAAATATTCAAAAATTTTTTATACTTCCACTGGAAGTGGAAGTGAAATTATAAAAATTTGTAGTACGGGCTCTTACTTGCTTAATGCTACTTTTAGGTTAGGTTAATATGAGTGACAAACGTTTTTAAGGTTCTGTATTCAAAGCTGATAAACGGAATCCTAATAGAATGATTGTTTGTCTGTCTGTCCATCCGTCCATCTATAACACGGTCATTTATTCCAAAACTATTATAGCAAGAAACACGAAGTTTTAGTAGTTGAGAGTTTGATGTTCCGCAGGTAGCTCAGGAATCGATAAGCCAAAAATATTCACTGATACCCTCTTATTGTGCGTCAAAATGTGAGACTTTGCAAAAAATTATTTTGATCCCGGCAAGTCGAGTATCATTTGAGAGGTCTAATTGTAAAGTGCAAACGTGGGAACCCTGCAATTATTAGAGCAGCACAATCAGCACGTAGGGAATAGAAATCAAATAAGGCTTTTTACATTTTTGGTACAAGATTTTATAGGAAAACATTTGTATACCTATACAATCATAAGATTTCGAGTCTAAAATATCTTTACCTACATAGATATTTTAGATGTATTTACTGATTTTAGAGAGATTAAATTTGGGGAAGATAATGGAGAAATCACAGGAAATCAGGGGAACCTAAGATATATCATTGCAAAAGGGGCAATCAGGTATATAAATTTTGAGCTGCAGTTAACCCCCTCACAATAAACTTAAATATGTTTTAAAAAGTTTTTACCCTGTAATAAGCTTGATGTGGATTAGTAACCGCTAATAGCTGTTCTCTTAAGATAAGCTGACCATAATCATGGATATTTTGATTCCTTTTGATTGAATTTATTTTTAAGTTTGTGTTTCTAGTAGCTCTTTTGACTTCAAATGCTAGTTGTTGGTATTCTTCGGAGTGTTTATCAACCGGAAAGTCTTGACGAATGGTCTGATAGTTTGTATCCCAGTAATCGGGAGCATATCGCAGTACCGTCCTCTCCATATTTACTGAAATAAAATGAAACAATTTAGGTACTGTAAACCAGAATTACCTCATCACCTAAAGCAATGCGTTAGATTTTTCTTGTTTCTAGAATCAGGCAGAAAGAAAATGCATTTTTCCTTAAATATTAAATAAAAGAAATTGTATATTGGTTGAATACGAGTTATTTTTCAATACTCACTCAGATTTATGATAACTAACAAATTAACTGACTAACGCACTTCACACAACATAATTTACACAACTGGCAACTGAGAATTTTCTAGATGTTCTTCATTTTATATCTCACAAATTACGTTTTGAAGCTCTGGAGTTCCCCCAAAATAAATGAACGTCACAAAATACAGACTGACACGTTGTCAGATCAACTGTAGGAGAATTCATGATATTGAAAACTAGGAAGATTTGACAAGAATGCGTCATGCGCCCCCTACTAGAATGGGACGTATGTGGGACGCGCTCTTTAATCTGATTATCATGAATCTGATCTTCGACTGATTTAATTCCTTAAGACCGCCTTACGAGTGAAATTAGTGATGGGATCGGATCACTAGTGATGGGAATAATCGAGATATTTCAATATTCGATTATTTTTAATCGAGATGTTTTAATAATCGACTAATATTAGTAGTACTAATTTTAGTAGTTGCCTTCTAAATCTAACCGAATGACGGATTCGACGATTCATTTGCATCTCGCACTATAATAGGTATACTACTATAAAAAATTTGGTTTTCCATTTTATTATTATTATGGAAAATTATAGATTTGTTTTTTATGGATAATTATAGCTTTATTGTAATTTCTGTTATGTCGTTGGCTGCATTTATTTGTGTAAAGTTTTTAATATTAATTTTTAGTGGTTTCTTTACTTTATAAATGGGTAACAGCAATTATTTTTTAGTATGCTTACTTCTGTTAAATAATTACACACAAAATTAAATATGTATCTATTTATTAAAGAAGTACTTATTTGTTTTTACTGTACTTGTAATGTCAACTAATAATTAACCTGATGTTTTATACTTTGTCGTGTTCATGATCAAGCATTCCAACTTCGACACCGAGAGAATAATCGACTCAGTCGCCATCGCATTCATCGAACAATTGTATACAACTATTTTTTCAGCACTACTAATATTAGTATATACTAATTTTCGGAGCTATAATCGATTATCTCGAGACATTTTAATAATCGACTAATTCGATTATTGTATTTCGATTATTCCCATCACTAGGGATCACTCGAGTGAAAAATTACCGGTTATCCGGTTATTGAAATAACCTGCATTACTCGGTTATTGTCATCGAGTACTCGAGTGAAAAATAACCGAATGTTAAACAGTAGTCAGATCACTCATCACTCTCACAAATAAATTAAATGTTCACTCGTATCGTATAATAAATGAGTGAACCTCATTACTAACCTACATTTCTAAAATAAATATTAGGTATATAAATTCGAATCGATTGATGTAGTAATTAGTATCCATATATTTACCTATTATTTATAATATCTATATTTATTATGTCAAGAATAATCAAACTATGTGCAATAGTCTGACGTTTCATCTCCGCACTCATCAGTCATCGTCTCGCCAAAAAGTTCTATATTAAGGAACTTCATACCACAGTAGAGAAAAGACCAGTAGTCCGACTCAGCCGGAACAGTTGTATAAAATTTTCAGTGCGCATGCAATGCGCGTGGGCTTAAACTATTCGATGCGCAGTGGACGGCACGACGACAGTGGACGGCAGTGTAGTGATGGGCAATACGATTCTTTTCTAAGATTCGTATCAGAAGTTTCGTATTTGTATTTCGTACTAAACGTATATCAAGATGTTAATACGAATACGAAACCGTATCGTATTATTATACGATTCATACAAATACGGCACATCACTACGGCAGTGATGATATAAGGTGGGGCGGATGTTTATTTTTGTTTACGTTTACGTTTCTGAACACTCTCGCTACTGTCGACGAAATGCGCGGGGGATACAAACAGTAGATGCGCAGTGGATTAAAAAAAATAAAATCGAGTACAACAAATATCAAAGGGACCGCTGCGAGTGAAACTACTGGTCTTTTCTCTACTGTGTTTATACTCTACAAATCTTGTCGTACCGCTACCGCTGGGCACTGATGGCTGCCCCGTATCGGGTCAGATAGTGGTATCAACTCGGTCCAGGCAATCCGGTATCCGGCTACTTATCTAGTTCTAGTTTAGTACAGTATCGCATCGAATCGCAATACAGGTACCGTTATTCCATATTCGTATCAATCGTATCGGCGCAAGCGCGGATCTAGAAATTTCAATAATTTTTTTTCTCGTCTGTGGCGCATGGGACCCATACGAAATATGGGAAATAACATCTCGAGAAGCACTTCTCTAACGACCCCTAAAAAATTTTGAAAAAGCAGTTTGCGAACATTTTTTTCAAAATTCGATTACCCCCCCCCCCAGGTCTAGGGACTCCTGTTTAAAATTATTTTTTTTGTCATATACATTTTACTTTTCATAAAAATACAGCAACACCTTTTGAAGTTTATGAAAATATTTTCATTACTAACTGAGATACAACGAATTGAAATTTTGTGATTTAACTTGTAAATCACAAAATTTCAATTCGTTGTATCTCAGTTAGTAATGAAAATATTTTCATAAACTTCAAAACATAGTGTTGTACTTTTATGAAAAGTAAAATGCATATGACAAAGAAAAATAATTTTAAACAGAAGTCCCTAGACCTGGGGGGGGGAACCGAATTTTGAAAAAAATTTTCGCAAACTGCTTTTTCAAAATTTTTTAGGGGTCGTTAGAGAAGTGCTTCTCAAGATGTTATTTCCCATATTTCGTATGGGTCCCATGCGCCACAGACGAGAAAAAAATTATTGAAATTTCTAGATCCGCGCTTGTATCGGCGGTTATATTCGTATTTCGTTTCAAGAATCTAAACTGACTCGATTGTATAAACGGATATACGGTTACAACGACGATAAGAAAATGTACGAATAAGTATTTTTTGGGGATTTCATACCATTCGAATCACTGCAAGAATTCGTACTAATGATACAAATCATACGAGTATTACCCTACTTGAAAGGTATCCGTATTGAGATGAGTTGGTATGTGGTTGATATTATCCGCAGATTTCTAATTCACCGGTGGAGCTCACCAACAAGCAATAACATTACATGATTGGCTATTTTTAAAAACATGGCCAATCAGCTTTTTATTTTATTTTATCCACCTGTGAATTTAGAAAAGCGCCGATTGCATTCCATTACTCGATATTTTGCAACATAAAACATAACCTTTCTCAATAAATGACAGTAAAGGAAAAAGCGAGGTTATGCTGAACACCCACGGCTACGGCTACGCTACGTTTCAAATATTGCTTTATCTGAATTCAAGATTTGTAGATTATGAGGTTCCTTAATATAAGGCTTTTAGGCGAAGAAATCAGTGGGGGGGGGTGAAAAGTCAGACTATCTTTGTTCTACAAACGCGCGGTAGTGGCGCAGTTATCTCAGTCTAGAAGAACTGTCCGTACTGGCCTGAAATATGGTCTGACGTTACTATGATCTGTATTGTTACAGTCTACAACTTATCCTCATTACCAGTATGCAGAACAGTGACTCAAAATGCGAGGATAATTACCATGCACCGACTTCAAAAGCGGGTCATTGCGAGCCCGTTCCAGTTACGAGTTCTTTGCTTAATTAACATTACACAAATGCTTACAATATTTTGAATAAGGCCCTGCATCTGGTGTGATTTCACACCAGCTGTTCACAGACTAATGCCATTTTTGGTGGGAATTGTGAGTTATTAGGCCACCTTCGAGTATACCAACCTTGATCTGAATTTACATGCATACCGTAACGTGTAATCACGTGTGTGTATTTCCACGTTTTACGTCAATGCCATACGTCTACGTTCTTGGTGTTGCTTTAACTCTCTAAAGGCGCGTTTGCACGCATCCAGTAATTTAGTCGAGTCGTTTAGAAATTTAGTACTCGACCAACGCCGACATTGCGGATAGCGTGTTTTAGTCGAGTGACTTAGTGGAAAGCGCTGTTCGTATTGGTCGAGTCAAAAAGGATAAGATAGAGTGGAAGGTTCCATATGGCCACAATGTATTTTTCCGTACAAGGTTTTTCTGCGCCACCTGGGCGAGTCCTAGGCAGCATGAAATCCCCCCACTACCACACATAGCGGGAAACTGAAACTCAAGGTCCTCAATCCATGCACCCTGCGCGGGCACAGAAGACTAAACAATCAGAATGGAAACTGGCGGCATATCCTTTGTACAATTTAACTCCAGAATCGCGTATCTTGTTGGAATAGATATCAGGGGCGTATTTTGTAATGTTGTAGTCAGGGTCGCAATTAGGAGTTTATAATTTAATATTGCACAAATCTTCAACTTTAATCAAATTTGCAAAATCACTCTTTCTGAATTGTCCAAAAGTTGTCTTGGTTTGACATAATGCTCAACTTGTCATTTTGTTGGTTTTTTTAATCTATTTTCAAAATTACAAAGTATGTATTGTACAAATCAGATTTCTTTGTACATCTGGCAACTCTGTATTGAGTACCAGATTATTTGTTGTTCTCAATCTACCAAATGTGGCATCGCTGTATTCTATTCCAGGAACATATGGGAATTCGATGCGCGCTTAGAAATGCGCGAACCTTCCCCCTCCCTGAAAGATTCCATTCTGATTGTTTAGTCTTCTGTGGCGCGGGTCGGGCTCGTAAAGGAACTTTCAGCCTTCAATTTTTAGCGGGAAATTTAAATTCGGAAGTACCGAACCGGCGCCCTCTGCAGGTGAGATGCGTAACTAAGTCCCCCACTGCCCACTACCGCCATTACCGGGAAATTTAAACTCTCGATGCACCGCACTCGTGCCATTGGATTTCTTAAAAATTAAGGAAAAAAGAAGCGATAAACGTGAAAAAAATTACTTTATTTTAAGAAATAGCCACTGCACCCTTAACAAAACAAATATTACTAGTAATAAGTGAATGTAAATAGTATAAATAATTTATAAAATATTCTACAAATGACACTGTATAATAACTTATAACTAGAAATTTGTATAACACTGATCAATAGTTATGCTACAGTGTTGTATTGAACAGAAAATAAAAATTCTAGCCATAATGAATTCAACGTGTGCAATTGAAAAAAATTAATCATCATAAAATTAATAAATAAAACGGACACAAAACTGACAAAAAAAAATAACAAATATAAACATGTCAGCTCCAATAAAAAAAAAACGTATATCGTATACTAAAAATAAATTAATGGGTAAAACAAAAATCACTAATTGGTGGTAGCTCAAAATACAACCATTACAAATTATCGAAAAATATTATTTTGTGTATTAATTCAGCGGATAACTTTCAATGAAACCATTCATTCTTTCCATATACTATCGATACAAGTCTGATCATACCAGTATATCAACAAAAAATGACTCTTACGAGACATCTTATCAACTGCTTTCATCTAACAATATCAATATCAAAAACAAGAAAATTATATTCTTTCTATATACTGATGATCAAGGTCTGATCATGCAGTGGCGGCTGGTGATATTTCAATTTTTTTTTCTCGTCTGTGGCGCGTGGGACCCATACGAAATATGGGAAATAACATCTCAAGCTGAACTTGGTTTGAACTTAGTTGGTACAACTCGCCCTAAGTGCTAGCAATTTGCAAGATTTGTATGCTAAGTACATGATAAAGAACTTCGTAAGGCGGAGGGTACCAAGCTGGTAGAATATTTTCATAACAATTTCAAATCAAACTGGCATCTGGGATCTTACTCACATTTCGGGTTCCTTAGGAACCATAAAAAACCCATGCCCTTTATCTTTATCGTTTCTTCTACGACAGTTTCGAAAATTGCAGGCCACAACCATTATATACTTTATAACTATAATCAAAACTATAATTTTTTTACACATATAATACTCATTTGCTTTTTCTACATGTGACATTTTATTATGATCACCATTACCATTGCATGATTGTAAGGTTAGGTGCGTTTTTTTGTCCACGACCGGTTGAGTCAGAATTACCAGAATGATATTTACCAATAAAACGACAAAACTGAAATTCCTAGATGGGAGACGACAAATTTCTTAGGATTCTTAAATAACGAATAATGGCATCGACATTCATGTGTATGGAATCAGAATGGCGAGCAAAAAACGACAAGATTTGATATTCCGGTGTCAGAATTGTAGCAAAAAAACGCACCTGTTGATTATATGTAGAGCAAGGTCAATAGTATAGACGACAATCTCTTTCATTGATGCCGATGCCTGTAAATATGTTGTTGCTGCCTAAAACTCGACAGATGGCATGTGTACGCGAGCCTTCCACTCTATCTTATCCTTTTTGGGTCGAGTACTAAATTACTAAACGACTCGACTAAATTACTGGATGCGTGCAAACGCGCCTTAATATGAGGGAATCCCTCATTGTTCTAGAGGTGGGTAGTACTGGTGTATGATTCGCATCATTAGTACGAATCCTTGCAGTGATACGAATGTTACGAATCCCACAAAAAAAAAAAAGATTTGTCGTACATTTCGTATCGTCGTTGTGTAATCGTATTCGTTTGTTTGCCTACAATCGAGTCAGTTTAAATTCTTGAAACGAAATACGAATGTAATCGCCGATACCCCGATAGGATTGACATGATTATGTAATTTCGATACCAGTATTGCGATTCGATGCGATGCGGGGCCCGGTTTTCGCTGTTTCCGCTCCGCTCTTCAAAAAATTTTCGGACAACAAAAAAAAATTTTTTTTCGGATTTCAAAATATTTTTCGGGCTAAAAATTTTTTTTTCAAAGTTCTCCCCTCCTCTCATCAAAAAATGCAGTGGTACGAAATATACGAATCTTTCGATACGAATCATTTCTTGATACGGATTCGTATGGTACGAATCATTAAAAAGAGTCGAATCGCCCATCTCTAATTTGTTGTCAGTGTTGCCAGTGTCAGCTCGTTCGTGCTATTTCCAGGAGCGAGTATATTTTCTAGCCCCTTTTTATAACTTTTAGCACGTCAGCACCACGCTGCGAAGTCTAGCCCGTTTTAGCGATCGCCGCAGTGTCTCCCACCGCTCATCAAAAAATTTTGCCGTATTTTTTTTTCCTGGCTCATCAAAAGAATCCGCCAGTGTGCCGCACCCCAGGCTCTTCAAAAAATTTTTGGTTCCACCTCCCGGAGCCCGTTTTAGACTGGGTCTATCGAGTTTTGTACTTCTATTTATGTTTATATTTCTTCAATCTAGCCACATACCTAGAATCTAGCCCTAATTTGTACTAGGATTTCTAGATTTGTAGACCAATCTTGCTAGGATTTAGCCCGAAAAATAATGCAATGTTGGCAACACTGGTTGTTGGTTCAAAAAGTTACACGTATTGTGTGGTTATATACACTTGCAAATATTGTTAAATATTCAAAAAGCGTTAAAATGGTTTCAATACTTAGTTCAATAGATACCGGTCATGAAGATATGATTCATGATGCAGAGGTTGATTATTACGGCTTGCGTTTAGCAACTTGTTCATCGGACAATAGTGTGAAAGTATATGATATAAAAAGTGGAGGCTCTACCCTTCTGGATGACCTGAAAGGACACTTTGGCCCTGTCTGGCAAATTGCTTGGAGTCACCCAAAATTTGGAAATCTACTCGCATCATGTTCGTACGATCGAAAAGTAATAATATGGAAGGAACAACAACGAAAATGGGGAAAGTATTACGAATATGCTAATCATGATTCCAGTGTCAATTCTGTTCAGTTTGCACCATCTGAACTAGGACTAATTCTCGCTTGTGGTAGTAGCGATGGTTCAATTTCTATCCTAACATACAGCCCAGAAACTAACAGTTGGGATGCAAAAAAAATTCAAAATGCGCATGCAATTGGCTGTAATGCTGTGAGCTGGGCACCGGCTATCACCCCAATATTTGGCAATAATGAAAATGACCAGCAATCTGCACCTGTCAAGCGTATAGTATCAGGAGGATGTGATAATTTAGTTAAAATATGGAGAGATGAAGGGGACCGTTGGGTGGAAGAGTCGAAACTAGAAGTGCATTCTGATTGGGTTAGAGATGTGGCCTGGGCACCCTCTATAGGACTACATCGCTATATTATAGCCAGCTGCTCTCAAGATCGTAGAGTAGTCATTTGGACTAGTAATGACTGTATTAATTGGAACTCCGAAATTTTACATATTTTTGATGATGTAGTTTGGAATGTAAGTTGGTCTCTTAACGGCAATATTTTGGCAGTTTCTGGAGGAGATAATAAAATTACGTTGTGGGATCAAAATTCCGAAGGCACCTGGCAGTGTATTAGTGATGTTGCAAAAGGACAAGGACAAATTAACAATCAATGATATAAAAAAAAATGTGTTATCTTTTTGGATTAACTTCGTTATTAAACATTTATTACTTAACAGATATTGGGTAGCACTAGTGAATCCAGCATCAAATTTTTATTCTGTATTTGTTTCAGAAAGCAAAATAATGTTTTGTAGTGTTTAACATCTATATGATTTAACTTGTTACTTTAATATCTCGTTTAATATAAAATATATTTTAAAATAGAGCTACTATAGGGATATTTCTTTCTTCTGCAATATGTAATTTCCTGCACTCAGTGTTGTAAGAGTTGATGTTTAGCTTTTACCTCTCTTCCAACTATTTACATCAGTGAAGTCCCAAATTGTAAAGACGACTAGAAAGGCTACAGCCTCAGCACTACTGTCGTGTGTATGGATGTCGTCGAGGAAAACCTGAGCGTGGCTCATTATAAGACTGTGTATAGAGGTGCAATTAAGAGGAGTAAGTAAGAAACAATAGTTTTATTTGAATTCTGCCATTCTTGAAAGTGATTATCCAACCTAAATATGAATATTTTATATCATATAGTAATACTGGCTCCAAGCAAATATTTAAAAATTCAATCAAATAATTTTTCAATAATGTTGGTTAATAAAAATCATTGACATACTACACAATCGATGATAAAAATAGACTTCTAATTACAGGTTAGATTTCCAGCCCACAAAAAGAGTTTTATTTTATTAGGAGAAAGTATTTAGAACTTTATAAACATTACACTGAATTAGATTTTAGTTGAAGTATGGAAACCAAGCTGAAATTTTAATAACGGCTACGAAATAAATCTTAAGAAATATATATTTTTGAGGTTAGTTGTGACGTCACGTGATTGATCAAGATCGTTTCTTTTGTACAACTGAGCGGTAACATATTCACTTCACATTTTGCTCACTCAGTTTTGTGCAAAAGGGAAGCGCCTAATATTTCATTTCTTCTGTGGTTTTGGCGCCAATTTGTTAATGTAGGTTATACCACAGAAGAAGAAACAATGTTTCTTCTTCTGTGGTTATACTGTTTAAAAGTGTGGCTTTGTTGTTTTCCTTCCAAAACTGGAAATTTGTATAAAATGGACATTCATTTAATTCTTGCCCAATTGAAAAAAGTGGAAGAGGCTCTAAAATGCAATATATGTTCCAAAAAATGTGTAGAACCTATTAGAGTAAAAGTTTGTGGTCATTATTTTTGCCTAAAATGTTTCAAAAGTAAAGATTCTCGATCTTGTCCAGAATGTAAAACATTTTTCGAAGAACGTGAAGTAGATTACGACAATATTGCCAAAGAAACTGAAAATATTGTATTGGGTTTAAAAAGATATTTGTTACAACCCTATACTAAAGAACTTAAAAGCATCCCAAAGGACGATTTGGAGATTTCTCTTGTCGAGCACGTTAATAAAGGTGAAAAGGATATTTTTGAATATGATAATAAAAAGTATCACATAAATTACATTGACGAATTGCATAGTAAAATCAACGCTAAAGGTGAGACCCCTTTGCACATTGCTTGTAAGAAAAAGAAACTGGAAGAAGCGAAACAGCTCATTGAAAAGAATGTAGATCTTAATGTGAAAGATTTTGCGGGTTGGACACCATTGGTAAGTAGTAAAACCATCTGTAGTTACAAACACAAGTACCCGTAAAACCAGTACGGATTATGTATAAAGAGCCTATAGTTGTATCTTTACTTCGATATACTTAGGTTAACTTTATTCTATGGATGCAGCAACAATACGGTATACATACTGATCTAGTACAATGGATATAATCTGATTAACAAACTTTATTTAAAATATTGCGTGAAGAAAGTTTTTTTTTTCTATTTTTTATTTGTGTACCTACCCAAATCTGAATTTTCCCTGTTAGTAGCATTTATATTTATTTATAATTATTAAGAATAAGAGCTTATTTAATTTCTAATGAAAGATATTGTGATTGAACTCTTACCTGAGAAGCGCATTTATTGTTGAACAATGTAAAGTACGGTCAGACTCAGCTATTTTTGTTGTTCAGTTATAGGGTTGTAGCTGCAAAAGTTTCGTTTCGTGTTCACACTGATCCTAAAGTAGCGTGCAGCGGACAGTTTTTTCTACTGCAGCTACTCGTCAAAACTTAAAACTTTGGAGAAAGATTGCAGTGACGTTCCCACACACCATGCTGTTTTTGCATCGTGCAACCAGCTGCTGTATGCAAGCTATTGTTCCTTGGCATCTCGCCATGTTGGTGTCGTAATAAACGTAATAAAATCCAATTTGTGTACTGTGTAAAACATGGATGACTAGACTAGAGGTTGTTTATTAGCTGCACTACTAAAACCAGCGATTTTTATTTAAAAAAATAGTGATTTTTTTTTTCTTTTAAGTTTAAACGTTATAGAGAAAAAATAAAAATTTTATCAATAAAAAAAAATATTAGCAAACAAACTTTAAACAGTTTTTAATTTAAACTTTAACTTATATTTATTTATTTAACGTCGGCCTATTTCCGCTACCAGGGGCTATCACCGACACCAGGAGACGAGCTACCCCCAACCTGGAAATTTTGCCGAACCTCTTCCCTTAAGAAGAGTAGGAATCTTTTACTTGCCTAACATTTAATAGACGACCGCCTGCTTCACATCCCCTCCGAAGGATGGTATATCCACTACGTAATCCTCGTCTGAAATTACGTAGTTTCCGGATATACACTGATATACAAGCCGCTAGAAGGTGGGACGAGAACGCTGTATTTCCCAAGATGGGTCACCCATCCAAGTACTAACCGCGCTCGACGTTGCTTCAACGGAATATCGACTGATATTCACAACAAATAAAAATAAAAATATATATTCTTCAAAACAGTACAGAACAAGACCCTAATAGCACAACATTTTCCTGTGGACATCTGAAGGATGTCCTCGACGGATATACAGGATATCCGATGGACGTTCGTTTTTGGTCCAAAGTACATCCAACGGGCAGCCGAGGGATGTGCAAATGTCACAACTTTGGACTATATTTATACATTCCAATTATTAAATAAAAGAAAACCGGAATGAGGAGGGATCGAACCGTCGACCTCATGATTTGTAACTTGATGTTTTCTCACTCGGCCACTAACCTAGCTTATTAGTATTTACTTAAAGACTGTACAGTTGGAAGTAGGTCTTGAGACTAATATAGCTATTTATTTCAAAATGTAGAAAGTATTTGAATGTTTAATAAATGTTTAGTATCAAATAATATCATTAATAATTTCCAAAAAAATTTAAAATTAAATCATTAATGATAAATTACAAATTACTATAAAAAATAAACGAAATAACGGTCAAATGTAAACAAAAACATTGTAAAATTGAAAAATCAGTTTTGTTAACGTTTTTTTTTGTTTTTATATTAAATAGACAGGGACAGCAGCAGGATTGCTGTCACTATAGGGACCTAAAATGTGTGTACTTGCCGAAGGACGTCCGTTGAGGCACATATGTTGGACGTTCAGTGTGCTATTCGCTGGTGTGTATATATATTTCGGAAACGTGTTGGAGAGAAAGCGTTATGAAGATATTATCATTTATTACAAAAATATAATATTTAAATCAACGGACACGAAATGGACGTCCTTCTCCTGTTCCTATATGGACATAAAATGAACATATTTCCCGTACATAAAATGGACATTCAGAGGACGTCCATTCCGTACAATTTCAAAGTAAATCCGATGATAAACGTTCTGTAGACGTCCAGTTTATGCCCATGGACGTCAGTACATTAAATGGACATAAAACGGACGTCCGGCGGACATTCTGTGCTATTAGGGGACATAACGTTTAAAAAGAAATAATAGTTTAGATGATTTTTTATTGCCCAATTTATTCCTAATATCTGAGTAAACAACTCCATATGAAGAAAGCCTTCTTTCCACGTCTGTAAAAAAAGCAATGGCACACAGAAAGGGAATTATCAAATCCAGTATACCTACTTTGTTAATTTTTTTAATATCTTTTTTAGATTTCCACCACTGCACTACGCGTTAACATGTTGTATTATTTCTTCTGAAAACAATGTTTCTTAGCTAAAAATATCAATACTTAAAAGTCTCTCCAAGATCAAACATGATATGTCCTATTAAAAAATAATAGATTTTTTTTTAAATTCATTCATTCACATTTATTCATCCCAAAATTGTTTCTTAGATGTAAATATCAAATACTTAAAGATCTCTCCAAGCAGTGGTGACCTGGCAAATTTTAGTTGGGTCTGCGATTTGGGCTTAAAGGGGTCCAATTTTTTTCTTTGCAGTGAGGAGACTTTTAAAATTGTAACACAATATCGCCGTTATAGCACAGAGAGCGCGCGAAAGCGTTGTTGCCTGGTAAAGACGCAAAGATAAGTTTCATATTCTGTAGAAGGTAGCGACAAATTGTAGACGATGTTGGAAAAATAAATAAGAGACAAATTACAAATTTTTCGATTGTTCATTGCCATATTTTATTGATCGGATGGAGGGGGCCCTAAAGGATCTAGGGCCCAGTCCGCGTTTGCGGACCCGCGGACCTAGCCAGGATGCCACTGTCTCCAAGATCAAATATGTATCTTATTAAAGAATAGATTTTAAAAAAAGCCCTACAAGCTTCAGCTTTATTCTATATTTAATTTGTTTTTACAACTATAAACAAAAAAAAAAATGATTTATTTAAAAACATCAATAGTATTGTCGAGTCGTCAATTTATTCACAAACATATTTAAAATTAAGCAATTACCTACCTCGAAATGTTCAGTACACAACTTTTAAAATGCTGCCCTCGCTACCGCTGCAAAATTTTCAACCAAATAGATATTTTTGCAGCTTTAAAATTCCATTCACACGTGGCTACTTTTGAGGCTACACGCAGCAAATAAATATTGCACCCAATCGAACTGCACAACTTATTAAGGGTGCACAGGTATTCACATGAAGATTCACTTGAACTGTGTAGTTTTTTACACTGTACCGCAGCAAAAGTAGCATTAATTATGTACCCATTGTATTAACAGTATTTCCAGATTGATATAACTCGTATACCCACTTTAGTGACTATAATGACAATTAAAGTAGTACAACAGAGAGATAAGTAGAGTCAGTTCTTTAAAATTGTATTACATATAAATAATAAAAAAAAACAGGCTGCGAAACATCCTTAAGGATAGGATTTTGAAGAGTGAGAAGGAAATACGCATTTATTTTCGGTTTATTATAAATATTTAAAAAACTAAACATGGTTTAATCTTTAAAACCGCTTTAAATAATTGCTATTATTCTAACGAATACAACTATACAGATTTTTTATTGTAAATTTCTGTTCTACTTGAATAACATAGTTTCTCAATGAAAATAGTTCCTAATTTCATTATTAGAGTATGGCATTTAACTGTACATATAAACTTCGATGTACTTCGACCACGCCCCCACCCCGCTGGGCTATTGAAAGCAGAATGCATGGGGTCGTCGACGCGGTCAAGCGGTGGTGGTATGAACGAATACCAACGCCCTGCGTTGATCTACGACAAGGCGTGATTTACTTACGCTGATACACGTTTGCATATCACTAACTGCAATTGCCGAATCTGTATACAAAACATATGATAAAAACTGTATAAGGTTGTATTCCTTAGAGCAATGGGAAGTATCTGAAGCCATTTTAAAGATTATTCCATTTATGATTTTTTAAATATGTTTGCCTAATAAACCGAAAATAAACGTAGATTTCCCTCTCACTCTGCAAAATCCTGTCATAAACGTCAAACAATGCTTTAAAAGATTTGTATTGTAAAATCTTTTAATATATAAAGATGACTTATATAGCTTATATAAGTTCTTTTGCCATATCTTTATGTAAACTATAAACTATACTATTGTATCTGTATAGTTTGATTAAACAATTCAATTTCTCTAGAATAAATCATTTAAACATCAGTATGTTTTTTTTAATTTCACAGAATTTTCATGTTACTCATTATATCTTTTTTCCTTTTAGCATGAGGCAACTCAGAGTGACAGTGTTGAAATTGTAGAAGCTTTATTAAAACATGGCGCATTAATTGACGTACGAGGAGAATATTACGTTACTCCTTTACATAAGGCAGTAATGCGAGAAAATGATCAACTCATTAGAATATTATTAAAATATGGTGCTGACACAGAGTTAATTGATTACTTTGGAAAAAAGCCTGTAGAGTACACACAGAATGAAAAAATTAAAAGCATTTTATCAGTTCGCTGTGAATGCATCCAAAGAATTGAACAACTATTTTGTAGAAAACAAATTTGTGCTTTTTATTATTACATAGAAGAAAGCTACAAAGAGAAGTTAAACAAATCTAAGCTAGCAAAAGTTGTAAAGGAGTTTGATGCAAAAAAAGTTACTCATTTCATAATACGAACAACACATAAACCGTCATTAAAAATTCTTGTTGCAATGCTAGAAGGTTGTTTTTTGGTACCTCAGGAGTGGATCGATGATTTCTTAAAAGGTCAATATTTCATATCTATACCGGAATATACTTTTATTTCACATAGACAACTGAATAAAGGATTGAGGAAGGCATTAATAAATTCCTTATTGAAATTACCAAAACTGTTTGACGGAATGTCTTTTTTTATTTACGGGCACATTCGTCCAGTGGAAATTCATAACGTAAAATGTACCAAGGAGTCGATTTCTTCATTAATTCAAGCTGGTGGTGGTAGGGTTTTACATAGAGCACCTACCGTTACTAGTTGTGAGGAAGTATTGAATTTTCCATACCATGCAAATATAGATTCTAAAGAATCGAGGTGTTGCCATTACATCATCTATGACGAAAAAAACCCACCAACTTTGCAGTACCAAATGGCCGAAATTAAGCATAAATCTTCAAAATGGCTTTTAGAATGTATCATTAATTTCACTGTTTGTGATTAATTCTAATTGTGCCATTTACTTCCAAAAATATATTCATATTTTAGTTCATCTATATACAGTGTGTCCCTGGATTGTGTTTGCGATAGGTGTAAAATACCAAAAAAAAAAATTAGTACGGCTTTCATTTTCTGCAGTCTCGGTCTGCTTGACTTAAAATGGATTTTTACTAAATTTCAGTTAAAATGGGATCTAACTCGCGGAGTTAATCTAAGAAGAAAATAAAAGAAAATAGATCATTGTAGGTAAACTGGTCTTTCTGTTAATTTTACAGAAAAATTCTATTTGGATAAAATATTTGGCATTCAAAGTTAGAGCCATATGCCAACTTTCATTGCATTTCAACAAATAATAATAATAATAATAATAATAATAATATCTTCTGAAGAAATTAGAAGTTTTTGCAACTTCTATTAAAAGAAAGGTGGAATTATGTAGTAATTTAGGTGGGGTACTATTTGAATAGGTTTCTAGTTGAATTCGTTGAAATTGTTAATTGTGTTAAAATAAAAAGCTATTTACTTTAAGTAGTATTATTATTTTTTTTTGTTCAAATGTAATGAAAGTTGGCTTATGGCTCTAACTTTCAATGCCAAATATTTTATCGAAATAGAATTTTTCCGTAAAATTAACAGAAAGACCAGTTTACCTACAATCATTTATTTTCTTCTTAGATTAACTTAGCCAGTTAGATCCCATTTTAACTGAAATTTGGTAAAAATCCATTTTACGTCAAGCAGACTGCAGAAAATGAAAGCCGTACTAATTTTTTTTGGTATACTACACCTGTCGCAAATACAATCCAGGGACACACTGTATATGTTTTATAGAACGTGAGATTATTTTAAAATAAAACTTAAAATAGTAAGTGATTGACATTATTCATTTCTTTTTCCTCAAAGCAATTGTGTGCATGTGTAGGCGCAGTTGTCAGCTTTCTTTTACTTTATTTTCAACACATAATTCGGAAATAAGATGAACATGGATGTTGGAAGTCCCCACTTATTGTTCATTGTTAAAAAGTAACATTAGTAGATTAGATTGGAGGAAGGAGCTGGTCGTTTGGTCTTGGCCTTGACCACCGCGACTCCTGTGGATCTATTGTGGCGCTGCTAATCTAATTCATTTAGAGTTCCTTATCCAGCTTTGTCTTCTGTACCAGACTCCATATCCTTGATAGGGGCTCCTTAGTATAGCTATCTGCCCTTGGTATTTCCTCGCCAAGTAGTTGGAATCACAGTCTGGCTAGGCCTTCGCAGTGGCACAGCACATGTACTGAGATTTCCTCTTCCTCTTGACAGAATCTGCATGTTGCATCCTCTGCCAGGCCCATTAGACTCATATGCCTATTGAGCCTACAGTGTCCAGTTAGAAGACCCACTATCATCCTAATGGCCTTTCTATTTTGGGATAGTAGATCTTCCGTGAATTTGGCCGATCGATCTTTAATGAACTCTGTCGCAGGAAACTCTTCCACCATTATAGAGATTTGTCTTATACCCATTTATTAATGGATGATCGTTTGCATGTCTTCCCCTATGTCTCTCGTGTCCTGGTACCTATGCCTCGGTCACTTTATTCTGATTTCCTAGATCCATAAGGGCGTTAATACAATCCCATACTAGTCTTGAATCGACCTGAAGGAATCAATTACCTTTAGCCCTGCATGGCTGTCGGAAAAAATGGCAATTGACTAGTTAACAGTTCCTTGCCTCATTATTTCCTTTGCACGCCACTGTATAGCAGCCATTTCAGCCTGAAATACTGTGGCATGTATTCTTAGACTTATCGGGATTTCCATTTTCGATCTTATCCCGTAGATCCCAGCTCCGACTCCCTATGCTCTGTCTTGGAGCCGTCCGTATACCAGACTGTTTGTGCTGATATAGGAGGGCCGTTCTTCTAGTCCTCTCTCTAGTATTTTGATTTGAAAATTTTTATAGAAGTTATACTTTGGGACCATAATGTCAGTGGGCATTCCCAGGATAGGGTCTGCCTTCAGCTCTGAGTATACCTTTTGATGCTCTGTTCTGTGTTGTTGCCTTATATGGGCGTTGTACCTAGCATTAGCCTGTGCAACACTGAACGAGCTCCCCCCTGGATAAAAATGTGTAGTGGTGGCAGATCTAAGCAGTTTTTATGGCCCCCGTGGCGCACAGGCAAGCAAGCCTTTGTAGGCCACTTAATAGTCTTATTGCTCCCAGCTGCAGTGCCTTGGTCCACCATATCACCGATCCATAGGTTATCATGGTTCTAACGACCCTAGTATAATAACCATACGATCATCCCAGTTTTTTCCACACATCTGCCTGCACCTTTCCAGGGCAATAGTTGCTTTTTGTGACTTTTTGGATGCGGGTATTCCATGTCAGTTTTTGGTCAAAGATGAGTCCTAGGTGTTAAGCCTCACTGGCAAATGGAATTTCCACTCCATTGAGCCTTAAGGGTTTTAGGCCTCCCAAGGATCTTTTTCGTGTGAAGGTGACGACTGTAGTTTTGTGAGGATTTATGGATTGTCCTTCCTCACTACACTACCTGTCGACAATGTTTATGGCTCTTTGCGACCGCCCAGTATGATGCTCGCAAACCGCCCCTTGACTACTACTGCTAGGTCGTCAGCTTATCCTAGGCAATAAAAGCCTTCCGCGGGAATTTTTCGCACTTTTCACCAAACTGGATAGCTGTAGAAAAGTAATTTCCCTATATAGCACAACATTGTCCTGTGGACATCCGATGGACGTTCGTTTTTGGTCCAAAGTACATCCCATGGGCAGCCGAGGGACAAGCAAATGTCACAACTTTGGACAATATTTGTACATTCCAATTATTAAAAAAAAACCGATTTGAGCAGGGATCGAACCGTCGACCTCATGATTTGTAACTCGATGTTTTCTCACTCAGCCAATAACCTGGCTTATTAGTATTTACTTAAAGACTGTACAGGTGGAATAAGTAGGTCTTAGACTAATATATAGCTATTTGTTTCAAAATACCGTGTTCAAAATGTAGAAACTATTTGAATGTTTAATAAATGTTTAGTATCAAATAATATCGTTAATAATTTACAAAAAAAAGGTTAAAATACAATTATTAATGATAAATTACAAATTACTATAAAAAATAAACTACAAATTTTACAGAAATAACGGTCAAATGTAAACAAAACCACTGTAAAATTAAAAAAACAGTTTCATTAACGTTTTTGTTTTTATATTAAAAAGACGTCCTGATGGACCTAAATGTGTGTACTTGAAGAAGGGCGTCCGTTGCACGTCCATCTCCTGTCCCTATATGGACATAAAATGTACATACTTCTACATAAAATGGACATTCAGAGGACGTCCATTCCGTACAATTTCAAAGTAAATCCGACGATAACTGTCCGGTAGACGTCCAGTTTATGTTTATGGACGTTAGTACATTAAATGGTCATAAAACGGACGTCCGGAGGACATCGTGCGCTGTGAGGTTTATACTTTTAGAAAATTTCATGAGCTTCTAATTTCTTCTCTAGAAATTTTAACGTATCTCGCACTGGAGGCACTAATTAATTTTACAATTTTAAATCTTATTTTTGAAAAACTAAAATTATTTCTTTACAGTTGGTCTTCTGTGGTAGTTGGCAGGGTTTCTGGTAGTGGTGACCTATGGTGGTGACACTGGTAAGTAACAGCTGACATCTAAACTAACCTTAGTTTTTTGGGTAAAATAGAACTATTATGAATTAACTTTTTTTAAAGTTGAAACAGTTAATTTTATCCACAAAAAAATATTTGTCAGTCAGTGCAGGGAAAAGTAAATCACTATGAGGCTTGCCGCTGCCCTCTTAGCAGCTAGAGGAAATCCAAAAGAACCGGTGCCGTTTCAAGAAATATTGCCTCTCAAGTTAAAACCAGTAGTGTCAGGAAAAGGAGATAAAACCTCGGAAGTATGTTGCATATATGAAATGTCTGTGATGTTGTCTTGTTTTAAAGACAATGATTTCAATCAGACCTTATGTTCAAAAGAAATTGAGAATTTTAAAAAGTGTTATAGTAACCATTTAGAAACGAAGAAGGCAAGGAAAGAGAAGGAAGCCAAAGGTATGCTTACTCCAGGTGAAAGATCGTTGTCACATAAGCAGATCAATGTATTGTTAAAGAAGTTCCCAAATCATAAGTAGTTCTTACCTAGCTCTTTAGTAGTAAATAAAATAAATTATTTATAACTTCAAGTATTTTTTATTATTTTACTCTATACTTCATACATTATATTGGTATATGCCATGTTAATTCACTCTACACAGTCACTTTCCTCTGCTGGTATACATTCAAGCAATCCCGAATCGAAATATTCTCCATCTTGACAAGTACGCAATTCAGCTTTATACTTTACGATCCAGAGAAATTGTTCCTTTACGCACTCATAATATTGGTTGCAACTTGATGCGGGCCATACTCCAGTTGATTGGCAGTTAGGTTTGCCTGTAGGTCTGCTTACTGAGAAATTAAAGTAGTAAACCACAATACTCTTCTTACTGCATATTATGGAAAATTTGATAGTGCAATGTGAGGGGGTAATCACTTATGCAATATGTGGGACAGGTATATGTGCAATGGTGAGCAATATTGCAATTGTGAGACACATAATTTCAAGTGATTGCCCCCTCGGTGCAATGTCATATGGTATCATTTTTTGAGGTGGATCACACATTCAAGAGGTATTCATAATTCAAAAGAGAGCGTTGAGAGTCTTAGTCAATCTCAAGGTTGGTGAGTCATGTGGACATTTTAAAATGCTAAAACTGCTGACTGCTGTAGCTCTCTTTATTTAAGAATGTCTCTGTTTTGTCTTCAGACACATGAATGAATTTATAGAGAATGTTTGAGATCATAAATATGACACGAGGCGAAGAAATGCTCTCTCTTACCCTATACATAACACCACCAAACGCTGTTATTACAAACGCATGCACTTTTATAACATGCTGGCTTCTAAGATAAAGGAAATAATTTCCATAAAAAATATTTTCTAGACCAGAATTAAACAAATTTTAATATACATAGAACCTTACACTTTGGAGAATGTAAATGAGGTGGCTTTCAGGCGATATGACAATCTTTCTTTGAACTAAGATCAGTATCTTAATTAACCAAATGTTTATAATTTTCTAATGTTTTTACTAGTTTTTAGACATGTACTGTCGTGCGCAAAAAAATGGGACAAGTCTTATAACGTATTTTTGGTAAAATCTAGTTGTGTATATCTAACTTTAATTTTTGTGACATTGTCAGTTATTTGTCAAAATTCATTGCAAGTGTGCAAATAGAGACAGATATTTACATTAGAAAAAAATAGTTGTCCTATTTTTTTTGCTCACGACAGTACCAAACAAAATTGTAAAATGGTTGTCTCTGGTACGCAATAAATTCTATTCTATTCACGTTAAACACCACAGTTAACATAATCCAGGACCATGCTGCTCCTGTGTGCGGCGCACACAGGTGCCAGGCCATCATTTACTTACTTACTTACTTGATACGTTGAGTATTTATAAGTACAAGTCTTCAAGGCATTTACGTCTGTGGTTTAAGTTTACATTATTTGAATTGACCCAATGTTTACGTATTTAGTTTTAGTTTTTATGAATCATTTGAGCTCTGCGTGTAAATCAAAAGAACCGCGGCTGTCGCTGTTGCTTATCATCTGGTGGCAGTGCATTCGACTTGTTCTATGTCTTTACCAGTCGATCATCAAAAAATGTTTTTCCATCTTGCGTGCCCTGCTCATAAAAAAGTATACTATACCCCCCGCGGCTCATCAATTTTCGTTTTTATTTGGAACTTTTTTATACGCCTTTTAACACATTGAGTGTGCATGTCGGCTCTGGCAATAAAAGATCTCTACTCTTTGACAAAGAAGAGCACAAATTTCCAGGTTGGGGGTAGCTCGTCTCCTGGTATTGTTGAAAGGCCCTGGCAGTGGAAATAGGCCAACGTTAAATAAATAAAAATAGTATTTACTTAAAACTAATGCTGCGTCTAAATTATGGAAATAATCAAATATTAAATAGTGCAATAATAGTATTTCTTAAAATATTGTGGGTTATGACCTTCTGTACCTAAGCTATTGATAATATATGTTTACCCCTGAAATTTTCACGTCTAATAAAACCGTAAATGTAATTCGCTTCCATTTAATATTCTTTTTTTTTATCTATTTATTTAACGTCGGCCTATTTCCGCTACCAGGGCCTATCACCGATGCCAAGAGACGAGCTACCCCCACCTGGAAATTTTGTTGAATCTCTTCTCTTTCGAAGACTAGGGATCTTTTACTTGCCTAAAACATTTAATAGACAAGGGACCGCCTGCTTTACATCGCCTCCAAAGGATGGTATATTCATTACGTAATCCTCATCTTGAAATTACATAACTTCCGTGTATCGGTTGATATACAAGCCGCTAGAAGGTGGGATAAGATCGCTGTGTTTCCCAAGATGGATTTCACATATCCATGTGCTAACCGCGCTAAACGTTGCTTCACTGGAGTATCGAAATACAGTCTAGACGCCTATACGCTCACCCTCCATTGAAATTTAAAACAAGTATTATTAATTCTTTTTTAAACTGATCACGTGAGTAACATTCTATTAAATTGGCTGGTATAATGTTGTATAGCATTGGACCAAAGTTACGTGTTGCTCTGTAGGTCTGGAGGAAAATGCTTTGTAAGCAGTAAGTATGATCTATTTGTACTAAAACATCCCTATTTTTATGCTGGGCTTTTGTCACAGGTTTCAATATAGCTCACGCAAGTCGAGAATCTATCCCTAGCCTATAGTCAGCGGTGGTTTTAAAAAAAATTTTTGATTAGGTATTCCTTGACAGTTTTTCCTCTTCCAATGCTTCCGTACAAAAAGGCTCAGCGTTTGAGCAACATTTTGTATGTGACAATCCCATCTACGATGCTTATCCATAGCAACATCTAAATATTTTATTGTTGCAACTTGAGATATTGTGTATGTGTATATAATATACCTACACAAAAATTCTTATCTACAGATAAACTTAGATTATGTACTATAAAGTATTTTTTAATGCAAAGACAACTCAGAGTCAATAGGGATTGACCTTGAGGTCTGAGGCATATGAATCAAAACTTTAACTCATTTTGCATTAAAAACTGAACAGATTTTCTTACCTACTCGTTTAGTGGTGGTGGTTAGAGTTGTAGTTGATGGTATACCTAATGGGTAAAACACATTTATAAATTTTATAACAATTAATTCAAATATTACCTGTTGTAGTGGTTGTTATCGGAAGATCTAGTACACACCTATAACAAACATATATTTTATTTAAATATCTTACAGTTTAGGTCATACTAATCATAGTGATAATATACTAGCCAATCGAGAGCTAATCAAAATGAAGTTTTTTTAAGAATTTATTATTATTACAGGAATTTTAATTTCTTGTTTTTATTAATTATGTAGAAATAAACACATTTTTTGTGATTGAAGTATGCAAATAAGTTTTAATGTTAATTAAATGAAATGCTCAGTTATATAATAATTTAGATTTATAAATTTACTTACGGGCCTCTCTTGTCTTCACAACAAATAAACTCCTCAGGACAGTGAAATATCTTGTTCAAGAGGATAGTCAATTCGCCAACATTAGAGCATGTTGTATATGAATTATTACTTAGGCATTGTACTCCTGTCGATGTACAGTTTAAACTATCAGAACTTCTCAAAATGAAGGAATGACCGAGAGCGATTATAGCTAAAAACTAAAATGATTGTTTAAGATAACTTAATAATAAGAAAAGTTAGCAATGGCTCATTTTCTAAAAGAATTTTTTTTTTACTTAACATTAGAAATTACATGTATACCTGCATTAATATCTTCAGTGATTCCATGTTTTTTGCAGATGGGTACATATATGCAACCTGTTCACTAAGAAAGAATTACCCAGATGCATATACATTATTATATATAAGCACATAATCTTTGTATTAGTCTTGCATTGTGAAATTGTTTATTTTGCAATTTTCATAAAGCTTTGATGTTTTTTATAAAGATTATCTTTATAGGCCATTATTAGGTGAAAAACCTTATATCCCCTCATGGAAATTAGATATAATAAAATAAATATTACTTCACTGCAAGCGTGATAGATATGGTAGGCAAACATAATTCGGGTTAATTAGAAATTTTCAGAAGGGATTACAATTTTACAATTTGTATAAAAAAAAGCTTGAACTTTAAAATTATATTATACAAGGTGTTTACGAACTATGGTGTTAAATAGAAATTAAATGATAAAAATAATCATGTTATGGTAAGTGACCAAACTGTGAGAAAAAATTCCCACGAGACTCATTTTTATGTTCCATCTTCCATGATGAGTCTAGTGAATATACTGCTTTTCTGGGAATCATCCATTATTTATAGTGCTCTAGAATATCAGAACTTCCAGAAAAATAAACATAAACTAATGGTACAAATTATTATTTGTTTTTGAATATTTTCTTAACTTATTTTTGCTTCATTAACTTCAGCTCACTAGTTGCCATATATATTGTGTTTAACTGCACTACAACCACCAAAAACTAATAGATAGATATTACAGTGGTCTTTGCTACTACTATCATTTATTATTTCATTATTTGTTTACTTAGAATTGGGTAGGACCCGAATGATCACATCAGATAGTTGAAAAAATATGGGTGTGATCTTTGATAAATATATTTACTATGGTAGTTTGTTTAAAGTCGAATTCATATTTTCTAATTTTTAGAAAATCTTGTATAATTTATTCTAAGTTTGACAACTGTTTATGCCTTCCTAAGACAAGCAAATTTTTTCTTCTTCAAACGTCAGAAAAACAAGACTTTTCTTAACTCATTTCGCGACATTAAAGTTTGACCCTTCAGATACCTGTGCGTTGCCATTAACAACGGAGGTAAAAATACTTTTTCTGATGCTGTGAGTGGCAGAAAAAGTAAAATCCATACCAACGCGTATTTTATTTAATACGCCGGCCAAACGATTTTAACACAATGCGTTTTTGGTGGTTAAGATTTTTTATCTTTATTTTTTTTTATAGCTAATCGACGTTTGAAGAAAAAATAGCTTGTTTTATTCACAGTAAAAACCACTTGTGACTCATCTGTAATTAAAGCTAAACTCGTCACAAAACTATCTCTTTTACTCCTAATAAAACAATTACTATTATAAAGAATGACTTTTTCTCAGCAAATCAAAAATAAGAAAGTTTACAAGAGGCGGTACTCCATCTGAGGACACACTGTATAGTGCGTTCAACAAATTGTGACATTCTTTTCCTACATCGTCATCCAAGGTCATTTTTTTGTTGGCCTTTCATCTTTTTTTTATGATTAACGCTTAAATTCAATGAAATTCTAGCCTCAATAATAGAGTAATAATTATTATTACTCTATTATTAAATTTTTTAAAGTGCTTAGCGCTTCAGAGTACTTAGCAATTACGACAACTTTTTACTGTCAATAGTGCTTAGTGCTCAAAAAATAAAAGCACTTTTTTTAATGCTTAGTGCCCTGCTCCTCGTTTTTAACTCTAACCTCGTAAAACAGTGTACACCAACCACACACCAATACTACAAAACCAAACAGAAACAACATTATGCCGGTCAAAAACCAGCTCTTTCAATTTTACATCAGAACATACAGTGCATCAGAAATAAAACCCATGAACTGGAGGTATTTCTCAAAGAAAATAAACATACAATTTTATGCTTAAATGAACACTGGCTTACTGAAGATGAGTTAGAAATGACAAACATTAGTGACTACCGTGCCATCTCTGGTTTCTGTAGGACATTGAGAAGGCATGGGGGTGTAAGTATATTCATTGATGAAGCCATTGAGGCGGAGTGCACACCAATTAGGACGGCTGACATATCAGAGGAACTACACTGCGAAATAGCCGGTATGACCATCAACAATACTCAGATAATCACATTGTATAGATCACCTTTGGGAGAATTTAATATTTTCCTTGAAAAGTTAAACATGCTATTAGACAAACTCGATATCACCAAACAAATCATCATAACAGGAGATTTTAATGTAAAATTTAACACAAGTGACCCAAAAGCTCTACAAGTTTGCAATATGTTCGAGTCATATGGACTCTATCAAACTATTCAGGACAACACAAGGTATGAGTCATGTCTCGACAACATATTTACAAACCTACTATCAAATGACTATTCAACTAAAGTTATCGACACAAATTTATCCGATCATTTAGGTATCTCCTTTATTCTCACAGAATCAACAAAACAAGTTGATAGTAATGCTAGAATAAATTTCAGGCCAATCACGGACAACGGGTTACACCAGTTGTACAACCTAGTTGAAAACATCAACTGGGATTTCATTAATGACCCAAATACAGACTGTGAGATAAAACTCGAAAGGTTTATAGATTTAATAACTATAGCTACTGAAAAAGCTCTGCCAACCAAGTCTAAATCGATAGCAGAAAAAAAGTCAACTGGTATAATGACAGCCTTAAGCATATGCGTGAAACACTTGCTTTTTTAAAAGAAGCCAACAAACGTAATCCCGAATTGACTTAGTCAACAACTACAAAAACGGGTACCGAAAGGAGATTTGTGAAACGAAACACAGAGCACATGACGAATACATTAACAACTCCAGTAATGCACAGACTGCTATGTGGGAAATAATAAATAACAATACGCGTAAATCAAATACTCCCATAATCGATGATCTAAATGCCAATGATTTTAATAATTTTTTTGTAAACATAGCCGATGAGGTAATTAAGGGTATCGAGGTGAACAAAAATCCAATGGATTATCTAGTTATAAATGATAAACAAGTATTTAAATTTAGAGAAGTCACATTTAACGAAGTAAGAACTTGTATTAAAAATCTAAAAAATAGTAAAAGTAAAGACCATTACGGATTAACGGTAAAAATCCTTAAAACTCTAGTACATCTAATATGCATTCCGTTCACTAAATTAATAAATTTATGCATAAAAGCAAACCGGTTTCCAAGTAACTTAAAAATAGCAAGGGTCGTTCCTATTTTTAAAAAGGGCTGCCATAAAGACCTGTCTAATTATAGACCAATTTCTCTAATACCCTTATTAGCCAAAATTTTTGAGTCGGTATTAAAAATACAAGTTGTTGAATTTTTTGAGAATAATAACCTGTTTAGCCCATGTCAGTTTGGGTTTCGAAACAGGAAATCCACCTCCTTAGCAATCAACAATCTTACTGAGACAATCATGGATGGTTTTGAAAATCGTCAGTTTAGTCATGCATCATTTTATGATTTGACCAAAGCATTCGATTGTGTGTCGCATGATATCCTACTAAAAAAGTTATCGGCCTATGGTTTTGATGATAATAGCATTAATCTTGTAAAATCGTATCTTTCCGAAAGAAGTCAATATGTCTCTTATAATAATAACAATTCAAATTCTAAAATGGTTCAGCATGGAGTACCGCAAGGATCAGTGTTCGGTCCTGTACTCTTCATAATATATATTAACGACTTACCAAACAGTGATACCAACACGAATTTTATACTATTTGCAGATGACACAACGGAGATACAACAAGACTTCTCGCTAAATTCTGTTAAAACGAAATCTGCAAACACACAATCGAATTTAAAGACTTGGTACGCAGCAAACAACCTCGGAATAAATGAAAGTAAAACACAGCATCTTACCTTCAGCCTGCGGCCTACATACACTGAAGCTGAGGAAAATGACGTAACTGTAAAGTTTTTAGGTGTTCACTTGGACCCCATGATACTAAGAAATAGAGATACGCTCTCACGCATACCTCCCCTTACTGCAGTTCCCGCTGTTACGTCACGTAAAAGTCAACTAGTTCAGTGATCAATTTTTAGTTTAGATGTAAACTAAAATTACCTTAACCGAAGTGTTTAGAAGCTTATCCTTCGATAAAATAACAAATTACGACTCTTTTGGTTGTTCGAGACAAAAGATAGAGCCAAAAATGTGAGAAAATTGTAATATAATAGATACAATTATTTTTTCGTTTAACTCGCTTTAACTAAAAAACGGGACAACGAATTAATCTCAAATTTTTACCGTGTGATGAATCTATATTTGTTAACAAAATGTGTTAATATGAAGGTAAGTGTTAATAAGTGTAGAAAATACGATTTTTTTTCTAAGGCTATGTCGATAAATTGTGAAAATTTACAGGTGGGAATATAACAAACGAGAAACTTTTTTGTCTTTCGAAATAGATACCAAGTATATCGAGGGCATATGAAGATAAAGGATGGAGCTAACTTTTTTATTTGAAACTTTTTTTTCTAGGATTAACAGTTTTCGAGAAAATTGCAATTAAGTATACGGAACCCCCTCGCGAACGGTACAGCGCAGAGAATGCGGTGTGAGAACTAATGTACCTTAGTGTTGTTTAATGAAATCAAATTCAAATTTTCTTGAAATGTTTCAGCCAATCAGTGGAGGTTATTAAATATTTGTAATAATTACCATGAGAGAACACATTGATACAGTGGCGGCTGGTGAAATTTCAATATTTTTTTTCTCGTCTGTGGCGCATGGGACCCATACGAAACTTGGGAAATAACATCTAGAGAAGCACTTCCCTAAAAAATTTTGAAAAAGCAGTTTGCGAAAAAATTTTTGAAAATTCGCTAGCCTCCCCTGGGTCTGTTTACTTTTATTTTTTTTTGTCATATGCATTTGACTTTTCATAAAAATGCATCGACAGATTTTGGAGTTTGTGAAAATATTTTCATTACTAACTGAGATACAACGAATTGAAATATTGTAATTTGTTAAATTGTAAATTACAAAATTTCAGTTCATTGTATTTCAGTTAGTAATGAAAATATTTTCACAAACTCTAAAATCTGTCGATGCATTTTTATGAAAAGTCAAATGCATATGACAAAAAAAAATAAAAGTAAACAGGGGTCCCTAGACCCAGGGGAGGCTAGCAAATTTTCAAAAATTTTTTCGCAAACTGCTTTTTCAAATTTTTTTAGGGGTTATTAGAGAAGTGCTTCTCTAGATGTTATTTCCCAAATTTCGTATGGGTCCCATGCGCCACAGACGAGAAAAAAAATATTGAAATTTCACCAGCCGCCGCTGCATTGATATATCCCGCGCTATTGAATTAAGTCATACTGCGAAAACGCTATTTTGCAGATGCAAAATGTTTTTCATAATAAAAACATTAAAGAATCCGGCAATTTATCTCTAAAAAACAATAATATTTTCTCATTCTTGACTGTTTGTCTATTTTCCTGAACAATGTTAGATAAATGCACAGTTTCATAATTAAACTAATTAAAGTAGTATATTATTTACTACTACTATTTATTGTGTTTAATTAAATGAATTAAAATTTGATATTAAATAAAAACAAAATAAATAGCTTACTTACACGTTGAAAAATCAACGGTGCAAAAGATCATATGTGCTTGCACCAATTATTTTGTATGTGTTTTCACAAACATTTAAACCCACACGGCCTTATGCGAAATGAAAAGTGCTGACAAAAGCAGTCATAGAATTCTATGATATTAAAAAGTAAAATTGCCTGCTTTCTAGGTCTTATATTACGGTTTTCGATGTATTTTTAGGTAGATGGTCGCCGGCGCGGGCTCGATTTGAAGTTGACTAGAGGGTGACGCTATGCGCACAGTAGGTCGAAAGATGGTACTCGTACCGAGCGTATCTTATATTTCATAGTATCATGCTTGGACCCCAAGCTGACATGGAAAATGCAGGTAGACGCCCTCTCAAAAAAAATTTCTAAAAACATCTATCTTATACGGAATCTGGTGAACTATGTCAGCCAGGAAACCTTAATAGCAGCGTACTATGGACATATTCATTCCAACATATGCTATGCCATTCTGAACTGGGGGCACTCATCTCATGCAACTAAAATCTTCAGGCTACAAAGACGATGTATCCGAATCATCGCCAAATTGAAATATCGAGACTGCTGTAGGCAGGCATTCATAGATCTGAATATACTTACACTACCATGCATTTTCATACTGGAATGCGTATTATATATAAAGAATTATGAACATTTGTTTGATGAGCACCGCGATGTACATAGTCATGAAACGAGAAATAAAAACAATATAAAACCAAATTTTCACAGACTACTGAAAACCAGGGTTGGCAGTGGATACAATGGTATAAAATACTATAACATCCTGCCAGAAGCAATTAAACAACTAGATTCAAATTTTAAAATAAAGCTGAAATCCTACTTTAAAAGAAAAGCATTCTACACCATTGAGGAATACTCCAAAATAACTTCCATGATCTCTCAATAAATTAAGAGTTACTACTGTACCATATAAAATATAAATATATACTTTTATTCTGTCCTTTCTTTGCTGTCTTAAAATTGTATATGTCTCATTATTATAATAATACTTGTATTTTTATATTTTATATGTACCTACCTGTACTTTTATTTAATTGTCACTTCTACTTAGCTACCTAAATTTTATACTTTTTATATCTCTGTACCCATTTGAGAAAACCTGACTTGTGTATGTACTTACAGTATTTTAGCACTAATAAATCATTATTATTATAAATCATTATTATTATTATTATTATTATTATTATTAAGATTGTAATAGACTGGCGGTACATGACCAGTCAGGTGCAACGTTTTTAAAATGCATGCCAATCATATATATGAATGAAATTACCATGAATATGCCAGAAACGCAAATTTTAGGCAGTCGTCGCCTGCAGAAGGGTGTGCAAATCGATTTTTTTTGTTTTTTTTTAAATTTTAAAATGGATGCCAATAGTGCCAAACGAAAAGCCTTGAGAAAAAATCCAAAATCAAAATCATCCAAAATCAAGAACACCAAAAAATTTTACGATTTAATGTGCACATCAAAAGTTGTTTTGCGCGCGGAAACTGCATGCCAATGAATTTCCGCTAGATTCTTTTTCACGGCTTTTCGTTTGGCACTATTGGCATCCATTTTAAAATAAAAAAAAAACAAAAAAAATCGATTTGCACACCCTTCTGCAAGCGACGACTGCCTAAAATTTGCGTTTCTGGCATATTCATGGTTATTTCATTCATATATATGATTGGCATGCATTTTAAAAATGTTACACCTGACTGGAAATGTTTGCTGAAATTTGCACGACTCTAAAAATATGCATTCTCAAATGTTGCCTTCTACAAATTTCAGTAGAATGTTTGATTGAGTAAAAATCACACAGCATTATATTCTCACATGCGAATTAATGTCGGTAGCAAAGTTTTATAAAAATGGCTAACTTGAACAAAGCAAATATGCTTTCTGCAATTTAAATTTTACAATTTCAAAAAGATGCAGATCAATACAGACGAAGGTATTACAAGAAGTATAATATATTTAAACTTAATGATAGGCACTTTATAAAAGTGATTAGGTTAAGTAAAAATTTAATGATAAATCTAATAGAAATGGTTAGACCATTCATACAAAGGCAAACGGGAGCTTCTGTGCTAAGTGTACCAAATATCTACACTGCAATAATATCTAGCTATCTAAATAAAGGTCACTGCAAGTATGTGTGAAAGGATTCGAGTCTTGTGAATATGAGATGACATCTGGTGTTCCACAGGGCTCAAACCTCGGCCCATTACTATTTATAATTTTTGCTATCAGTATGGTAGACAATATTAGTTCTGAAAACTTATTGTTTGCCGATGATTTTAAACTATACAGGAGAATAACCAACTTGAAAAATTGTGAATTATTGCAAGCAGATTTAGAACGGGTATCCAAATGATGTAATGAAGAAAAACTTAATTTCAATATAGAAAAATGTTCTGTATTATCGATATGCAACAAAGAAACAGTAATAAAATACAATTACAGGATGAACAGTGAACCACTTACACGTGTCTCCAAAGACCTGGGAATATACTTTACCGACCAGCTAAGCTTTAAATATCATATAGAGTATGTTGTTAAGAAAGCACTGAAGCAACTAGGATTAATAATAAGATTTACAAAACACTTTAACGACCTAACTAGTATTCACATATAATATTATTCTTTCGTAAGATCCATACAGGGGCGGACTAACCGGGTGCGGGGCCCTGGGCTATTAATGCTTTGGGGCCTCTCCCACCTCATAAGATAGCATTTTTGTGAGATCAGGTCAGATCACGCACCACCAAGACACGTTTCACTTTGTTTTGGCTAAATACTGAACAAAACTATAATAATAATAGCGAGTAGCTGCATTACACTGGGCCTTGGTTGCGACTGGTCAAATCCAGATGCATACAGTGGCGCAAAGACTGTGAATTGCGATGCGGAAGCAGACAAGAGCAAAAAATGTTATATTTTTATATTTATTACAGAGGAAACTTTCCATATTTGTAAAAGTTATTGTATGCACTTATTTGGTATTAGAATGAAGCTTGCATCATTACGAATCAGATTTCTCCATAAAATAGCCTATCAATATACCCAATGGAAAGTTAGAAGGAAAACTTTCCATTGGGTATATTGATAGCCTATTTTATGGTGAAATCTGATTCGTAATGATGCAAGCTTATTTTTGATACCAAATAAGTGCATACAGTTACATTATTTACATAATTTTTACAGACTTTTATCAAATATGGAAAGTTTGCTGGACCCATATCTGATTTAATATTTATAGCGTCAATGAGATCACAGAGCATAGTCATAATATATCATATTTGATTTTTAAGTCGGTTTTCAACGTTCGGGGGGCCCCTTTACTATCCGGGGCCCTGGGCTTAAGCCCCTAAAGCCCCCCCTTTAGTCCGCCCCTGGATCCATACTCGAATATTGTGTGGTGATATGGTCGCCTACATAACTGACCTACGACAATTACTTAGAATCTGTGCAAAAGAGGTATATTAAATTTATTTACTTTAAAGAAACTGGAATCTATAACTTGCAACTAAACTACATATACCTACTGGATCGATTTAATTTCATGTCACTACAAAATCGGAGAACATTCCTCATTTTAATGTTCCTATTTAAAATGATGAATTACTTGATAGAGAATCAATATTTCCTTTCCCTTATACCCATTAGAGTTCCAACTACGACTACATGCACTGCTACATTTTATTTATCCAACCCCAGGACAATGATGTACTCAAGCTCACCGTTGTACAACATGTGTAATCTTTACAATAAACTCTGCACTGAAATTGATATATTTGGCACAAACCTATTTTTTGGTAATTATCAATGAAAATTCTTGGCCTACAAAATTTGAAAGTATCAATGACATTAGGTGCTAGAAACAGTGAATTCAAAGCGAAAATGAAGAATGACTTTTTTGAAAAACAACGCATTTCCAATTTATTGATTATTTAATGTTTAAAAAACGCAATTTTAAGAGGGCCGTAATTCGAAAATCATACTCAAAATATTGTTTAAGGGTTCTGAAGATTGCTAATCAATAATATTGTTAGAATTTTTGTAAAAAAATGCCTAATATCTTTTTTTGTAAGATTAGGTTCATTTTTATTCATAACGACGAACGCCACTGGTGGAATTTTAAATATACTGTTACAATCTCCTTCCACCCAAATTTAAAAAAAATCGAATTGTTAATAAGGCAGTTGTTATTTATATGGGAGTCTTTAAGAGTGAGACATACTGTATATTAAGTGCATTAAAAATTATCGAAAATTTAACATGAAAACGTGTTGCCTAGAAAATGCTTGAGTTTATTTTGATGAGATTTGACAAAAAATGCCTGAGACACAGTCGAGAGTACTTTTTCGGTCACAATCTCATCAAAATGAACGAATGCAATTTCTTAAAAGCAACACGCTTTGAATGCTGAATTTTCAGATTCCAGAACAAAACATAGAACAAGAAATATTTTGTATCGATATTGATTCAATTGACGTTTTAGCTGTCAAGCCTAGTGCAATTTTCACTTGCTGTCATTGTATGTAAAATTGTCACATGGAATGCAATTTTTGCTGAAAGTGTGCTCTTATTGGTCCAAATTTTCAAAATCTTGCTCTTTCATTGGTTCTTGTAATGTGAGGGAAATTGTCAATGACATTTGTCGTGGTCGACAATTTGAATTGAGTTTCGAGAATAGATTCCCTGAATAGTATTCTAATATCTTTATAATTTTTCTAGGACTAAATAAAAAGTAAACACTTTCATACATGATATCTGCCAAAAAACTAACTACACTGCATGGTACTTTCTCAGTTATTGTTTTACTTATCAACAACTGTAACAATTGATCAGGAAAAAACGGCTGAAGATATCTCTAATGGCACAATTAGGATAAACATCATTCGATTTATTTGGTTATGAATCGGTAATATCGTCTCCATAAGTTTAAAAACTCTCTGTATATTACTAGAATGCAAGCTTTCATGGCCATTGTCCAATGAAGTGGTTTCTTCCAATTGTTGCCGTGGTTGTCAAATTCGACTTGACGTTTCGCAAATCATGTTCAGAAGGATTCTAAAGACTGAAGTTGTGTGTACTGCTCCTCGTTATATAACTTGGCACTACTTCGCTTCGCTGCTCATCCATTGTACTTCGTTGGCCGTGACCATCACTGGTGTGATGTGTTATTCAGTCGATACCTACTTCTCTATTCAAGTTGTCCCCATTTTTCATAATTTCTAGTGATTCTCTAATTATCCTTGGTTAATAGCTCAAATTTTGATCTAATATTTTGAAGTTCTCGATTTCATGGTTTTCATTTTGATGAACATGCTCTGCCACTACCGACTTATCTGTGTACCCGAGTCTTGTGTTTCTTTGGTGTTCCTTGATTCTACGCTGGATATTACGCCCTGTCTGTCCGATATCTCTCACGACATGAGCAGTTCAATTGTTAAACACTTGTTGAATTTTCTTTACTGTTCAGAAACGTACGCCTATTTTATTCTTCAATGAAGCCTTCTTAAACCTATGTCCAGCCACATAGGAAAGGCACGCCTAAATAGTGGGCCATTCCTATTCTTCTGCCCTTCTCCGGTTGTTGATAATGGGGTTATTTCATAATTTGTATTTACATTGAATTGGCATTCTAGGGCTAGTAATAACTAAGCATATGTAACGGCAATTTTTTTTTATTGACGTTAAATAATTTTCAATTCAACGTATAATTTGAAAATGGTAATTCCCACTAAAAGCTGTGACGTCAATGGTTACGCATGCGTAGTATAGTTCAAGCACTAAATTTGTATGGCAGCCATGAAATACAAACTCACTGTTACCATATTGACGTGTGACTGACATTTCGTTTCGCCGTTTTCGGTAAATGTAAAAAATGACACTTTTGATTCGTTCACGCCGAGCCGAATTTTCGATTTGCCTTGTGCAATTTACGATGCGGATCAACTAGAACTCTTCTTCTTTGCGCCGCAATATCGTACGGCCCTCCCGCAGGTGTTTTTCGAAAAATATAAACGTTTTAAGATTGTATATTTTTGCGCTATTTTCGGTTCTAAAATGCATGCTTCTTTTTAACTATTTTTCGCAGATATCTCTGAAACGGTAAGAGCTATCCCAAAATAAAAGATACCATAAAATGAGTTTGTTTCATTACGAATCTTTTGGTTCCATCAGAATTTTGATTTTTTTTTCGTTTTGCAGATATTTACTCAAATAGTGGCGGTGTCCGGCAAAAATAGCACGTTTCTTGTTTAAAAGGTTGGTAACTCCTTAACCTTGGCGCGTAGGCCAAAAAACTACTGTAACGAATTTAAATAGAATCAAATGTGCCAAAACTTTTTAAAAATTTTTTGTCTTGCGACAAAAATGAGAGAAATAAAAGGGGCAGAAGTGACAATTTTTTTTTTCGGTAAAATTTCGCCATTTTGTCACCGTAATTAATCGGTAATTAACTGAAATTGATCTCAATTATGATGTACTATTAATATCATGTATTACCTAGACGCTCCATTAATCTCGGCAATTTAAACCAAACGTTTCTGGGAAAAATGATTTTTTAAGTATCACATGCATTTTCTAGGAAAACGTGAAATTTCTCATATTTTCCCAGGAATCTCGCTAATTATCAGTTTTTCCAAAATATTTGTAGATACCAATTCTAAAGAAAATTGATCGAGCTCTCCGACGCTTTTTTAATTTTTTCTCTAACATAAACAACAACAAAGCTGTCGCCGAAAATATACGCCTCTTCGCACTTTCTAAAATTCGTAAAACATTTATTTGCAAAGTGGAAAGCTAGAAGTTAAAATATTAGGATTATATTTGGTATCGACAGGGCAGCAATCTAACAACAATAAAATTACCTCATTGACATCACGCGTTAATAAAATTTAAAATGAGTAGTATAGTTTTTGTGGATTTATGAATAATTAACAAATAGCAGAGTGATTTTAATTGCTATTACGTTATCCTCGTATATTTTACTGTTCAAATTAGTAGGTATTTTTAAGTTTTTTACACACATGAAATAACCCCATTCTTGTATATGTAACAATGTTCTGATTAATGGCCTCTTCCGTTGTGGATGGTGGTGGGATGTAGCATGCAGGAAACGATCGGTATGTGTTCTCCTTTCTGTAGACTCTATGGGATAGCTTATCGTTGCTTCTGAAGTAGCTGACAGCATGATCAGCGAAACATCAAGTCAAATTCGACAACCACAGAAACACCCGAAAGAAACCACTTCATTATGGATATTGTTATCTTTTTGAAACATTTTTATTTTCTATCTATTTACAAGTATATGTATTTCTATCTATTTATATGTACTCCAAGAAAAATATCAGATAAAAATGTATTTAGTAGTGAAATGAAAGCCCTGGTACAGTAGACAATTGTTTATTAAATCAATGTTTTTTGTACAATATTATTACGTAGTAGAAAATGTATACCAAAAACTAAACAACCATCTTACTGTATCATTACATCAGGTGGTCAATGCCATAAAATTGAATAAAGGTAAACTACTGAGTTTTTACATAGTTAAAATACATATAGAATGTTTACGGCTATCCAAATTATAGTCCAAATATCGTATATGCCAATTATAAATATTACAATGAACTCAATAATTCATAATTCATTAAAAAAAAGCTAACAAACTTAGAAAACAATAAATAAAAGGAGAAAGAGCACAGGACAGCAAAGCCTTGCCAATTCCGGAAAAAATACACCCAGCATATAAAAATAACTTCTCGTATCAATTCTTACAATCTATTTGTTTACAGGAATCAGAACCTCTCACACCAAAGTTCATACAATAGAAGCTCATAGTTAAATACAGAGTGGTATTATCCTAAATACTATCAGCTAAATGTACATGTAAAATAAGAGGTGGAAAAAAAAAACTAGTCATTAACATTTAATATAACGTAAGTTAGACTAATCGTAAACAAAGCACAGATGTGTCCAGCCAGCTGGTGGCTTATAGAGATCGCACTTTACATGTCATTTTATATACACAATCACTTATCTACGTCCACTTTTATCCTTTCTCGTAATCTCTTTGCTGGGGGTTCATCTATGTCCTCTTCTAAGCCGGGTAGTTGGATTTTTGTGTCTGATGCTTCGGAAGGCTGTAAAAGTTGCAATTCTTAGAATGGTGGGTATTATAATGAATTAATTATATGCAAGTACTCATATATTTAGTTACACTTTTCTACAGGGTTCTTCGATAAAATTATTATTGCCTATTTTTAAAATAGCCTAACACAAAAATTTGTATGTTGATATATTTTAACCATAACTGAAAAAAATATCGTTTGTATATTATTACTGACTATTTCATTCCTATAAATTTCGTCCAATCAAAATCGATCATTTTAATCAAAAAATAGTTTCGCATCGACAAAATTTAACATTTAAAATTTTGCCAGGTTGCTCAACCAATAAAAAGCCAGAATGAAGCAACCAATCTGTTTATCAGCGACAAATTTTCCTTTGTTTTTTGAAAACATAGTAACCGATTCAATAATAATTTTTGCAAACATCAGTTCACGTCAGTTGTAAAAAATGTGCGAGAATAACGCCTCAAATGTTCAAGATTTGGTAATTTATTTAATTATTTTTTAAAATTTACTTCCTATATCTAATAAATCTGTTTTCCTTTGCCTAAATTTTTAATCATGAAATAGTCATGACGAATACCGTGATACCATTCGTGATATAATTTCGTCTGGCAAAATTTAATGATTATTCTACTCAAGTTTGTTACTTTGGCAATTTTGCTATTGACATTGACAATCTGTCAATGTTAATCGCGAAATTGCCAAGCAACAAACTCTCTTAATAATCACTAAATTTTGCTGACAAAATTATATCACTTATGATATTATATATGACAAAAGTTTCTTAAAGACATGTTCCATTCATTAATACAATGTACACTTATTCATTAGTTTCTAACTGCATTCATTGATTCAACGCAGTGGCATTTACTGTATTAATAAATATTTTTACATTAGTCATGTAAAATATTTATTAAAAAAGTAATTCTTCATGTACACCACGAACTTTTTCACTGAATACATGAAAACATTTACCAATTTTTAAGAACAAGTTCTATAAAATAATAATAATAATAAAAGTACTTTATAGAGCAAAAACTCAAATGGTCATTGACAAAGGTCAACGTATTTTACAATGGTTAAGAAAAAAATTTTTCACCTTCATTTAACCATTTTTTTTTTAAAATATTTATAATTTTCAACATTATAGTTATAAACAAACAAATAACACTGAATTTTTTATCAAACCAAAAATGGCCCAACAAATTCTGAAAATAGATGAAATATTTGTTATAAAAATGAAGACAACCCAAAAACTACAATTTTTAAAATTACATCTGATAAAGCGGCTTATATAACATATTTTCAATTTTTTTTTACGACTTTTTAAATTTTTGTTGCGAAAAGGGAAAACCAACCTAATCTGAACACCAATCCTTATATTCATGTATACAGCTTTGTAAAACTTTTAATGCTACTGATTCAATAAAAAAAAAATCAGGATTTGTACCAGAGACGTCGTCCCCCACTTAAAACAAAAAGCGCTAGTATTATATATATATATTGTACTGTAAAAAATGAGGGTAAATTTACCGTCGAAGACAGGAAAATTCCATTCACCAGGGAGGATTACCCAAAATACAAGGTAAATAGAAATTTTTCACTCTCTTTGCGGGTAAAATTCCATTACAATTGGGGGTAATTTTACACGCAACGACGGTAAATTTACTATGGAAAGAAAATCCTGTCTGGATAAGGGGCAATTTTACACACAAAGAGAGTGGAAAATTTCGACTTAACTTATATTTTGGGTAATCCTCCTTGGTAAATGGAATTTTCCTGTCTCTTTGCGGATAAAATTACATGGAAATGTTACACACGACAGTAAATTTACCCTCATTTTTTACAGTGTGGGCTATCTGACGAGTTTCGGATCTCTAACATAATCACCATAGACCCGACTTTCCGATCTCTATACATTATGTTTTAACAATTAGGTGTTTTCACTGTATGCAAATTTGCTTTTTTGATATTATTGACATGAAGTACTTCATACATTAAAGCACTTACCAATATTTAAACACCATTCTTTCATCTATCAATTTTAAATTTCAACAAATAAATAACAAAACTGAATAACTGAACGGGTATGATACAAAACGGGCTGTGACATCATCGGTTGCATAACATAACCTCAACTTTTAGGTTTTTTAAGTTTATTGTCATTTTTAATGATTATATCCGCACTTCTCATTTGAAACCAGTATGGCTACAAGCAAACATTTAAAAATTGACGCAAATGATGTCTCAATATTGTTGATTACTAAAAATGGGCTGCTAATTACAGGTTGGATTTCCAACCTACAAAAATTGTCTTATTTTATTTAAAACTTTATGAACATTACATTGAACAAGATTTTAGTTGAAAGTACGGGAACCAAGCGGAAATTTTCATAATAGTGACATATTACTCGGAAATTTTTAAAAGATATGTATTTTTGAGGTTAGGTGTTTATGACTGATGACGTCAACAGTGTTTTGGGGTAAAATTTTAATTCAAATTTAAAAATACTTTTTCTTGGATATTACTCAACTGGTTGTGCAAATTTAAATGTTTTTAGTTATAATTAAGTATTACCTTCACAGTTAATGAGATTTTAAAATTTGTGAAAACACCGAATTGTGCTTCTGGATTGTTTTCAACTAGCTGAAGCAAAAATACAAGTATTGAAGAATAATCAATAATCAATATTCATAAATTTTAAAAAGAAATATCGATTTGATTATGAAGCATAATAACTAATGTATCTCGGGCCCAAATGCAAGTAGATCATTATTATACTCTTCGCAAATACAAAAACGAAGAGTATATTGCATTTGATCGGCACATTTCTAAATCCGTAAATATCGCTCGCAGACAAAAAATTTTCATATCATTGTGTTAGTGAGCGAATTCTGAACAACTCTCAAAATGTCCGTCCGTCACGTTTTTTGTAAGCACGATAACTTACGAAAGAAAAGTCTGATTGTATTGAAATTTGGAAAGTAAGTTAGTGTTACCTATTGTTTTTGAAACAAATCAATCAGTAAATAAAAAAAGTTATTAATAATTTAAATTAAAAAAAAAAAAAAAGATTTCTTAATTTTTGTCACTACTTGTACTTAAATAGAAATCTTGCGAAATGTTATTCTCTATAAATTTTTTTTATACATTTTACTAATATATATATATATATATATATATATATATTTTTTTCATAATAATATATCTAATTCGTTAAAATATAATTCTGGAATGATATATATTACAGACATTCGATTTTTATAGTAACGTGTGATGGCCCAATGGCTAAAATCTGTTTTGCTTTTGTTCGAATCCCTGACAGGGTGGTTGTTTCTTTTTTCATATATTTTTTGGTAAGTTGGTATCACAAAATTTAGAATGTCCAAAAACTAACATTATTTACAAGAAAAATGTGAAGAGCATCCTATAGAATGTGTAACAATTATATAAAAACGTCAGTAAATCCGCGAAGAGTATAATGCTTCCACTAGTTTTTTTTATAAAAATGTTTGATATTTCATCCATTTTCATAATTCGTTTGCCGTTTTTGGTTTGATAAAAAAAGTTATTTGAATTTGTTTATAACTATAATTTTGAAAATTATAAACAAATTTAAAAAAAAAAAAACGGATTAAATGAAGTTGAAAAAAAATTTCCTATTGTAAAATAGATGTAACAACCTACATTTTGAAAAAAAAAATGTCCTCCTACATGTTGCAACAATAAGCAATTGAAATTTCAAAATCTTTTACTTTTAGCCGTTTAAATAAATATTTTGCGGTAAAATTTGGCAGGAAGGTTTAGTTCAAAAAAATCTTTCTTTGATAATGATGAATTATAACATTATATTTTTAAATTATCCAAAATAGAATTTTTAGTGATTTTTATTTTAAACAAATTAACAAATTATAAAAAAGTTTTTTCAATGGGCTAGTATTAAAAAATAAATACCTATTATTTCTGCTTACATCATTGTTAAAAATTATTATTTTGGGTATTCAGCAGATAACTATCAAAGAATAACATTCGTTTCTTTCCTATACCATTGGTGCAAGTCTGACCAAAATAGATCAACAAGAGTTGCCCCTACGAAACGACTTGTCGACTTCTTTCTTACTATATCTAACTTTCAGCATGAAAAACAATAAAACAACCACTCTTTCTATATATTGATGATTCAAGTCTGATCATGCCAATATACAGTGTGTCCCCGGATGGAGCTGACAAGAGGAAAAACATTTCTATTATTGATTTCACGACGAAAAGTCCATTCTTTATAAAAAATTCTGCTTGTCGACAAAATGAATTTACCATATAAAAATCTTAGATCAGGTGTACCGGGTGTTAATAAATTAAGAAAACATCAAAATGCCTCAAGAGAGAAGTACCTTTATTTTTTATTTTGGTCAAAATGTTTATAAAACAAAGTTGTTTATAATCCAAAATAAAGCCTAAATACAAATTATGAAGTCTGTATTTTGACTTTTGTTTTTATTGTGTTTATCTTTTTACGTTGAATTTATTAATATGAATAAGAATTCAAATTAAGAAACAGTGTGCTGTCGATAATATTGAACTGACAAACGTCATTGTGTAAAATATTACTATCTTACATCTGCATTTATTAGTGTTCTGTTGATCATTTAAAAAATGTTTACCAAACAAGAAAGAATTTATTTGATCAAATGTTATGGGATTGGAGACGTCTCGATATGCAATTAACCTTTTCCACCAAAAGTTCCCTAACACAGCGGTATCGCGCCAATCATTGCGCAAACTTGTAAAAAAATTCAATGAAACTGGATCTGTATTGGATGTCAAAAAACCCAAGAAAAAGTACAATGAAGACGATGCGGCAACACTTTTGGCAATAAATTCAGTAATAGAAAACCCGAAATTATCTATACGGAAACGCTCACAAAGACTGGAAGTAAGTAGAAGTCATTTACAGAGAATTTATATGGAAAACAAAGTTCGACCGTTTAAGCCAAGGTTCAGACATACACTTGAAAATGGAGATGAAGAGAAGCGATTGGATTTTTGTTTATGGGTCGGTGAGAATTACCTCGTAGATAGAAGTTTTCACAGAATGTTTTTTTTTTTTTACTGGCGAAGCAACATTTTGTACCAATGGCCACGTTTCATCATAAAACAGTCGTTATTGGGCTTTTGAAAATCCAAACAATGTCATTCACAAACGAAGTCAACGTTATAAAAAAGTGAATGTATGGTGTGGGATTTTTTATGATCGAATTGTTGGTCCATATTTCTTAGAAGAAAATTTAAATCAGCATGTTTATTTGGACCTTTTGGAAAACTCTGTATTGTCATTTATAAACACTCTGCAACCGGAAGTAAGGCGTAACTTTTTTTGGCAGCAAGACGGTTGCCCAGCTCATTCCTCAGTTCTGGTATGGGAGTGGTTGACAGATCACTTCAGAGCCAGATGGATGGGAAGACATGCTCCAATTAATTTTTCTGCAAGATCACCAGACGTTACATCAAAGGATTTTTTCTATGGGGTGTTTTAAAACAGAAAGTTTATACAGATGACCTGCCGCATAATCGAGAAACACTAAAAGCACGGATACAAGACGCGGTGAATGAAATGAATGTACCCTCAACCATTTGTAAGGTCTATGGTGAATTTATTAAAAGGATGGAGAAATGTGTTGAGGTTGGAGGAGGATATGTAAAATAAATTGTTTTTCCACAATCGTTGAAGTTAATGTTATTATGTTATGTTAATGTTTTAAAAAAAATTTAAGTTGACATAAATGTAAAAGTCAAAATTTAGACTTCATAATTTGTATTTAGGCTTTATTTTGGATTATAAACAACTTTGTTTTATAAAAATTTTGTCCAAAATAATAAATAAAGATACTTCTCCCCGAGGTATTTTGATGTTTTCTTAATTTATTAACACACGGTACATCTGATCTAAAAATTTTATATGGTAAATTCATTTTTTCAACAAGCAGAATTTTTTATAAAGAATGACTTTTTGTTGTAAAATCAATAATAGAGATGTTTTTCCTCTTGTCACCTCCATCCGGGGACACATTCTAATATAAGAAGCCTCATTTACGAGGAATTCTTTCTAGTATCTCTAGCCCTACCTAGAGGATACTACATCACAATAAAACATTTGTTACATTTCAAAGTCAAAAAATTTACAAAATACAAAGAAAAAAGGTATAAAATTTCGCTCACCGCATGCATGTCCCAATAAATGAAGTATTTCATGTTTTCGATTGATTAAAACCTCTAAACATTGTACAATCTTTTTCGTTCGCTTTAGGGCTAGAGATACTAGAAAGAAGTCCTCGTGAAGGAGGCTTCTTATACTATATTAGCATGATCAGACTTGAATCATCAATAGATAAAAAGAGTGGATGTTTTACTGTTTTTCATGATGAATGTTAGATATAATAAGAAAGAAAGAAAGTTATCTGCTGAATACCCAAAATAATTTTTTAACAATGGTCTAGTATTATTCAAAATTTTAGTATGAACAATTCGGTTTTATATTTCTGAGAAGCGATTACCAGAAAAGGAGTTAATAAGGAAATGAGCAGAAAATTTCAATGTCGAAACAAGAATTTGTTTAAATTTTACAAGAAGAAATGGACGGATTTAATTCAAAACTTCTCATAGCACTTTTATTGTACCTACAACAAATTAAAGCAATAAAATTGCTGCAGCCAGAGAATTCCTTATTCACCTATTTTGATGCTTAATTTGACTCCACTATATTACTACTGCGATATAATGATGTAGACACTAAGTAATAAGTCATAATAATTCGGTAGCATAGCCTGATCTGACATATTTTACGCATGCTAAGTGCTGAAGTGACATGTGGCGCGACATAATAATAAACAAGAGCACTCACCTAGATAGTACTTACTAGTTACCATAACTATTGAACAAATTAATTTGTCACGAAAAAGAATTAATAAATAACTGATATGAAATTGCCTAACATTTTGCTTAAACAATAATTATTATGTGAGTAGGATTCAAAAAGCTGCTTTTCAAATATTATAGTAATTATAAGTAATCAGAAATTGCCTTCATAGACTAGTCAAAGACATGCTTTGGAGAATTCATAGGTGCTATTGATCATGTTTTTATTTATCTTTTAGTAGAATAGGAAAGTTTTAATTACACAGCCAGACAAAAAAAATTAAAGTTCTGTGCAGCGGACCAAATTATATGGATTTGGTGTATTTTTCGACGCTGAATCCGAATCCGTGATCCAAAAAAGGATCTATTGTGTCAGTTTTGTTTTTTAGTTAAAAACATCCCTTAAAATGGTGTAATATCACAGAAATAATGTAATAACTCTTAATGAAGTGTGAAAAATGGTAATGTTTTGTAGTCGAGAGTAGAGAATATAAATTCGAGCCACAGTAAGCTATTTCTATAAATTAAATCGAAATCCGCCCTTATGGGGGGTGAAAACTACCGCTAAAACTCTAAAGACGCAGCAGGTGAGTGTGAATAACATGTACAAAGGCAAAATTTTTGTTCTTAGTGCAAAATATTTGACTTTGGTGCGACAACCAGCCATTATTCACAAAAGGTAGAGACTCAACCCCATGGAGGGTTAAAATTACCCCCAATCCTCATAGGTTTCAAAACGGGAAAAAAATTGAGGCTTTTGTAGTTGTGAACAAATATGGAGTGAATTCGTTCGAACCACCGACAGATGACTAGACTAGACTTGGTAAGAGCTACCCTAATGCTCAAATAATGTAGTTTTAGGCAGGGTAGACAAGTATGGAGTAAATTCATACATTAAGCATTAACCAGTTGTGTTTCATTTATTATACCATGCCTGCTTATTCAACTGTTTATCTTGACATTTATCGACTTATTTATCTTTTAATTTATGTAAAGCTTCCTATTTATATCATACTTTCAACCATTAATCCAAATACTTTCTTTTCCTATGATTTTTTTCTCTTATCTTCAAAATATCATATAGGATATATCTCATTTTTTCTATCTATGTAAGCTATATACCTAAATTAACAAAGTTCACATCTAACGATTTCCATCCGTATGTGAGGATAGTTTTTACCCCCCCCCCCCCCCCCATAGGGGTGATTTCAACCTCATTAATATTGGGTGGTCGTCGTACTAGATAATAATAATAATAATAATAGTGTCTTTATTTCGATTTAGAAAAATTTACAATTAATATTTTTCTTCCGAATTTTAATAGCACCCGTATGTAAAATTTGAGCATAGGGTAGCTCTTACCACCCTTTAAGGGGTCTCTAGTCATGTATTAGTGGTTGGAATGAGTTTACTCCATATTTGTTCACCCTGCCTAAAACTACAAAAGCCTGATTTTTTTCCCCTTTTGAAACTTATACTGGGGGTAGTTTTAACCCTCCATAAGTTGAGTCTCTACCCTTTGAGAGTAATGGCTGGTTGTCGCACCAGATTCAAATATTTTGCACTAGATACAAAATTTGGCCTCTGTACATGTTACTTACACTCACCTGCGTCTTTTGAGTTTTAGCAGTAGTTTCCACCTCCCATAAGGGTGGATTTCGGTATAATTTATAGAAATACCTTACTGTGACTAGAATTTATATTCTCTACCCTCGACTACAAAACATTTACTATTTTTCACACTTCATTAAGAGTTATTACATTATTTCTATGATTTTACACCATTTTAAAGGATGTTTTTGACTAAAAAACAAAACTGACACAATAGATCCTTTTTTGGACTACGGATTCGGATTCAGCATCGAAAACTTCCCCCGGATCCATATAATTTGATCTGCTGCACAGAACTTTCATTTTTTTTTGTGTGGCTGTGTTATTTTTAATATATTTTATGGGAAAAACTTGTTTTGTTAAACTGTGCAAACAATGCAAAATACAGTATTTTAGGATATACAAATGCTAATTTTATTAATAATGATAATTCTTAAAAAAAAAAAACTCACAAAGAACCCCATTTCAGTTTGTATTACTGATGGGATTTGCATCTAGTCATAGCATTCTCTTCTAGACAGTTTAGCATGGACCAAGAAATGAAAGTAAAAGTAAATAAATAAAAGTTGTAAAAGAAAAATTAAAGCAACAATATTTAAGATCATGAATCAAATCAATCTATTGAAAATGAAGACTTAAAAAAATTCTTTCCACTTTTACACTTACAATACTGAGGGCACTTCAACAGTCTAATTCGACTAATCAATCATGACTAATGACTAACTGGTTAGTCATTAGCAGGGTGTATTAAATAGGTGATGCGACGACAACCCTCACAGTGGCTTCATAAGTGCTTACTTTGTACATAATGTAATAGATGGCAGGACCAATAAGTTCTCTCATTACTTACGCATAGATAGATAATTTTACAGATTCTGTGCATAAGTGCATACAGTGTTGCCTTTTGTTTTTTGTTTAGTGAAACAAGAGTCCAGTGACATCTGACATTAAGTAGCTAAATTAAAACATTGAAAGAATATATGCAACACTACATGCAGCATTGCACGTGTCACCACCACCAAAAATATATATTTCTTAAGATTTACAAGTATTACGTAGCTATTATTAAAATTTCTGCCTGGTCCCTGTACTTTCAACCAAAATCAAGTTCAACGTAATGTGTATGAAGTTTTAGTTTGTCACAATAAAATAAGACACTTTTTGCAGGTTAGGAACCTAACCTATAATTAGCAGTTTATTTTTATCAATCAACAATATTGAAAAATTATTTGCGCGTGAATTTTTAAATATTTGCTTGGAGCCAGTATGGCTCCAAGCTAAAAATTAAAATTAAAACAAACAAACATTAAAAATGAGAATAAACGAAAAAACCTTAAAATTTGAGGTTATGTTAGTTACACGATGCATATGCCCAGGTAATTGAAGGACCTTATTGCTCGTGTCATCTACTAAAGTAAATAGAAACCATGCACTTATGAAGCCATTATTATAATAGGAAAGTGCCGTACGTCGGACCACCTATTTAATACACCGTGGTCATTAGTCAGGAATGTTTCGACTGGTGATTGATTAGTCATTAGTCAGACTAAGGTTTGATTTATTCATTAATTATGACTAACATATGTAACGACTAATTTCGAATCCATACAGTAAAACTAGAAAAATATCTCTCAGCAAAGAAAAGCGGTGCAGAGAGTGTCGCTACTGGTAGTTCCTTATTCTGTGGTTATACTGTTTATTGAAAAATTAAATGTTAAGCCTGTTGAAAAATTCCTTTCCTTGCTGATCACTCCCAAAAGAAAGTTACACAGTACAACAAATGATCTTGCCTTCTAAGCTTTGCTAATGACCACCAGAGGGTGGAAAGATTTTTGGAGGTGCCAATAATAATTTTGTTACGCTGTACCTAAGAACAACGATAATAAATTTTGAATGTTAAAAAGGAGAAGAATTGTTTCACTCTACAAAACACAGAAAATCACAACATATAATACAGTTTCATTATTGACATACCTGAGCATCTATTCCACCGATAAAGTCTGTCTGCTATATACAGAAATAATTTATAAAAACTAAATCTAAGGATTCGATGGTGCCCAACTCTATAAGTGTTCTAAATTTTGCAGACTATTTTAAACTATGCCACACATAGAAAGGTAATTGGAAAGAAATGATATTCCTTTTATTGACAAGGTTTTTATTGACCCATGGACTGTAAAAAGTTTGATTTCAGAACATTAATTGAGGACATTCATAGGTCAGGAATCCATGAGGTGGACATCTCGGAAAGCGGAAGGAAGTCCGCCATGTTGAGTTTTATGACAAACCGAATGTGCCCTCTATCTCTGCAACCGTGGGCTGATTTTAATTTTGTTTTCCTAGTTTGACTGCAAATTTTACTTAGCAAAATAAAAACTCTTATGAATTTTTTTGTGCTTCTTAAGATAATGGAGTTAAAAATTAATATAATAAGAAATAAAAATTAACAATCAATATTTTTTTAGTCACAACCGTCGACCTTGTTTCATTGTAATAATTAAGTTGGAGTCGATATTTTAGCTATAAAGTTGTGTTTTGTCCACCCCATTATCTCCAAAAATAAGAAAGATAGTCATTTTCGTCCAGTAGCGCGAGCTTAATTAATACTACAAATGTAAAAAATTTGCATGAGAAATGATTTAATACATTAAAATTTGATTCTTCTGTTATAAAATAAAATAAGACTTTTGCTATAATTACTATTATAACTTTTATTATTCTTGTTGACAAATGAAAATTATTATCTACAAATACTGTAGCCACAAAGACAAATAAAGTATTCTATTCTATTCTATTCTCTAAAAAAAAGTGGTCTGTCCGGCGCACAGTGGGGCAAATTGCTCATTTTTTGGACAAACGATAACTCCCAAGCCTGGAATTAATGAAACTTATTTTTTTTTTTTAACTATTCGTTATAAAATTGCCTTTAATTCTATCGAGCCCGAATTTTGAAATTTCAAAATTAAAGATGGCTAATCCAATATCGCGGACATAAATTTTGAAAGTAAATTAAAATTTTATCAAAAGATTGTTTAAAATTATAAAAAATCGTCACTTGGGTTTTTTTTTTGGTTTCTAATCTCATTTCTGATCCCCGAATTTTGCGATTCAAAAAACCAAGATAGCGGATCCAATATGGCGGCTATAATATTTTTTTAAATGAAATGTATATGCACAAACTGTTAAAAATTGTTACTTAGGACTTTTAAGGGTTTCTGATCGAGAATCTGAAATCTAAATTACGTAATATCGTAATCCAAAATGGCGAATCCAATATGGCGGCCATAATATTTTTTTTAATTGACATGTTAAATGCGCAAATTGTTAGAAATTGTTACTCAGGGGTTCTAGAGATTGCTGATCATGAATCTGAAGTCCAAATTACGTAATATCTAAATCCAAGATGGCGGATCCAATATGGTGTCCGTAAGTTAAGAAAGAATGACAAATCAAGAAGGAAACTGTTAAAATTTGTTTTTCTGGGGTTTCGCAGTTTGCTAATCTCGTTTCGGATATAAAAATTTCGATATTTTGCAAACCAGAAAATTAAATTCAATATGGCTGCCATAAATTTTTTAAAAATTATGATGTACATGCGAAAATAGTTAAAAATTGTTACTTGCAGGTTTTTGCGATTGCTGCCTACGCATTCGTAATTTCGAATTCTAAGATGGCAGATTCGAATATGACATCTTATAAAAAAATGAGATAACCAATCAAAAATGTTGACATCTTTAAACCTAATTTTTAATAATTTGCGTATGTACATTTCATTTAAAAAATATTATGACCGCCATATTGAATCCGCCATCTTGGATTACGATATTACATAATTTAGACTTCATATTCATGGTCAGAAACCCTTAAAAGCCCTAAGTAACAATTTTTATCAATTTGCACATGTACATCTCATTTAAAAAATATATTATGGCCGCCATATTGGATCCGACATCTTGGATTTCGACATTACGTAATTTGGACTTCAGATTCATGATCAGCAATCTCTAAATCCCCTAAGTAACAATTTTTAAAAATTTGCGCATTTACATGTCAATTAAAAAAAATATTATGGCCGCCATATTGGATTCGCCATTTTGGATTACGATATTACGTAATTTAGATTTCAGATTCTCGGTCAGAAACCCTTAAAAATCCTAAGTAACAATTTTTAACAGTTTGTGCATGTACATTTCATTTAAAAAAATATTATAGCCGCCATATTGGATCCGCTATCTTGGTTTTTTGAATCGCAAAATTTGGGGATCAGAAATGAGATTAGAAACAAAAAAAACCCCCCAAGTAATGATTTTTTATAATTTTAAACAATCTTTTGATAAAATTTATGTCCGCGATATTGGATTAGCCATCTTTAATTTTGAAATTTTAAAATTCGGGCTCGATAGGATTAAAGGCAATTTTATAACGAATAGTTTAAAAAAAAAAAAATTTAGTTTCATTAGCTTCCAGGCTTGGGAATTATCGTTTGTCCAAAAAATGAGCTATTTGCCCCACTGTGCGGCGGGCCGAATCCGAAGTCAGCATTGTCAGATTGGCTCGTTTTTAGCCCCAACTCCAAAAAATGGTCTGTCCGGCGGACCAGACCAGTTTATCCTTAGGTATTTAGATCAGCTGAAACCGAATCTGAAGTCAGAATTGTAAGATTGGCTCGTTTTTCACCCCTTAGCCAAAAAAACACCCCCAAAACAAACAAAAAAGTAGTCTGTCCGGTGGACCATACCAATGTATCCTTATGTATTTTAACAGGGTGAATCCAAATCCGAAGTCAGATTGATTCGTTTTTCACCCCTAGCCCCAGGAAAACACCCCCTCCCCCAAAAAATGGTCTGTCCGGTGGACCATACCAGTGTATCCGTATGTATTTGGACTCGCTGAAACCAAATTCGAAGTCTGGCTCGTTTTTCACCCCCAACCTCAAAAAACACCGCCAAAACAAAAAAAAAATGATCTGTCTGGAGGACCATACCAGTGTATCCTTACCAAATACATAAGGATACATTGGTGTACAGATTCAGCTGTAAACATCATTAATGCCATTCTCAGTTATTTTCAAAACTCTCGAATCTCAACTAACATCTTAAAAGTCGTCGGATGTGATGGAACGGCTATAAATACTGGTCCTAAAGGTGGTGTTATATCTCTACTTGAGAAACATTTTAAAAGACCACTTCAATGGTTCATTTGCCAACTGCATGCAAATGAACTTCCACTAAGGCTCTTGATCAAACATCTTGACGAAAATACAGCTAGATTTTCAGGTATAATAGGAAAGTCGTTAGTTAAATGCGAGCAGATGCCAGTAGTTACATTTAAGATTATTAAATCCGAAATTCCTACAGTTAAGGTGAAAGATCATAACACAGATTAGTTATATCTTTATGAAATATGCCAAGCTGTAAGAACGGGATGTGTTTCTATTAGTCTTTCAAAACGAGGACCTGGTAAAATAGTTCACTCGCGATGGCTGACGACACCAACTAGAATACTTCGCTTATATGTTGCTTCTGCGTCACCTTCGCCAGATTTGATTATATTAGTAACGCATGTTGTCAAAGTGTATGTGCCAATGTGGTTCAAACTAAAAGCACATCCATTATGTCTACAAGGTGCTTCAAATGTATGGAAGACCATACAATTGACGATTTGCATGAAAGAAAGTTTGGTAAAAAGTGTCTAGATTGGTATCACTGTAATTCACTACACATGCATGTTGACCAACTCGTCTAATTTCCAAACTTTGCAACAATTAAATACCTATAATATAATAATCATAACATTGTCTTCATTATTTTTAATGTTAAACCTACTTCCATTGAATATAAATAATCTTTATTAGGTTGTTTCACAGTCTACAATTTTTAAAAAATGTCGAATTACGCATTTTGTCAATCACTGCTGCCAACTCTTCTGAACTGAGAGTTGGAAACGGTGTTTGACAAATTGCATAATTCGACATTTTTTAAATATTGTAGACTACGAAACAACCTAATAAATATGATTTATATTCAATGGAAGTAGGTTTAACATTAAAGATAATGAGAACAATGTTATGATTATTATATTGTAGGTATTTAATTGTTGCAAAGTTTGGAAATTAGACGAGTTGGTCAACATGTCCAGTGAATTACAGTCACACCAATCTAGACACTTTTTACTAAACTTTCTTTCGTGCAAATCATCAATTGACGATTTGCATGAAAGAAAGTTTGGTAAAAAGTGTCATGGCGCACAGTATGATGGTATCACTGTAATTCACTGCACATGTTGACCAACTCGTCTAATTTCCAAACTTTGCAACAATTAAATACCTATAATATAATAATCATAACATTGCTTTCATTATCTTTAATGTTAAACCTACTTCCACTGAATATAAATAATCTTTATTAAGTTGTTTCGTAGTCTACAATATTTAAAAAATGTCAAAATATGCAGTTTGTCAATCACTGCTGCCAACACTTCTAGTAAACTGAGAGTTGGAAACAGTGTTTGACAAATTGCATAATTCGACATTTTTTAAATATTGTAGACTACGAAACAACCTAATAAAGACTATTTATATTCAATGGAAGCAGGTTTAACATTAAAGATAATGAAAACGATGTTATGATTATTATATTATAGGTATTTTGCTGTTGCAAAGTTTGGAAATTAGACGAGTTGGTCAACATGTGCAGTGAATTACAGTGATACCATTATACTGTGCGCCATGACACTTTTTACTGAACTTTCTTTCGTGCAAATCGTCAATTATCCAGATATTTATCAGAAGAGTTGAAAGGAGTCATAATACGAAATAGATATTTTGCACATCCTGAGAACATACTACTAGGAATGCTGGGCAATGAAAACTGGTGATTAGGGAGTTGGTCGTTCGCAGAATATTAAAAGCTAGAAAAGGCAACAATAGCAACTTAAGAAAGTTTACACTTGCTCCGTTGAAACTAAATGCTACAAATTGCTATGAGGGTGATTGATTGGCAAGAATGTGAATATGATGAGCCACCATTAATAGTTAACTTATCCGAAGAGGCCCAAAATAAAGAAATTTCCTAATCACACGCAAGCTGTGGAAAGGGGAGTAAAGTTTGTAACTGAAGCTTCAGCGCTTGTATGTGGTTCGGAACGAAGGGATGGATTAATTAGAACAACGATTATATCCCATGACAAAATTCCCAAATTCAACACAAAGAAAGATTACTACAAACAAGTTTTACCATAATGTTTATAGTATTTTTATTTTTCCTTTTTATTCTTTAATACAATCAAGTTTATTTTCACATAAGTATGTTTGTTATTGAACTTCCAATAAAAAAATTAAAGTTAAAATAAAGTTTATTATTTCACACTAGTTGATGTTAAACAAATAATTCCCCTTAAGAAAAATGGAACCTTTGAGCTTGTAGGGAATAGAAATGGATCCGATGCAGAACAAAGAAAATATCAAGTTGATATTTAACCATAACCCGCTACCCTTAAATCTTAATATTTTGGTCTTATATTTTTACCTCTTATATATAACTGTCAAGCACAATATATAGAATATCAAAAATGTTTACCTTTGACCCTAATATTTTAATTTGAAAATTTTAACCTATTGTGATGTGTTGCAACCCCTAGAATGAATTCAATTAATTCAGATGTATTTGCACCTACTCGAGAAAGAACCTACCAGAAGTTTTAAAGTGACATCTGGAATTATCTAGAGAATGGTGGCATCATCACAGAAAAATGGAGATCTGTCATTTTTAGGTATAAAAGACCGCATTCCTGGCGGGTAGTTCAAAAAGTATAGAAGTTTAGATTTGACAAGTGAGGTTAAGACTGAAAACAAAGTGATAAACATTGTTATTTTTAGTCAGTAAAGTACATTTAAGTTATTAACAGTATTGTGAAGTATCCAGTAAGTTATTAAATAAAGTGTTAGTGGTCACCTCTTGTTATAATTTTTGGAACCCACGGAATTTGCAAGGGTGGTTTCCTAGGGGTGGAAACACGTTACACTTTACAACCCCATCACACAACTTTTGGGCGCACGCTATTTTGAATTAGATAACAAAAAGAAAATCAATGCACCCTACTATTTATTCGCTTGAGCTGATAATATTAAAAAACATAGTATTGTGTTCATTTATATTTGAATTCTTATAGAGGAATTAATTATGAGCTTCTAGATGTCACCAAATACAGTTTTCAACTAGAAGCTGTTGAAGAATTTTTCAAATTAAATAATTAATCGAATAGCATTCCGAAGAGTTTTTTAACAGTAAAAAAAGCGCCATGTTCAAAATTCTGAAAATGTAATAAATAATTTGTGTCAATTAAAATTATAGTAATAGCTATGGCACAAATCTTATTTTGTTTTATAATGTAACAACCTAATTTTCATGCATTAAATCATTTCTCATGCAGATTTATTACAAAATTAAAACTTAATTTTTTAAACATTATTCCCTAATGAAAAAATCTTTCAAACATATCACAAGTCCTTTAGTACCATTATAGAATTGAGCCCAGAAAAATATATCAAATAATTAAAAACACAAAAACATTATTCCTGACCTGTACATCAGTGCCTAGCGGCCCACATCCCTCGGGTTTTTTGGGTTTGGGTTTCTTCTGCCGGTCGCTGCTAAGCATAGACAGTGTTATGCTGGTCTTTTTATTGGGCTGGTACTGTAACTCTGGCGGAAGAAAAACACGAGTGTTAACAAAGTCCGACTGTGGAGAGAAGTACATTGTTGGAATGCGTGTCTCGCTGGGAAAGTCCTTCAGATCGTAATTCGTCGTGCGCGTTAGGAGCAGGCCGGAAGCTAGGTCGCAAAGCGCCCAGATTTTCTGTAAGAAAAGGAAAATAATTGCAGAACATAAAAAAAAAAGTGAACAAAAAATTATTTCATCCATTTTTCAAAATTTTGAAATTAAGTCAGGGTAGAAAAAAACAAAAAATGCAGACCACGTGCTTCTGAACAAAAAATGCCCTAATAAAATATTTCACTAAAGCCACGGTATTCCTGGAAAAAAATAGTGAAGTAACTTTGTCGCTCTGCAAGGCCAAGCGCACAGTTAAATGCATACTACGGAACCTCTAAAAATTCTTAGCAGTTCTAAAGTAAAATAAAGCTTTTTTCTCTTTCTGATTACACATTTTTAACATTTTCCTTGGTGAATAGGAGGATAAATAGTGAGTCTGGAGGGAAAATATATAATTATGAATGCATACACAGACACCACACATAGCTGCTGAATCGCTATCATGAATTTTTACGTGCCTTTACTGTATGTATTGTATTTATTATCTTTTCTAGTACACCTACCCACATTTCAGCTATTTCCAATGGATTCCTTATACATTTGTAAATGTATTGGAAAAGTTCCAGAATTTATATTCAAAACAATCATATTTTCATAGTTATAAGGATAAGATCGTGAAAATAGCAATTTCTTATCATGATCTGATTAATCATATTTTCGAAAAAATGTATACAAGTAAACGAATTTGAGTTTGAACATTCGAAAAGTATACATTTTTCTGAAATAGCGATATTTTATTTCTTCCAATGGGTCAATTTCTCGGCAAGTTACAGCTTCCAATATATATATTTATCAAGAAAATCATCGAGCAAGGAAATTAAAATGATTTGAGATGTACTTTTTTTTGAATCCACACTACTATAGATAGATAAAGAGATAAATAATTTATTAACCACAAGATAATACAATTATTGTACATATGGCAAGTCAATTCAGAATAACATTTAAAAATGAATAAATACAGTCAATAAATAAACAATAGTAGATTGTAATACAAATGTGGCAAGGGCTTCATTGCAAAACGATGTATGAAAGTCGCTGCGCTCGTGTTCCTATCATTTCCCTTTTATAAAAGCCTTTCCAAAATTTTAAATTTGCTGCCTGTCAGATTTTATTTAAAGTGACATTTTCCGCAGTCATTCTGAAGTTAGAAAATTTGACTTTGTAATTGCAATTCATGTGTAATTAATGTACATTTATAGAATTTAATTGTTATTACCAGTAAGGAATATAAAATTCTTTAAGGTAAACACACTATTTTATTCCGGTGTGTGAAGATGTAATCAAGGAGTGTGGCAAATTCTTTGCCGCACGGCGTGCGGCAAAGTGATATTTTCTGCAGTTATTTTGAAGTTAGAAAATTTGACTTTCAGCACAATCGTAGAAAAATACAATATACATATACAGTGTCAGAAAATTTTTCATTTGGGTCGGCAATGAGAGCAAGCGAGAGCGAAGCAACTAGGCTATTCTTTTTTATCGTATAACACATCCTTCTGATGCCACCTGCTTTCCCCACCACATGTGCGTGGGCAACTCTGCTTGCGGAATTTCAATTTGTTTCCGTCTTCCACTTGCAATGTAAAGAATTATTTGACTCGTTTTGAAAGTAAAACGGGTTAAATAATTTCAGTTATTAAAGCACGTAATAATATTACCTATACTGAACAGAGCCAACTACATCCTTCCTTTGAATAAATGGTACTGAAATTTTTAATAGCAATAATGATGTATGTACGTGTTTTCTTGATAGCGCGTCATTATTTGCTCCCTCTACTAGAGCACTGGTACACGCCTTTATTGTAGGCGGGTCTGTCAGGCCGTTGAAACTAGGCGTGCCACCCAAATCCAACATTTTCCGAATGTGTATATAAAATACTTATAATAAAGATAAGTAAATAATCACCGCTCACGCCCAAATTTAATATGAGAGACATGTGTCATAAATATTTATATTGTTAAATGGAATGAAGAGAAAAAAACATAATGAAAATAATCTTCAAACAAAGTATAAACTGTATTAGTTTTTATACAGAAATTCCTGTAAATTATAGTACCCATTTTCAAGGAGAAAATTCTTTAAATAAAATTAAGAAATTTAAACACTTGGTATTTTGTTTCACTGGTTTTTATTCAGATTTTTCTGACATATGTTTCGGTCTCACGACCATTATCAAAGAGTCTTAATAACTAACCTAAAAGTGACCGCTTACAATATATATGCACATTGTTACCTACAATAAGCTTGGAATGGGATGATAGCTAATTTTAATTTTATTGCAATTGATTAAATTTAATCCTACCTGGTACTAGGAACTTAATTATCATACTAGGAACTTATTTAATTATAATTTTAATACAGTGTCTAGTACGGGAGTATTTGCAAATATAATTTGTGTATTTGTAACATTTTTGTGGTTTTTTAGGGCCCTCTTTATTTCCAAAATTTCAAGCATATCTAGATTATCTCCTTTATTGACCTTATGTAAAAGTTTAACATTACTATTGCTAAAGAAATGATTTTGTTGAATACAATGTTCTGCAAACCCCGTGGATTTTACGTTATCTAAAATTGACTTTTTATGTTCCTTGACCCTTACTTCTATGCTTCGACCACTCTGGCCTATATATAGGGCATCGCAATCGTCACACTTTATTTCATATACCCCCGATTTTTCTATATCTTCTGTTTTTTCTTTATTATTAACTAATAAACGACCTAAGTTATTTTTGTTTGACGATATTGTATTAATTTCTAATTTATTTAATCTATTACAAATAGAATTGCTAATACCTTTTACATAGTATATACTATGCCACCTTTCATTTTTTCTATTGGGTACATTGTAAAAATGTTTTTGCAACAATTTTCTTTGTTTTTTCTTTATGATTTTATCTATGATTGATGTGTCATAGCCATTGTTGGTAGCTATTACTTTAAGTGTTCTGACTTCCTTTTCAAAGTTGGCTTTATTTAATTTTAAAGATAATAACCTGTGGACATAGCTATGGAAAGGTGACATTTTTATCTTCCAAGACTGATTACAATTTGCGTGTGTGAGAGTGTCAGTAAAAGTGGGTTTTCTATAGATATCGAGTTCTAAACCATGATCCATACGTGTCAATGAGATATCTAAAAAGTTTAATGAACGTTGTTTCTCCATTTCAACAGTAAATTGAATTTTATTGTTTAAAGAGTTAATTAACTCAACGAATTGAGTCAATTGTCGCTCAGTACCAGTCCAAATACAAAAAACATCGTCAACATATCTTACCCAAAAGTGTACGTTTTTTAGAAGGTTATTGTCTTCATTAAAAAGTTTTGTCTCAAAATTTGCCATAAATATTTCAGCTAATGAAGGGCTTAACGGACTACCCATAGGTAAACCATTTACTTGTGTGTAAACTTTATTATTGAATTTAAAATAATTTTGTTGAATGCAAATATTGACTAGTTTTTGTAAATCTTTTTGTTCATTTTGATTTAATCCGCTATTTGAGATGAGATGTTGCAAAATGTCCTTCAGTTCTTTAATAGGTATGGAAGTAAATAAACTTTTGACATCAAATGAGACTAATTTGGCATTTTTCGGTAAAGTCGATTGTTCTTTTTTCTCTTTTTTCTTTTTTTCTTCTTTTTCTAATTGATCCAATTTTGTCACAAGTTCTAACGAATTTTTTATGCTGTACGGCGATTTAAAATTGATGAGTTGCGGTAAAACTGAACTGAGTTCTTTACATAATTTAGCATTAATATAGGACACTACAGGTCTCATGGGGAAGCCATCCTTATGAATTTTTGGTAAACCATAAAGAGTGGGAGCTGTAGCGTTCATTATTGAAAGAAAATTCTTTGTTTCCTTCACTAATTTATGACAATTTTTTATGCTGCGAATTTCATTTGGTAAACCGTTGTAACAAATTATACAATTATAATAAAACAATGTTTGAAGTTACTAGTTTTGTGGTTGGGAATAGAAATAAGATCACCGTGTCTTAACTTAATAAACCATAATAATTAATCGTGAAGTGTGCATACTTTTTAACAGTTCTCAATGAAGAAAGAATTTTTTGAAGGGCTTTTATTTTGTACTATATTTTTTATTGCGACGACTGAGTTTGGGCGTGATAATATATATAAGTATATTTTTCCCATCCATCCTTTGCTTGTATTGTTTAAAACAAAAAAGTATCAGAAAGCTACAATTTCCATCTTTTAAATGAACCAACACTCATATAGATTAGAACAGGCAACGACATCTCTTAGACGGACTTTCAGGTAATAAGGGTGGCGATATTTTCGGGGACCGGTAGGTGACGTGAAAGTAGGACGCGTAAAAAAGTTGTAGACGGGAGTACTATTAGGGAGAAAAAACAGATCTTTACACTTTGGAAAGCGGGATTCATTTTGATTGTGGTGTCCAAGCAATGTATGTGTTCATGCTCCTGCTCGAGTTCCTTGAAGCTATTTGTTGGCACAAGGTGTAGGCCATTCTTTGAGTAGAAGGTAATTAATCAATTTATTAATTATTGTTCTAGCCTCGTATGAATTTTTTAAATTAAGTAAAGTTATGTAAATTCTCTCAGGAGCTAAGATATATTTCTATTGTAGATCTGTCGGTTTTTTAAGACAATAAGCAACAAAAATTATACGTTAATTGAGAAAAGGCATAAAGGGAAATTTTTGGAGCACCACTTTAATTAAAAATTATGCAGTCAAGTATTAAGATCGAGAATAGGATGCAGTAAAGTATCTGGGGAATATCTACATTAGGCCGATTAGACAGTCATGAGATTTTCGCAAGGCCGGGGCAAACTGTCGCCAGCCGCCGCCTGTTGCAGTAAATTGTCGAACCAGAAATATCGCCCACCCTACCGCCGCCTGCCCAAGTTTCAACCACCATTTTGTCTTCCATTAGGAGAGAAGGAAAAAGGTCAGATCCTACCAATTTTAATTAGATTAAACGTTTTTGCAAGAAACCACGACGTCATAAATTAATTTCGGAATTATTTTAAATCAAATTCATAAGATTTTTGTCTATCATATTTCGAGACACAAAACCTCATTAACTATATAATTTTTACTATTCAAGTGTGATATATTTAAGTAAAAGGTTTCATATTACTAAAATATTTAGAACTCTTATTATCTCTAGTCATTTTTTATATATACATATACCCATGCAGTAAATGAAAGTTTAATATTATACCATATATTATTTTTTTTATAACTGTGCTTTATTTTCATATCCAACAGCAAGAAATATTACACTTTTTCTTAGATTTTTTTATGTCTAAGTAGCACCCAGAATGAATAACAAAAAAAAAAATGTCCAACCAATGGGATTCCATTACTGTACCGCGAAGGTTTTTGACGTGCTGAACACGATGCCGTAGTCCGTTTTGCGCCATCACGTCAGGGTTTCGAGAAAACTTAACCTAAAAGTGCTAAAAATACCTTTCTCGTACATGCACAAATTAATTCACTCAATATTTTGGCATGAATTTTGTTACTCGGGGGTTTTTGGGGTCGCTGATCACAAATCTGAAGTCAGAATTTGATAATTTCTAAATCCAAGATGGCGGATCTAATACGGCAGATGCTAAAATCCAGAAATTTATCAAAATGTATTTCTCGGGGGTTTTTGGGGTCGCTTGAGTGAATTAATTTGTGCACGAACGAAGGTATTTTTAGCACTTTTAGGTTAAGTTTTCTCGAAATCCTGACGTGATGGTGCAAAATGGACTACGGCATCGTGTTCAGCACTTCAAAAATCTTCGGGGTACGGTAATGGAATCCCATTGGTCGGACATTTTTTTTTTGTAAACCTGTATTATGTTCAAAAATTAACATTAATAACTTTTGGTGCTGGCAATTTTGGTAACTTACTCACCCCTTGCCACCCGACTGAAATCAGCTGCGAGCAGCAACTTCTTGTCCTCCCGATATTTAGGATAATTACCTAAGAGCTAAAATAAAGCTACCAGGTGAGGATAGGGTCACAGTTTTCTAAAAGAAAGTGCAACAAAAAATACATATTGAAACCGTTATCTACTTACATAATTCACCGAATCATCATCAGGCCTAACGGCATCCTTGTGATTTTTCATCCTTTCTATCAAACTCTTGTAAAAACCATAGCTGAAGTAGTCGCTCTTGGTAACCAACGGTTCCAGAATAAACCACAAACATTGCTTAGCTCTCGTCAACTCTTGTACGTCGTCCCACTTAGAAAGATGGGGATCGTGCGCCAAGACAGGCACCGCGAACACGAGCATATAATCAGGTAAGATATGTGGTAGCTGACTCATGGCCTTGTCGGCTTGCCCGGCGCCCATCGTTAGGGTTTTAACGTAGTCCCGCCTGCGGTTAATGTCAGCAATCATGTAGTTGCGTACAGTAGTACGAAGTCGGTTTTCCGTTTCTCTGCCTGCCAGTGCGTAATACCCCATAAAGTCCAAGGGCAGGCATTTGTTCGGTAGCCCCTTGCTAAGGCCCTTGTGTAGTTTAGTCGCGAAAATTTCCCTGACTTGCTTCACTTCGTCCACCATTAAGAGTGAAAGATTGTAGAACTGTTCGGCGGTATACTGGTCACCGACCCCCTTTTGCTCGCAAACTTTAAGCATCGCACAACCCGCGGCTAGCCTAAGCCAGGACATCTCTGCCTTGGATAGTCTACCCGACTGCAACAAGTCTCCCTTGTGTAATATGAAGGCGTTTAACATTCTGAAGGTTTTTTGGGCTGATGCAGTGTCCTGTTTGAGGCCAAGAAGCCATCTAGCCATGGCTTTTAAGCCCTCCACTTTACATCTGGTTTCCTCGGGTAGTTCTTCTTCGGAACACCACGGCTCGGTATCATTAACTTCAAACTCCCCTTCTCTTGCTTCTTTCACTAACAATTCTTTCACAATCTGGAGAAAAAAACAATTAATATTTTTTTCATTCTGGCAGATTTGGATAAAAAGAAAAAAATTGCTTCTATGCCAATTGGTAAAATAACCAATTTTTGAAGACGCAGTTAAAAGTTATGCTAGAATTAGGGAAAAATTCACATCGAGAGAAAAACCCTTTGTTCACACTGAATTTCAGTTTAAATAATAAGGTATCCCCATACATAAAATTCACTTCAAATGGTGTATTAACAGCAGAGCTGTTCCTAGGATCGAAAAGTTTCTTTGCATCGCAACGCCATCTATACCTCAATGTGTAAAATAACCATTTTTATTCAAAACTGAGGTCATTTATATATTCTAGTAGATACCTTTTACAGAATTCTAACATCGCTTTTGGTTATCGAGAAAATGGCGCCGGGAGTTTTAAGTGGGACACCCTGTATATTCTAACATTTTTTTTTACAACAGATTTACTTATTTTGAGATCCTACTATGCTGGATAGGTAGGCAAAATAAATTTTTCATAAAAGTTATTAACATTTATTTTACCTATAATTTCATGAATTTTCGAGTAAGAAAAGTTTGTTTTTTTTTTCGTAAAAAAGAGGGTCAATTTAGTTTTCAAGATAAATCCCCTTAAAGCATCTTAAAGTACAAATTTCAAGCTTTGCAAATCACACCTACAGAGATCTAATAACGTGATTTAAACGAGAGTGATTGGTGGCTAAAGTTAGTTATATATATCAAATTTTATCACTTTCTCAAAATTTTGAAATTTTGGAAGGGTACATTTTCAAAAATAAATTTTTGTGATTTTTTTTCACTCATCGGATATTTTTATACATTACTTCAAATGTAAAATGTGAAAAACTCAGGTTTTTATCTTAAAAATTTTGGAAATGGTAGAGCTTTTACCAATTTCATCGCAAATCTCTTTATGTTCCGACTTCATGTATTCCTATATACATTCATCTTTATATTTGGAAGTATAATAATCCAATAGCTACATATTTCTTCTTTCATTTAAGCTTTTGTGAGGTCAATTTCATTAATTAGTTCAAGAGTTCCAACAAATTTAGTGTAGCGCGTCCAAGGCCGCGCGCGCTTCGCGCGTTGTACTTTCGTGTCGCCGCGTTCCCTTTTCGTGCGTTAAACAAAAAAATCTGGAGTCTACGTTTTTGATCGTACCAAAATACTTCATATATATTTTTGATGTGAAATTTCCCATACTTTCGAATGGCGAAATTAGTTTTTGGAAGAAAAAATGATTTTAAGATATATTTGACAGAAACCGGTATTTTGCAACTAATTTGTTTAATAACAAATTACGCTCAAGGACTGTTGTTGGTAACTCTTGGTATGTTGTTCCTGACATGTTCAGACATGTATTCTTAAAAGTTACCGCTTCCCAGAATTTTTCCGATGTGAAAATCTCTATTGGCTCCACTATTGTTAGAACAGACATCAATCAATCATGAACAAATAAGAAATATTATTTTAGGCACTCAATGGGAAGTTGTCTTAAGACAGGAAAATATCTATTAGACTTTTAAGGCAATGTTCTTACTAACCTTTCTAGAGACGATATTCTTAATTTGAACCTTGTAACGCTCAGGCACATTAAACGCAATATGTCCGAGGGTCACTATAGCAGTTCGGTAATGGGGTGATTCTTGTGTCAAGTTGTTCTTTACAGTATCAAGTATGCTGGGGAAAAGTGTTTCATGTAGTTCTGGCATGTTCTTAAAAATACAGTGGATAGCTCCTTTCGCCTGCTTCGGCGTACCGCTTTGCGCCAACTCCTTGCAGATTGGTGCCAGAGAATCCATGAGGTCAGGAAACTGTTCGTCTGAAAATTATTTTAAATTATTTACTCTCCAAAATTACAATATGTGTTCTATATGATATATTAAGAAACGATTTGAGTTGTCAATAACACTTGTTGATTACAGTTCTGTTATGCTCATTTTAATTTGAGTAAGGAAACAAATAAATAAAAGCACACTGGCATCTGTCCAGATTATCTACATTAAATAATACATATAGATCTTTAAATGGTTGATATCATAAAGAGCTTGTAGGTTGATTACAATCTAAGTTAGGATTTCGAAAAATTTATAACAAATAAATATACTGATGTATCTTAATTTCAAAATTTTAAACTAGTTTATCCCAAATGCTTATATTAATAATAAAATTCTCACTCAGTGGAACTTGGTAATGATTTTTGAATATGCTGAAGTACGCATAATGAAGAGTACCTTTACTGAATATGAGTCCTCTAATTCCAATAAGGAGCTCGCCAAATCCGTTTCAAAATTGGGTTTCGGCGAATTTGACTCAAACTTTGAGTAAAGTTCTCATGCACCAAATCCACCAAAATCTATTTTGTAACCTCCACGGGACAAGGAAAGTCAACAGATACGTTCATTAGCTTCACTCCTATTCTTAAGCATAAAAATATATGCGAAGGAGAAATAGCTTTCAGAGCAATATAACGAGGTTCTACTGTATTAGAATATTTGAGTTGAGCAAATACATGTAAGAAATGTATGGACAATCGGCAAAAACGCCAACTGAAAGAAAAACATATAAACCGAAAAGATAATAATAATAATTTATTACATTTAATACAAATAACATTGTATAAGCCAGCCACAAACGAAGAAAACTGTGTACAGAACATTAATAAATAAATAATTTACATATGACACTATGTTCTATTTCTAATGTTAAACTAATCACTAATAGGCCAATCGAACACTTAGGGTTTTTGTCGGGCCTAAAAGGTATCATACACGTTCAGCAATAATGTCATTCCAGCAGATCATTACAGAAACATCATTACTAAAAATTTCCCCGTCATTCCCTGCCATTATTTTTCACACCTTAGATGTCCATTATTTAAGAAAAAAGCATATCTAGCTATAATTATTGAATTAAGTATGATTGAAAAAACGCGAGAATTCAGGTAATGAGATTACTGAACGTGTATTTAGGCCTGTCGAAAACCCTAACTTAGCAACAAAAGATGGCTGCTGTAGTACAAGCAAAGCAAAGTGACAGCGTGTTGGACAGGCCTATGGAGTAAAGTAAGGTTCTATATCAATAGGAAAGAGATTATACAATTTCATGCAAGCATAACATGGGCGTTTTCCATCAGAGACAATCTATGTGGAGAATAAATGTAATATTCACCATGTCTTGTATTATATTGTCCTGACATCAAGTTAGTTAGAACGCTCTTTCTATTATACATAAATTTTATGGATTCATATATGTATACAAGCCAGAGAGAGTCAAAATCCTTAAGTATCTAAACTGTCCTCGGCAAGTCTCTATAGGATACAGTTTTTGAATTATGCGCACTGCCCTTTTCTGAATTCGAAAAGTATTCACAGCTTCAGGGCTGCTACCCCAAAGGATGATGCCATATCCGACTAGCGAATAAAAACTTTAGCAATATAAATAAATATATATTAATAATAATAGGCCTTTCCCACGTAATTGAACTTTGTTTATTATGTTATAAATCATTTATTAACACCTAATGAATAATGTATATACACTAGGGTGGCCCATCTCTATAGGGAGTGAATTTTTTTTGCGTATTTTTTAAGTCTCACCCCACGAAAATATACTATTATACTAGGAATAATTTATGTCAAAGTTTCAGATAATTCGGTCAACTGTAACCCGTGCCGCATTCAGGTAGAAATTTGTAGATAAGATTTTATTACGGTAATACACTTAAATTTTACTTAAAATACAAATATCTACCTCTTTTCTCATAATGTTTTATTGGTGTAATTATTTCCTAGAAATTATTTGTTTTGGAAGTTTGGAAATATAATGCACCTACGGTAGGTTTTTATGTCAGTTTGCAATTGTGTTTTACAGTGGTGACATTATAAGTTCTAGCATACGTTCCTTTTTGAAAAAACATTTAACGATGGCTGATGTTAGATCCTTACGAAAGGATACTTTCATTTACTTAGTTGGACACTATTCGTCACAAATCATTGGCAATAAATTGCCGTCTAATAGACAAGTATTACAAGTGCTCTTTTATAACATTCGTGAAGTGAAGCTAAGTGTACATGAAAGTGCTAAATAAATAATAAAAGAGGTGTCAGTTTTTTGGGATAAAGCTCGCATTCCGACACGTCAGGATTTTCATTGTGTTAAACAACTAGATAAACTTTATGCAGAGTGGAGGAACTTACAAAAATCGGCTAAAAGGGCCAGTGCGGGAGCTAAAGAAAAAAATTTCGTTGAAAAATTGGACGATCTTCTTGACATTTCTCATGCAAATGCATTGGAGTTGATGAAAATAGATGAAGATAAGCAGTTTTTAATTAACCAAAGAAAAAAGGGACGTCCTGGATTTATGCATGGTATTGATTACAACTTGCTTCTCAAGAAAAATCAGCTGAGGAGAAATTACAGAAATTATCCGAACGAATGCAACGAAGTCAACAAGAAAAAGCTAGATTAGAGGAAACAGTCACCTGTCCATCATCAAGTGGTAATTCAGCCGACTCCAACGAAAATGAAGATGAAATAATCGAAGCCCAAGAAGAGTTGTTACAAGACCAGCCTGGCCCGTCACAGCCAAAAAAGAGGAGATTGTATGGAACATGTAACATCATCACACCAAAAATAGCCGCTGCATTTGATGCTTGCAAAATAAGCGACAGGTATGGAGTCCATATTTTGACGGCAGTAGCAGAAGCACTAGGACATGACACCACATCTTTGTCCATCAGCAGAACCACACTTCAGTGCTCTAGACAACGCATTCGCGAAGAAAGAGCTGAAATATTAAAAACTGCCTTCGGTAATTCTGAATTGCCGGCCCCAGTCATCCATTGGGATGGAAAACTTTTACCTTCTCTCACTGGAATGGGAAATATCGATAGACTTGCTATCTTAGTTACTAGTGGAGATATTGAACAACTACTTGGAGTACCAGCTTTGCCCAATTCAACTGGAAGAGAACAGACTGAAGCAGTTTATGATGTGCTTTGTGAATGGAATTTGGACGAAAAGGTAATAGCTTTGTGTTGTGATACAACAGCATCAAATATGGGTTATATAAATGGGGCAGCCACACTATTGCAACAAAAATTAGAAAGAGATATTCTATATTTTCCTTGTAGACATCATATTTTTGAAGTGGTTTTGAGAAGTGTGTTTGACACAAAAATGCCTTCCTCATCTGGTCCAAATGTGCCACTATTTAAACGTTTTAGGGAATTTTGGCCTAAAATAGATCAAAATAAACTAAAAACTGGATTTCAGGTATCAAAAATTAAACACATTTTACAACCAGTTAAAGCCGAAATTGTAAAGTTTCTAAATGCAGCTTTAACTTTGCAACAGCCTCGTGATGATTATAAAGAATTTTTAATGCTTTCTAAACTTTTTGTTGAAGAAGAGCCCACTCACATGACATTCTATCAACCAGGGGCATTTCATCATGCACGTTGGATGGCCAAAGCCATTTACTGTCTAAAAATATTTTTTTTCCATGATCAGTTCCAACTAACTAAAAAAGAAAAAATAGGTATTGAAGATATATGTCTCTTTATTGTAAAGGTTTATGTAAAGGCCTGGTTTACAGCGTCATTTGCTAGTAAAGCACCGCTTCATGACTTAGACTTTTGTAAAGAACTCATTAATTATCAAAATATTGACAAAGAAATATCTCAAGCCGCAAGTAGGAAAATAGTGAACCATTTGTGGTACCTTAATTCAGTAAATGTTGGCTTATCTTTCTTTGATGACGATATTTCAGTTACCACTAAAAGAGAAATGGTTAAAGCTTTGAATAGGAAAGCACCAAATCAAGAGGGTATTAAACGACTTATGATTAGTAACATTACTGACGTTGAAAACAAGGAAATTCAGGACTTCATATGCGAGAACACTAAACAGTTTTTTCAAAAATTAGGTTTGTCTATGGAATTTTCGGAAAATGATCCAACAACATGGAGGGAAAATGAAAGTTATACCCGATGTTTCAATATTGTAAACAAAATTAAAGTTGTAAATGATGCCGCTGAGAGAGGAATCAAACTTATTACTGACTATAATGACATTTTAACAAAAAATGAAGACCAAAAACAGTTTTTACTCCAAGTTGTAAATGATTATAAATCACAGTTTCCAAATGTAAAAAAAGAAACCCTGTCGCATGCTTTGGCCTAGTGCAAAAAATATTGATTTTATTACTATATGTCTTGTAGATTTAGGATAATATTTGGTACTATGTATGAAAAAAACGTTTCATAATAAAATACGCAAAGATAAAACGAGAGTTTTATTTCAAAAACTTCTAGTCTAGTTTTCTTAGACTACGAATTTACAGTAGTATGACACATGTCATAGTCACAACAGATAATGTCTTTGATATTTGTATGACTTGATTAGTCATTCTAAAGATAAATGTTGCTGATTAAAAAAAAAAAAAACAATGCATCAACCAAAGAATGTAAATAATTCCATTTACTTTTATTATTGCATAATAATGTATTCTGCGGCACCCCTTGCCTTCAATTTGCCTCAATAATATTTTGAGGGGACTGTTTTTTCTTCAAATGGAACCATTTGCAGGGGTGAGAAATAAAAAATTTCGATTTCGAACAAGATGGGCCACCCTAATATACACGTCATATCGTATATTTTAATTTTAAATAGATATTTAAAAATAAAAATAGTCTACTTCATCCCATATTGTAAACAACTAAATGCGCTCAAATATACGTCATCGGCCGACCCTCCAATCAAAATTAAACAATTTCCGGCCTCATACGAACATTAACCGAACCTGTTGACGTTTCTGAATTTTACATCTCGTCTGGAAGCCTGCCAATGAGACTATTTCTTTGTTGCCTAATGTACATGAACATTTAGCATTAGAGGAAATGCTTTAATTATTTCACTAAATAATGTCTTTTTATCTCCGCTTTTGAAAATAATGAATTTCCATTGAATAATACCACCTACTATAGTAAAAATGATAATAATTTACAGAAGAAACACACTTTACATGTCGGCTCTCAATAAGTAACTGACACTTGGCAAGACTGATGGAAATAAAATGGGTATTAAATAAATAGATAGGTTATGTTCTCTTATTTACGTTATGATCGTACTCCGATTAAAGAACTTATATCTAGATACATAATGGCTATATTTTCTTCATATACCTTATTTGCTCCTAACAGTCACATTATATGTCCATTAAAATGGATAGATGAACATCACATCCCATAGGCAACAGCGGGTATGTGTAGAAGGGAAAATGTACAATATTGTACATATTTTATGTAATAATTGTTGGTTAATCTCTAGGAACATAACCGCGGATTTAAAAAATATAATAGGTAGAGATGTTTTATTCAAGGGAAATATGTATTGAAAGGATATTATTTATAATATTATTATTACAACTGTAAACTGAACACCATCATGTTACGACCAAGAAAAAATAGATATGAATCAAAAGAACCCAAAAGCCATGTGGAAAGTACTCAAAGAACTTGTATTGCCAAACAAGGACACGGGTATTACATATGAGTGTGGTTGAGTTAGCTGTTACGATTGGAGCAGTGGATACATGGTCCCCCATTGGTTTACCTGTAGGTGAAACTAGTATTAATGAAATTAAACAACTCAATTTAAGGGACCTAAAAATCTTAGTGAAAGATCTGGATAATAAAAGTAATTCGTGGGATATTCTTAACAATAAAGTATTAAAGTCTATTATCGATGTTATAGGTTTTCTCTGCTAAATTTCATTAACACGTCTCTTAGGAAAGGTGTTGTCCCAAATCAATTAAAATGTAGCTGTATTACACCAATACCTAAGATTAGGAACACGAACGAGGCATGGAATTTTAGGCCGATTAATACTTTACTTTCTGTCGAAAAATTTTTAGAGAAAGCAGTTTACAATGAATTGAGGGATTACTTTAATTCCAATAATATATTAATAAGTCATCAGTTTGGTTTTTGAGCAAGGCACTCGTGTGAATCTGCACTTCAACTAACATTTACTAGCTGGATTCAGATGATCGATAAAGGGAAATATATAGTTGCTGTATTTATAGACTAAACCATCAATCGGAAAGTATTATTGAATAAATTATCTTATTATGGTGTAAAAGGTAATGTTTTGAAGTGGCTAGAAAACTATTTGACAGACAGAAAACAGATCACCAATATTAATAACACATATTCTTCAAGCCTTGACGTTGAGCTTGGTGTACCTCAGGGAAGTATTTTATTTATTATTATATATATTAACGATATAAATTACCAGCTTAATTGCGACTTCTGTACTGTACTGTGTACTGTGAGTGAATAGACATCATGAAAATAGTTCCTATATTTAATCACAATTTTCGAGTGGAAAAAATTGACTTTAAAATTTAACTCTTTCACTAAATAAACTTTAAAGTGCAACCTATTAGTGGCATACTTGCAGATTGTTTACTTTGTGTTCCAAATCTGTGATTTGCTGTAAAAAGTGCATCAACAATAATTGTGTTCAACAAAATTGACTCTTTTTGTACCTACATTAATAAAAACTTATCTACATTGTGTGACTATGAAAAACTTTTATGTGGAGAAATAAACAGGACCGGCTTTAGATATTCTTAAGCAATGTCTTGTACTAATTGCAAAACTGTGGAAACAAAAGAAGAATCACTGGTTACATGTGATAAATGTCACTGTAAATTATGCCAATCATGTGCCAATCTTTCCAGCACCGAATATAGAGCAGCAATTCTCAAATCAGCCAGAACACTGATATACCTATGTTCTAACTGCAGATCAACTACAAGCCTATATCATGAAGACAAGACACTCAGTGAAATGCAAACTGACATTAAAAAAATCTACAATAAACTAAAATGAACTATTGAAGCTTAATGTACAACAAAATAATACCACTAATACAGTTATAAATGGTCAAATCATTGAACCACTACAAAATGAGCTGAAAACCCTAAGAAATGAATTGAAACAGGACATCAAAAACGTCAAACAAGAAGTTACAAACTTAAAAGAATCAAATATAGACTTGGTTAAGTTACTTTCAAATGTCAACACACAACACACTTATAGCGCAGCAACTGAAAATTCACCTTTACCGACTCCAAATGCCCCAACCTATTCACAAAAACTAAAGGTGCCGGCCACACAATTAAAAACAAATACTTACCAACAATCAACAAAAAAGAATTACATAAATCGATTACCTATCTCCAACCATAATGCGGTTGATGAAAAGGAACATATAGAAATCTCAGATAAACAAAGCGAGGATTTACAAACCTTTACGCTAGTAAAGCGAAAACAAAGAAAACCTAAACAATTAGGTACAAATAATGAACTGACTCACATAAATGAAAATGATTTCGAAGGAAGAGAAACTATCAGAAAGTCTACCAAAGAAAACGAGAAAAAAGTTTGGCTATTTATATCACGAGCAAAGGAACATGTAACAGAAGAAAAAGTACAAAAATATATAAATGCGAAAACCACCAGTGATCTGAAGAATATTTCAGTTAAACAACTTGAAACATTCTACAAAAAAAAGGACAACAATTGTTTTTTAGTAGGCGTTGACCCCTCTCTAAAAGCAACGGTGTATGAACATTCATTTTGGCCAAAGGGTATTGCATTTGAAAGGTTTGATTTCAGAAGAGGACAACACTTCCTTGATAACCCCCGCCAAAGAAAGTGTGGAGTGGAAGACAGCTCATTCACTACTGAAAATTCGGTTTTTCTGAATCATTAAATAAAAGACCAACCGATAAATCCCGAACAACTCCCCCTAAATCTAAAAATTTCTCAATTTTTCATCTAAATATTCAATCTCTTCGAAACAAGAAGATGGAATTTGAAGCACAAAACCATATTTACGATGTCATCTGCCTAAGCGAACATTGGATGTCTCAAAATGAAATTACTCAAACTAAACTTAACAATTACGATGTTATTAGTTATTTTTGTAGGAAGCTTCATATTCATGGGGGTGTAGCAGTATTAATCAATCGCAAGATTGCAAATGACTTCGCTAGAAGGGAGGATATATGTCTGCTATCAATTGAGATCCACTGTGAAATATGTGCGGTACAATCTGAGAAACATAAGCTATTAATAATTACTATATATCGATCTCCATTAGGTGATTTCAACACCTTTCTCGATACACTTACAAAGGCTTTAAACATTATCAGTAGGTATAAACAATATACTGTCATAATAAATGGTGACTTTAATATAAACTTCAACAATAAAAATAATTATCATACTGTCACCTTTACTGATTTAATAAAAACGTATGGTTTGTTTATAACAATAGATGCAAATACTAGAGGGAATTCTTGTTTGGACAACTTCTTAACAAACTTACAAAGTACTTTTCAAACTTCTCAAATTGACACAAATTTATCAGATCATCTGGCCATTACAATTAACTTTCATATGAACAGTACCGAAAATGACAATATTACAAATTTTAAGCACAGACCTGTAACAGATGAGGGTTTACTTACTCTAAACAATCTTGTAGGGAATATATGTTGGGATTTCATTGACGATCCAAATATAAATATTGAAATTAAATCTGAAATGTTTATGACTTTCTTGAGCAATGCAGTTGATCTGGCCTTTCCAGAAAAAACATACAAACACGACCTGGTTCACCAAGGAACTAAGTGATATGAGAGATATTTTACACTTTATGCAGGAAACCGTAAAAGCTACTAACTCTCCGGAACTCAGAGAAATAATGCAAAAATATAGGAAAAAATATAACATTGCACTCGGAAATGCTAAACTCAAAGCTAATGATACGTACATTAAAAGTCATTCTAATAAATCTAAAGCGATCTGGCAGGTGGTACGAGCAAAGACGAATACGCAGCCAAAAAATCGAACGGCAGACAGCAGCATAAGTCCAGATGATTTCAATAATTTCTTTGCAGATATTGCTAAGAATATTATTGATGAGCTGCCTGATAGTGACTTTACCGCAGAAGAATTTCTATATAATAATGCTAATACAATATCTCACGCAGGCCTGCGAGAATTTATTTTCAGTGAAATAACTTTTATTGAAGTTAGGGACATAATATTCAATTTAAAAAACAAAAATAGTAAAGATTATTATAACCTTAACACTAAGATACTTAAGAGTATAGCCAATATCATTGTTATTCCTCTTACAAAGTTATTTAACTTATGTATAAGACATTCCATCTTCCCAAAAGCCTTTAAAATTTCCCGGGTTGTGCCAATACACAAAAAAGGTCCCACAAATTTACTTGATAACTACCGACCAATTTCGCTCATTCCAATCATAGCAAAAGTTTTTGAAAAAGCCCTAAAATTCAGAATATGTTCTTTTTTTGAAGGAAATAGTCTGTTTAATAAAAATCAGTATGGTTTTCGTAATGCACGCTCAACCACTATGGCTATCAACAAACTAGCGGAAGTCATAAACATTGGATATGAGACAGGATGTTGCGCAGGGGCTTTGTTTTGCGATCTAAGCAAGGCTTTTGACTGTGTTTGTCCTAGTATACTTATAAAAAAACTTAGTTTTTATAAATTTTCTGATGCAAGTGTGAACTTAATGCAGTCATATCTAATGAGTCGCACGCAACTAGTAGAAACTGGTAATAATCTTTCTCAGATGAGGACACTAGAATATGGAGTACCACAGGGGTCGGTGCTGGGACCAGTATTATTCCTCATATACGTCAACGACTTGGTGCTTGCCGACCCAAGAGCCGACTTCATTCTCTTCGCGGATGATGCAACAACAATTAATAAAAATGAAAATCGCAATGAACTGCAGTTACAATTGGAACAGACACGATCAAGGGTCTCTGCTTGGTTTGTCGCGAATCGATTAAGCTTAAATGCTACTAAAACTGAAATCATGTTTTTTAGTTTAGGTAATATGGGAGTAAATAATAATCCAGAGTCTGTAAAATTTCTTGGGGTACATATTGACCCTAAGCTCTCATGGAACTCTCACATTGATAAACTATGTAATAAGTTAACTCCTTGTATCTATGCAATTAGAAATATGTCATTAATAGTGTCCAAGCAAGTACTCTTAATAACTTACCATGCACTTATTCAATCAAAAATATCATATGCAATTCATGCTTGGGGTCACGCTCCAAACATGAAACGCGTTTTTGGATTACAAAGGAAGGCAGTACGAATTATAAATAAGCTAGGGTATAGAGAAGATTGTAGACAATCTTATATTGATCTGAAAATTATCACAGTACCATCACTATATATCTTACAGTGTCTCTTATATGTTAAAGATAACCTACCAAATTACGTAACTCATGAAGAAATTCACTCATACGATACAAGACATAAAGCAAATATTTACATAGACTTCCACAGAGTACATAAAACTAGATCCGGAATATCATATTTTGGTCCGAAGTTATTTAACCTGCTACCATCCCCTGTGAAACTGTTGCCTTCTAAAAGTTTTAAATATGTAACAAAAAAATATCTTATATCCAAATGTTTCTATTCTATGGAAGATTTTTATAATAATGATTTTTCAGACTGGCAATTTTAATACCTTGAGAGAATATACAACTCATTGTATTATTATTTTATATTTATATTGTATTTTGTTTGTATATGCATGTATTGTATTGTATTTATGAACCCTTTGTTTTTTTGACTTGTGTAAAACTCTTGTTTCTTGGCACCAATAAATTTTCTATTTCTATTTCTATTTCTTCTTGATGCTGATGATACATTATTGGCTGTATGTGATGACGATTTAGATAATGCTACCGTGCGTGTAATTTCCCATTAGGCATGTACATTCACGTAGCGCGAGAGATTTGACAACACCGGCAGCCGTAAATTCGTCCGTTGGTGGAGCATTCTAGCTCTGTTATTTCATTGCAGCCAGCTGGCACGCGCGATGTAATTCTTCTCCCCATGCCTAGCCCGCGACTACACACACGATATCAATAAAATGAATATGGAACTTTCCAAAGTTGAAAAATATTTTAAAGTCAATAAACTCAAATTAAATCCAAGCAAAACAAAAGCAATGGTGATTACAAATAGGTTTAGAAGTGGTAACATCAATTTTAATAATACTAATCTGTCCATAGATAATTCGCCAATTGAAGTAGTCAACCAAATTAAATATTTGGGAATAATTTTAGAGGACATCTTGTCATTTAAACAGCATTTTGATTATACAAAAAAGAAAATTAAAAAAAAAATGTTTTACTTCTCAAAAATAGCAATTAACTTAGATATGAAAACTAGAATCACCATATACAAAGCAATCATTTTGCCACACTTTGACTTCTGTGCTACTGTTTTATATTTACTTGACCAAAGTAGTATTAATGAATTACAAATATTGCAGAATAGAAGGTTGAGAATAATTCTCAGATGCAATAGATATACACCTATTATAACCATGTTAAGGGTTCTAGAATGGATGCCTGTATCGGTTAGAATTACCTACTTTACAATGATTTTTATATTTAAAATTCTAAAGGACTTATTACCCAAGTATTTGAATAGGTTTATTACATTTAACCATGAAATTCATGCATATAATACTAGGTCTCATACTGATATTCATATTAGCAGAACTCACTGCTGCAGAGCAATGAATAACATATTTTTTAAAGGAGTTCGTGATTATAATAACTTACCAAAGAAAATTAAAGATAGTAATTCCCTAAACACTTAAACGTGAATTAAAATTGTATCTAAGTGGTGATTGATTATATATTTTTATATTCTTACTCTACATTATTCATAATTGTATAATGTATGTTTTTATGTTATTTTTATGTATGTATTGTATTTTTATATTTATGTATTAGGAATTACCTATTTAAATAAAGATATTATTATTACTATGACCTACTTACTTATGAAACGACCGATTTTCTTCTTTTCTAAATTGCCTTCTGCAAATTTTCACTAAACTGTGTAAATATGAATAGAGAATATTACTTAGGTATTAAGCAAATCACAACTTAAAATAAAATTACTTTTTCATCACTTTTTGGTCGGAGAACACGAAAAACATTTATTGACATTAATGGCGGACACTGTCAAACTGAGATTATGATAATCAAAGTGAACTGATCGTGTAAGAAACAGCCGCGAATAGGCCGATGGGCCAATCAGAAACTTATGGGATGAAGTGCCTTAGATTGTGAGTCTTTCAGCAACAAATAAATCAATGCCATTATGTATCTAGATATAAGTTCTTTAATCGGAGTGATCGTATGTATCTAATATTTTGACTTTATAACTTTGTTTCTTATTAATTATTTAAGTGGGTGTGTGTACTGTGTAGATATTAAAATGGAGAAAGGTTTTGAGAAGGCAGCAAGTGATAATCTTCCTATTATATCTCAAATATGAACTTTTTGGCAGCAGAAGTGAAAAATGTAAAAACTAAGCGGTAAGTCATTAATTAGCACCTAAACATTCATTTAACTTGAAGGGAACACTGATATAGATAGAGCCTTGTTTATTCAATATAATTTAAATGTACCTAGTTTATTAATACACTTGTTTTCAGTTCTGCAAAAGAGTCATACGGAGATAAAATGCAGTGGGATATGTCATGTCTGTCAATTCAGTAAAGCTAGAAAGAGACAAACACATATGTACAATCTGTTGATATGTAGCCTCTACCAAGGTGCTAAATTATACTGATTGGTCCGTCCGCCGAATACATCATTAGTGGAGAAATGACGCCGCCAATTTTAAATTCATTTAATATAATAATTTTTTCTGTAGAAAAGAAGCAAGTGTCGCAAAAAAGAAAAATACGAGTGAGTTGTTTTAAAGAGAACTTCCCAAATATTCAACAAAAAAAAAAACATGGGAAAGACCCATTCAATTATCGTAAGCGAATAAATGAATACACATAAATGAAGTTAGTAATTTTCAATTGATGGAAATAACTATATTAAAGTTGTTAAGCAACTTACATTAGTGAGCAAAAAATAATCCTGATTTATTCCTTCATTTTCTTGGGATTATAGAATTAAAAACATAATATAAAAATGCTACAAAGAGAGAATAATTGTACTGTCGTGAGCAAAAAAAAAAAAATATTTTTTTCTAATGTAAATCTGTCTCTATTTGCACACTTGCAATGAATAGGGTGTTTTCCATATATAACAATTCACTTCAAATGATGCATTAATATGAAGTAATACATAAATATGAAAGCCTAAACGCATTCATATTAATTATATCGTCAGATTAAAATAAATACTTAATAAACAAATCGACTTAAAATTCAAATATTTGAATAATTTCGAGAACGTCACCTTATTGGGTAATGATCGTGGTGACGTCGCTTCATATATCTGTCATAAGACAAAATAACTTTGTTCGTTTTCTGTTCAACAATTCTCCACTATCTGCACCAGTGCAAATCTGTCTCTCTTCAACTTATGTAGAGTCACAATCTATCTCCTTCTAATAATTGCACTAGTGCAGCTAATGCGAACGGACCTATTATTGTTTACATGTTTACCATATTTGGCTTGGATATTTCTAGTGTTTCTAACAAATTAAAGAAAGTGAACAATGGTTACAGCACAGACTACCGGTTACAGACAATTTTGTGAAAGCTTCTACAAACAATTTACCTAGTTTAAATATTTTTATGTATTAAAAATGATGATCGAGTTCATTCAACCGAGTTGAAGGGCGTAAAAACAGCAGCGTAAGTATTTAAAATAAATTAATGAATTAGTTGTTTGCAGCTTGAGTTATTAAATTTATGATTTAGTTTTTGTATTATTACACATTATTATGTTATATTTAATTTGGTTTATTTACGATTATTTATACTAAAGAAAGTAGAATTAATAGTCTGTGCTAGAGATATAATTAAATGTTTATTTGCAGCTCATCTCGAGAACAACGTGAATAGTGTTTTTGGGTATGTGAAGTTGAAACCAGAAGACTCATTATGCACTGTAAAAGGAAGAATTTGCCCAGAGCACCGTTAGACAAGAATTATTAAATATTGGGATACAAAATCATCTCGGTGTACAAATAATGAAATATAATTCAGATGTATGGTTCAAGACAAATTTGCAAATTTGTCAGTTTATAAACTTTTGTTGAAATTTGCTTCTGATAGTAGTAATAAGTGCAGTGATTTTTATAATTGGTTAAAAATAAAATGTCAGAGAAATTGTGTGAGGAAGCTGAGAAATTAATCGTTCGCTAGCTGTCGAGTCTATAGTAGGTGCATACAAAATAAGGGATAATAAATATATGGAAAGGGGCCGTAATTTAGAGAAGGTGGTGGCCGTTGTGCAGGAAAAATTCAACTTAAAAAGTGCAAATCAACAAAAAGGACTTTTCTGTGTTGCGAACTCAAATTTTGAAAAAACCAAAATTTTAAACATGGATTATGATAACTATAAATAACTGTTGTTGACAATTAAAATTATATATATCGAAGATATGTCTATCTGAATAATAAAAACCAAAATTTGCATTTTTAGTATATTGATTTTTTTCTTTATAGGGGAAAACTACAGTTTCATATTTACTACACAAACTACTTTATTTAATGATGGAAGGTTGTAAATTAATAACAGCACATGCAATAACAATAACACTGTGTGGGCAATCAAATTATGATCTATTACAGAGTGAGATTCTAAATATTTAAGAGATCGTTTGGTGCAGACGCTGCTCCTTTTCTATCTGGTTGGCAGTTAAATATGTGTGGAACTGCATCTTCCTTCAGAATAATTTTTCCTCCCAAAATTTTGTATCGGATGTAATTTTCCATGATTTCCTCAAGCTGAAAATAATAAACAAGTAGGTATTTTTATATATTTGTGACGTCGAATATCAGTAGCCATGACAAGCATCGCTTGATATTTTGGTCATTTTAATTAATAATCATAACCTAGCAAAATTTCATTATAAATGTTCAATAATACTAGAAGCTATAATATATTACTTTCAATTCAAAATAAATCTCGTACCATTACAAGCATAATTTTACGGTAAGTATATATGATTTATTTATAATATTGAAGGTAATTATCCATCTAGCTAGCTATCATCGGTTAAATTTTACCATGATTAGAAAAGATAAATTATACTTACATTAAAATAATCTTCACAACAATAATATGTCGATTTCGATTTGGGAAAATCGCGCCTCGCTGTTTTAAACCATTTCACTTTCCGTGAATAATTCGCTATAGGAACACATGGGAACTTTTTATTTGGAGCATTTACTGAAGTATTTCTGCGCCTTGTCACAAAACACCACTTATTTGGTGCACTACTAGTCCAATCAATGAATGCCCAAAAGGGGATTGTAGAGAACGTTTTGGAGGGGAGAATTTTTCTCTTCAGGGATGTGTTGGGGGTAGTCAGGAGGTAAACATACTAAAAGTCCCCGCCCCTAGCCCCGCCGCTTCAGGGGGGAGGGGGGTGGAAAGGTTCCTTTTTTCGATTTTTCGCTTATAACTCGGAAACGATGCGCCGTATGGGAAAAGGTAATCTATGCAAAATTAAACGTAATTAAATTTTCTACAAGAATGTTTATATTCATTTTCTTCCTATGTGTTATAGTTTACGAGATGTTCGTCAGCGAAAATCGATAATTAAAAAAATATATATATTATGTTCCTTGTATATTTCTATCAAAGCGGTTTACCGTGGTCTGCTAATAAATCACAGTCACAAAACAATCTTTATTTTACATCACTGGACTTATTTACTAACGTAATATTTTATCGAAATGTATACATTTCCTTAAATATACAGTGTGACTCACTTGAAATGAAGATACCATTATAACTTTTTCATTTTGTTTCCGATTTGAATCGAATTTTACTCAAGTATAAAACAAATTAGGATCTACTTATGACCAGAAAATCATTCACCTGCTATAAAGGCAAAGCCACCTGCGGTACAAAAATATGCTGAAAAAAATAAAACATTTTGAATGTTAGAAATTCTAAAAAATGCATCCGATCGGCGCCACAAACGTACATACACCAAAATTTGATTTAATTATTGATGGGGGATATCTCATACATAATCTCATCTGGCAAAGGGGGTCCACAGTTTCCGCAATTTGTGGTGGCTAAGTAAAATTCATCGTTCATAAGATTAAAAATCAATATGATTTTTAATCTTTTCCCTCATATTTTGGTACCGCAGGTAGCTTTGCCTTTATAGCAGGTGAATGATTTTCTGGTCATAAGTAGATCCTAATTTATTCTATACTTGAGTAAAATTTGATTCAAATCGGAAACAAAATGAAAAAGTTATAAGGGTATCTTCATTTTAAATGAGTCACACTGTATATTTAAGGAAATGTCTAGTTTCGACAAAATATTACGTTAGTAAATACGTCCAGTGTTGTAAAATAGAGATTGTTTTGTGACTGTGATTTATTAGCAGACCACGGTAAACCGCTTTGTTAGAAATATACAAGGTACATAATTTATTTTTTTTTATTAATTATCGATTTTCGCTGGCGAATATCTCTTAAAATATAATACATAGGAAGAAAATGAATATAAACGTTCTTGTGGGAAATTTAATTACGTTTAATTTTGCATAGATTACCTTTTTTCGTAAAACGAATCGTTTGCAAGTTATAAGCGAAGAATCGAAAAAAGGAACCTTTCCACCCCCCTCTCCTACTGAAGCGGCGGGGCTAGGGGCGGGGACTTTTAGTATGTTTACCTCCTAACTACCCCCAACACATCCCTGAAGAGAAAAATTCTCCCCTCCAAAATGTTCTCTACAACTCTTTCATTGACTGGACTATACTCATATTTTTGACTTACTATTTACAATAACAACAAAAGTCATTAAGTAAGGTTAGATTTTATAATCATTGACATATATAGGCAGTGACGTCACAGATGACCAGTAATACTAGATTTGTCTTTTTTGGCGGGAAATATTTAATTTGAATTTAAATTTCTTTTAAAATTATAAAAAAAAAATTTTTCGCCGAAAAATTGTTTCAGCTGTAATATTTACCACAAATATTTTGTATTTTTCGACTTAAAAAAAAAATTGAAAACACCCTATTATGACAAATAACTGACAATGTCACAAAAATTAAAGTTAGATGTACACAACTAGATTTCAGCAAAAATACGTTATAAGACTTGTCCCATTTTTTTGCGCACGACAGTAATATACATAAAACATTTATAGAATGAAGACACATAAATAAATCCTTTGACATATATACACACATTTTCCGAAAAATTGGCCCTTTTAAGGGCCAACTGATGTGCAGTCTCTTCACGCGACTTCCCCGTGGTGCACTTCGGGTAATGCTAATGCGGACAGCAACATCGACATCTGTCATAGAAAAAAATTCTGCACGCCACTGTGTTTCCATTAGATTAGGTTAACTTATTAAAGGGGATCAGTTACAGCCCTACAACTTCCATCCGAAGCTTTTTTCTACCAATAATAACGATAATAAAGGGTAGCCTAAATATAATGAAAAACCCTGTATATCCCAATACTACCCATACTTGTAGTTAGATTTACATGCTTAAAGATAGGAGCGAAGTTAATGGATATATCTGTTGACCTATGTCCCATGGAGGTCGCAGACTAGATTTTAGAGCCCATGAGAAGTTTTGATCAGCACCTACTAAACTAAAGTTTCAGCCAAATTCGCTGAAACTCAATTTCCTTTCGGAAGTATAGTTATTTTAAGAATTCCTACCACTAATGAAATTTCTAATGACATACTAACCTAAAATCGAAATTTGATTGGTTTTAATTCCGCTGGGTAGAAGTGAAGGCCTGACGTATTTAAGAAAAATATCAAATGTATTTCTTTAAAGCAGTATTGTCAATATTCGGCCATTTTATCACCCAAGAAGCACAGGTAGTTTGAAAGGTAAAAGAAAAACAATGGGAGACATACTTGAAACAATAGTAACATTCCAGGTAGATATTGGGAGACTGATAAATAAAAATACCTATTGATAAAAGTAATTTATCATTAAAAATTTTAGGCGTACCTCATAGGCAGGTAAAGAAAATGCTAGTTGTAATAAGGTAATGATATAATAAGTCATTACAAATAGCTAAATATAAGAGTACTTGGAAATATTCATTCACCATCATCTGTGAATTTGGATGTTTCAATATGTTGTTTATCATTGAAAGCTCACGTCACACAAGATGCTTTAGTTTTTGCTTATCTGCTTCATGATTGGCAATAGATTTTTGACTTTAAAAACCAATCCGAAATCAAAATGTAGGATAAGATATCTATATTATGAACAGAGCTTAATGCATGAAATGTAGGGAAAGGCTGAGGGTGGGCGGGGATCGGGGATTGTGGATATATCGCAGGTCTCAAGAAAACCATTGATTAATAAAATGTGTTCCTTATTTTTCAGTAAGTATCTAAATATCATATCACCCAAATCGTTGGTATCCGTATTCACTGAATTTTCATAGATGAAATAAATATAACGTTAAGTCCTGGCGTATAAACGATTTTAGGGTCCCCAGACCGGCATTTTTTTTCTTACAAATACCGTTAAATACATTCGGACACATACATTTGGTGCCATTTTCCATTTTTTTTTAAATATCTTGTTTTTACTTCCACATATAGAGGAAGTGCACTAACGCCAAAAAAAAGGGTTTAGCCGTACTTCCACGGCGAAACTGCCCCCGATAGGAACCTATATCGTAACCTATGTTATATTATAGAGGGCACTAATAGTAGTTGATAGAGTAGATATTAGCTCTATATCTTAGTTAATTGAGGAGCTATTTGAAAAAAAGTGTCTGGAGACGACTATTTTTCAAAGCGATATATCTTAGTATTAAAGCTAGAGAAATAAAACTAAATGGCAGTGTTATGGTACACTTTATAGTTTATTTTACAGCATTTCCTATGGGCCAAGCCTAAATAAAAGTATTTAAAAAATGCAAAGACAAATTTTGTCAATCGAGTTCTATCAGATCTAATTGAATTACCACTTTGAAAAAAATATGTAATACTTGTCTATGTCTTGCCTAACAGCATGCCAAGTTTCATTAAAATCCAAGAGGTGCAACACGTCGAAAAAAAATTTTAAGTAAGTGGACCACCTTAAACGACCACTACGTTGACGCTTCTAATTTGCATTACATTTAATTAATCTTTGGAAAAGTTGCGTTTTGACAGCTCATAAAAAGTATATCAACGTTGGTGGTGTCAACTAGAATATTACAATGTTTTTTTGATCTACTTTTATAGTGACTATAGTCGGTCTCAGTTAAGAATGCAGTTGTTTACGTTATGAGCGGAGCACAATTTACACAGGATATGGAAATTCCCAAGTGGCTGACTCAAGCCAGTTGGTACATAAAATAAAAATTAACGGTTTAAATTGACCTTTATTTGGCACTTTTCTTTTATACATTGAAATTGAAATACATTGAAATTATTTAATTCATATTGCAACATATTTTATTTAGAGTAATAAAAGCTCATTATAGACGTAAATCCTCTAAAAATGTCAGTGTTATAAGAAATGGGTAAACCTACTACTTGCTTGTGCTCGATATCAGGCAAGCTGTTCTTGTCTCTGCCGTTCTGAACTGATCTCTCTCATATACCTGCCTAAAAAGTGTTCACAAATATCATAACCTCCGTGTAAGTGTATGACCACGGCGTCAGGTCGGTGCACCGCACAACGCACATAGCATCGCACTTCGCACATAGCACCGCACTTCGCACATCGCACACTGAAATTACATAAACCATTATTTTAAATGAGAGTGGCCATATCGACGCCCCTCGCACATCGCACAATAAAATTAAATAGAACCATGCTCTTAAGTGAGAGCGATGAAATCAACAACTTGAGCTTCGCACATCGCACAGCGTTTAGCACAGGCGATACCGTGTTTGTGAATCCTTATTTGTAACAAAAGAGATATAACTAGATAAATATAACTAGAGCAGTCTGATTTTAATAAAAATGAAAGGAAATAGCCGAACAATATATGAACAATTAGTACAATTTCTTTTGTATTAATATTCATAAATATCATAAAACAATAAATTAAATTTCGATGTGCGCTGCACTAGAGAGATCAAAGATTCAGTTCAGAACGGCAGAGACAAGAACAGCTCGCCTGATATCGAGCACAAGCGCAAGTAGTAGGTTTACCTATTTCTTATAACTTTCATTAATCTAAGCAAAATATGCTGCAATATGAATTAAATAATTTCAATGTATTTATAAATGAGCCAAATACCAAACAAAAGCCAATTTAAACCGTTAATTTTTATTTTATGTACCAACTGGCTTGAGTCGGCCATGGGGAATTCCACTTATTTGGGAATTCCCATATCCTGTGTAAACTGTGCTCCGGTCATAACGAAAACAACTGCATTATTAACTGAGACCGACTACAGTCACTATAAAAGTAGATCAAAAAAACATTGTAATAGGCTAGTTGACACCACCAACCGTTGATATACTTTTTATGAGCTGTCAAAACGCAACTTTTCCAAAGATTATTGAAATGTAATGCAAATTAAAAGCGTCAACATAGTGGTCGTAAGGTGGCGGCCCACTTACTTTAAATTTTTTTTCGACATGTTGCACCTCTTGGATTTTAATGAAACTTGGCATGCTGTTAGGCAAGACATAGACAATTATTATATATTTTTTTCAAAGTGGTAATTCAATTAGATCTGATGGAAATCGATTGACAAAATTTTTCTTTGCATTTTTTAAATACTTTTATTTAGGCTTGGCCCCTAGGAAATGCTATAAAATAAACTGTAAAGTGTACCATAACACTGCCATTTAGTTTTATTTTCCTAGCTTTAAAATTAACTAAGATATATCGCTATGAAAAAAAGTCGTCTCCGGACACTTTTTTTCAAATAGCTCCTCAATTAACTAAGATATAGAGCTAATATCTACTCGATCAACTACTATTAGCGCCCTCTACAATATAACATAGGTTACGATATAGGTTCCTATCGGGGGCAGTTTCGCCATGGAAGTACGGCTTTTGAAAATTTTTCAAAAAAAATTATTCAAATAGGCTTAGAATGTTATGAAACGTCGAGATTTTAAGTTTGAGTAAAAAAACATTCCGCCTGTTGGTCTAACTTCTTTTGTGTGTACGATTACTCTGGAACCGTTTAAGATATTGACTTGAAATTTGATACATGTATGCATTTTAACGAAATCTGGAACCAGATTATATTTTGATCTTATTCCGTTGAAGGGTTAGGAGGTAAATGGGGTGAATAGGTAGATAAAGCAAGTAAGAGTCCATAAAACTGGTATTTGGTATATATAAGACAAGGTCTCAAACAAATTTTTGGCCTTAGCCATTACCACCCCCACCCCATTATTAAAGGAGGTGAAAAAAATTGTGACTTAGTGCATTTACAAGAACCAAAGGCCTCAACATTGTTTTCTACTTATATACATACATGCGGTAGAGAATACCAGTAAGGAAATATTAAGAAAATACCATAACCAACATTTGGATAATACGTTGCCAAGTCGTCTATATATTTGTTAATTTGTATTGGCCTATGATTATTTCATTACAATAACTATTTTCTTTAAAACTACTTAGCAGGTAGCTGTTACTATTCTTTCAAGCATTATTTGCCATAATCTTTTCTACCTATCAAATTACCTGTTTGTTTCCATTATTTAGAGCTGATCAGGGGTATTAATATAATGATATAAAAACGAAATTGGATAATATTTGGAAATTTCCTCAACAATACAAATATGAGCAAATATTGGCAATGATGCTTCTGCGAAATAAATTAGAAATTTATCTTCCAATGCATCGGATTGTCACTCCTATCCAGCTTGAGCAAAACCAATCAATTTGAAATCTAAGTTAGTATGTCGTTATAAATTTTGCTGGTGGCGGAAAACTTCAACATATTTAAAGAATATTATCAAATTCCATTGACTGAAAATACCCCACTACAATTTAAAATGAAATTTCAATTTCGTGGTACAAAATGTCCTGATTAACATTAACTTTAGATATTTAAATTTTTTTCAATTAGAACAAGTAAATATAATTAACATATATTTGAGTAACAAAGTGTTCTTGATCCGTTCTCATTTGCTCGACAATTTTATAAAACTGCTATCAACACTAATCTTTACCAAAAATAAAAAATTATATACTTACATAAGCATCTGTATTTACCGAGAAAGGTAAAAACAGACAATACTAAAGGTGCAACGTTCTCGTCTTCCAACCTGAGCAAGCTCATCAGTTGCTCCAGGACGTCTGCATAATGGAAATGGGAGGGGAAAACAACACTCAGCATAACCAATAACTTCAGTCCTCGATCCCCAGCGGTTGCCGGATGCAGCCCAACCTCTTCTATGGTATTCCCGCCACGCAAACAATCCTCAACGTACCCGACCAGCAACCTAATAGCTTCGTGGTCAATCATGACAGAGCTGATACGTTCCAAGAGCATTTTCACAGTGTTATAATATAAGTTTGTCATTACCGGAGGTCCTAGTTTCTTTAAAACAGCTGCAGTTGCCTCAGAGCATTCCTTGCAACTTACCGACGGTCTAGCGACTATCTCAAATTGTTCCAACAGACCAGCATCACGTTTGAGGTGATTGCTAAACTTTGTCAAGAATTCGTGAGCTTTCACGGGTTCCGGTAGGCACCTCGACAAAGCTTGCACCTTTAGGGCCAATTCTTTGTGTAGTTCTGACGTTTGGTGGGGTCTTCTATGCAACTCTAACCATTCCAATACGAGTTTCCTAACGCACAGTTGGTTCTTCTGCAGTTCCATGAATGCTTTGGTCGCGTGCTCGTCTACCGTGCCCAAGAGATGGTATAGCTTTTTCATCCTTTCGGCTGCGGGCAATTGGTACGGCACAAGGCAAGTGTTCAGTAAACGTTCAACCAGCAAACGGTCCTCCATGCCCGCCATATAATAACCATGAAGAATCTTGTCCTTTATCCACGTCACTGCTTTCTTCGTGGCATTAGGTACGTCCGGATCGCTCAAGTGCTTCCGATATATCAAGGCCAAACCTGACATGGCCTCTTTCCTGATTTTAAATTTCTTATCGAGCGTTCGTTCTTTCACAAACTCTAAAAGATCCTCAGAATCGGATACTACTTGAAAATCATTTCTAGCCGTAGTTACGATGGCCATAACCACTTGATAACGCACGTTTTCTTCAGAGTCGTGCTGTCTCATCTTTAGAGTGTCAGTGATATCTTTTCTTAAGTCAGGGTGGTTCAACAAGAAATGCATGGAGTACTGCACACACTTGGTTCTAATTGCTATGGAGATATCGTTAAATCTACCCAGAAAAGCTCTCCACAGTGAGGAGTGTCGCCTTGCCAGCTCTGAATCCTTTTCACTAAACATTTTCGCTAAAAGGGCCACCGCTGCCAACCTCTCATTTTCTAGAGGACTCTTTAATTTGCATTCTAGTTGTGGCAAAACGGCCAGCAATATTTGTGGGCAGATGTGGTTCAGTTCGTAAATTAAATCGTAAACTTTACCGCATATCTGCAAATTTTTATCCTCCTTGCCCAATATAAGGACATGGTTAAAAAAGGCCTGTATATAAGGTTCCAAAGTCTCCGATGTTTTTACTATTAGTTCTTTGGCTAGATAATAAGCGTTCTTTTGCTGCGTCTTGTGTGGCTCAACGATATTCATCAAAATAATATCTAATAAGTCGTTGCTCACCATGTCGCTTTCTGTGATTAGAGGACACAGTACATCCAACATAAAGCTCTTTACCCTACCCGAATGTTCATCATTTACTATTTTAAACATCAAGTGGAACAGTGCGCAAAATATCTCTTGACAATCCTGAAGTTCAAAACACATGTTAAACGACTTAACGTAAGCCAGGTTCTCTAACAAATAGAAGTATCTCTTGAATGCTGCATCTTTCGGGTCTTTCAAACCTGACAGCTGTGTAATAAGAAACAAAAATATCGTTTTTACTTGATCAGGATCTTTGTATGGGGCCTCGGGGGCATAAACTCTAAGCACGTCGGCTATGCAGCAAGCTATAAGCAGCTGGACGTCTCGTGATGGATGTGAAAGAAACTGTTCTTCCGCGAGGTGGAGAGACAGTGGGATGTACTGCTTGTAGGCACCGTCATCTTGGCCCATGGCTTGTAGGGTGTGTGCGAGAGTTTTTAAGCGACGAATTAGTTCATCGGTATTCAGGTCATCGCTAATCGGGCGGCAGCCTGGTGGATACACAATTTCCGCCATTTTAATTTCTGAAAACGGATGGTATATAAATAAATATATAGACTAGTATTTTATTAGGTAATGGTGACAGCAATCTTATAATTTATATTTATTTATTACATATATAAATTCTACAGAAGGAAAATAAACTAAGAATAAAAAATACAGCTGTAGGCTACTTCTACTACTGATTATAGAATATTAATTAAGGATAGGATTTTGTAGAGTGAGAGGGAAATATGTGTTTATTTTTGGTTTATTATAAATATTTAAAAAATCATAAAATAGTTTCATATACTTCCCATTGCTCTAAGGAATACAACCATATACAGTTTTTATAATAAATTTTGTATATAGTTAAATGCCATACTCTAATAATGAAATTAGGAACTATTTTCATTGACGAACTATAATATTCAAGTACAACAGAAATTTACAATAAAAAAAAAAATATACTTGTAGTCGTTAGAACAATAGCAATTATTTAAAACAGTTTTAAAGATTACACTATATTTGGTTTTTTAAATATTTATAATGAACCGACAATAAACGCATATTTCCCTCTTAAAAAGACAAACGCAATTGGGTTGTTGCACTAAGTTAAAATTTAATAGAATCTGTGTTTAACAATAACATTTCTTCATAAAAAATCATTGGAAACATGTAAAAGTTGAAATTAAAGTTTTATAATATTACAATATCAATTTTAAAAACACATGCATTTAAAACGGAAGTGACAACATAATGGCAGTCTGCAGAGAAGTTAGTTATTAAACGACATCATAATGACAGTTAGAAGTTATAAACTGTTGATAGCGACGGAGAAAAAAAGAGAATACGTCAACTGAATTTGACACTATATTATATTTAATAAGTTTGTTCAAAAACCCCACACCATATGCACAACTGCTCTTCAACTTATGTATAGTCTCACTCTATCTCCTTTTATTATCTACACTGGTGCAGTAGTTCAGACCGTGTGAACAAACTTAATGTCAAATTCAATTGACGTTTCTAGGTTATATTTCGGTTTATTTTAGCAATATAAAGTTATGGATAAATTTAAGTTTAAGTGGTGTTTTGTGCCGTACTGTGTAAATAATACCACCAATTCACCGAAAAAACTTTTCTTCAGTGTTCCTGTAATGAATGGTGAACATAAAAATGAATGGTGAACATAAAAATGAATGGTTAACTGTTTTTCTAATATTTATCATCAAAACTATAGCTGTAACGTACCTCGTATTTTGCGCCTCTAACCTCTGCAACGCTAAAACGATCATCTCTTTTTAAAAATTCGCTGACCATGAATAGATCTAGAGAAGGTAAAATATCAGAATTGGCTTTTATAAATCATGCCTCAGTAATTTTGAAAGAAAATAAATACCAAACCCTAAAAACTTCTAATTAAATGTCAAATTTAATTTTGACATTTGAGGTTATTTTCTTTATTGCCAACAATGTCAACTTGTTCCTCTTTTTCTGTTCTGCATTTAACTTCACATCTAAATGTCGTTATGATGTCACTTCTGTTTTCGTGATACATTTAAATAGTCGAACTTTAATAATTTTTTAATGTTGGGCTTAGAATTTTTCTTTCAAATTAAACATATAACTAAATTAACGCCTCCACTACCATATTTCACCATTTTTGAAAATTCGTCAACCCAATTTTATTTGAATTTTCAATTTGAATTTTTTTATATTGTTTTTGAAAATATTTATACATGTAATGTTTTCAGTGGATAGAATAATATAAAAATAATAATATAAATAATATAAAGCAGACCTTTATAAATACAGCTCTTTTCTAAGATTGCTGTCATGAGAGAGAGAGTGTATCTTTGCATATTGTTTCATAAATATTATATCTGATATTGTCGTTAAACTCTTTCATATGGGCGTTTCTCTACTAATGGGAAAATTTGTGTCCAGAGGAAACTAAATGTCAAAAAAATACAAAATACTAATATTTTTTTCATTCAAATTAAAGTAAATGATTGGTTATGTCGACCCTATATTCTAAGGTATAACTACAAATTGCCGAAATTTTCAAAAATAGAGTTAAATTGTCAGTACCCTGGTGTGTCCCAAACCTGAAATCAAAGATACCAACTGTTGTAAATATTAAATTTTCTTTTTATTCATTATTATTATTACTCAAACTATTTTATGATAACAGTTGTTGGCAATGTACATTGTTATATGATCTTTTTTGAAAATTATCATCTCAAAATACTGCATAAAACATTGTCCTACACTTTTTGACGTCAGTCCCCAGCCACATTTAAAAATCTATTGGAAGCGAATCTACGTCTGGATTAACCACGTAGTTATGCTAAACGGAACGCATCCAACATGAAGTTTGTACAAATGAAACATGACGTTTTGGCGCTATTTTGTTTAGTACTGAATCGATCTTTGGTGCTAAGCAGACGTGTCTGGACCACTCAATAAATCAGTTCTCTGGTTAGCTTTTTTGGGATTAATTTTCTCGATTTGAATTATTGTTCAGTTATTATACATTTTATAAACAAAAATGTACTACTGTTGCCACTAGTGGATTGCGTTATTATTGCAACTTTTTTAATAAACGATCGATTCTTAACGAATTTGTCAGTACCCTGTCGTCAGTCCCCTGCCAAAAAATAATAAGAAATTAATAAATACCTAGTTTTTAGAATAATTAATATAAAAATCGACACAAAAATTGATATTCTGAAGATATTCTTAAATTCTTAAGAAGCAGATATTAGATTTTAAGTGTAGAAGTTGATTTTCATTTTCTTTTTGATTTAGAATTGTTTTCTTTTTTGAGAATTTTAATTTTTGTTTCAAAAGAGTTTTGTTAATTTATGTTACTCTAGAGAATAATAGAAAACTTTAAATATAATAATCTACTATAATTTCTTTAATTTTTATTCCACAAACTCAATTCAATGGGCAAGGGTCTCAGTACCCTGGAATTACAAACTTGTATAGACAGATTTCCCGTTAGTAGAGAAACACCCATATACTTAAAAATAAAACGAGAAACTATGAAATTGTCTATAACAAAGAGTATTACAATTCACTACTTTCTTTTCATGAGTAACATCAGTTGCCTTAGTTTTTATACTAGGATTATAATGTATCAAATATGTAACACCCTTGTAACTTTTTTTTTTTGTCGATTTGAACCAAATTTTACTAATTTTCTGGCCAGAACAACATTCGTCTCCTGCAAATGCAAACCCATCTGCAACACCAAAATAAATGGAAAAAATAAAAAATCAGGTGTTTTTTTATCGGAAAATTTTATTAATGAAAGTTGTTCAAAATTGCCCGAAAACCTAAACTCCAAAATTTAAACAAAATAAAAAACTTTAAAAATAAGAAATGATAAATACTTGACAACTACATGACAAAATTGTCATTTTCAATAAAAACGTAAAATAGGTAGTGTAAACCGCAGATTTAACAAGCCTCAAAAGATGTCGGCATCTTTGGCTTTGCGATGCGGCGTGTCTAAGGCACCGACATTTTTTGAGTGCCTGTTAAAGCTGCGGTCAACTATAGTTTGTTTAAAGTCGATTTGATATGTTCTAATTTTTAGAATACCCTGTACAATTTATTTTAAGTCTAACAACTGCTTATGACTTCCTAACACAAACCAAACTTTTTATAAAGAATGATTTTTTCTTGGCAAATCAAAAATAAGAAAGTTTACAACGGTACCCCATCCAAGGACATACTGTATATATTAACAAAATTTCAATGTTTTTTATTTTGATGAAATTTTGGATTTGAGGTTTTTGTACAATTTTGAACTGCTTTCATTAATAAAATTTTCTGATAAAAAAATGCCTAATATGATTTTTTGATTTTTTCCGTTTATTCTGGTATCGCAGGTGGCTTTGCATTTGTAGGAGGTGAATGTTTTCAAGGCCATAAGTTATGTTCTATATTAGAGTAAAATTTGGTTAAAATCAGAAAAAAAGGAAATAAGTTGTTACATGTTAGTCTTAAGTGAGACACACTGTTTATAAATCGAGTCACTGCAAATCATTAATATAGTGTATCCTACTTTTCATGCTAACACCTTTCGTAGCTTAGTTATTAGACGACATCCAATTTCAACCAAATTTGGATAGATATCAAAGACCTTTACCAAGTTTTTTTTTTTTGGTAAAACAAAACTTATTTCAGGCATTGGCTTACATTTTTATTAACAAAAAAAGGATCGATTTTTCAAGAAGTCATATCAGGCATTTTGTTATTGAAAAACTAATGCAATATTATTAATTAGCATGCTTTACAACCCCTATATTCAAAATTAAACGAGATTTTGATTTATGGTTTTCAAATTACGCCCACCTTAAAACTATATTTTTCAAATATTAAATAATTAATAATTTGGAAACAAATCATATTAAAAAAAAGTCATTCTTCATTTTCTAACATCATGAAAATTTCAATGTTTAAATTTTCTTGAGTAATAAGTATTTGAAAACGTATTTTAAAAAGTCAATTCTTTGGAAAAAATGGAATTTTACATCACAATGTCTCGGTTTGTAATGTTTAAGCAAAGTTTTTCAATTTGAGTTTCAAAAATCTTGCGACATCAAATTTAAAGGTCAAGATCAAGGTCACAAATGTAAAAAGTAATTGCTTCAAATTTCTATTTACGCTAAGTAATTATATCTGATTCATTCTTTTCACTTTGCTCTTCTTGCATAGGGAGGGTAAGACCAAAAACGTTTTCTTCAACATTGGTTTTAAATTTGTCAACTTTAAGGCGTCCCAATCTTATTTTTTATTATTGGTAACTAGCCAACTGAAACCAGCGATTAGTTTAAAGAGTCTACTGAAACATTAGGATTCACAAAGTCATCTTTGCTTGTACTTTTCATCATCTCTTTACTTGGAAAATCTGAGACCGCAAATGTTTCCTTTTCCTTAGAATAATACATTTTATATTTTTTGCAGTCATACCTTTTTGCATTTTGTAATGTTTAAGAAAAGTTGTTCAATTTGAGTTTCAAAAATCTTGCGACATCAAATTTAAAGGTCAAGATCAAGGTCACAAATATAAAAAGTAAAATATTGCTTCAAATTTTTATTTACCCTAATTAGTAATTCTTTTCACTTTGCTCTTCTTACAAAGGGAGAGTAAGACCAAAAATGTTTCCTTCAATACTGCTTTTAAATTTGCCAACTTTAACGCGTCCCAATCTTATTTTTTATTATTGGTAACTGGCCAATTGAAACCAGCGATTAGTTTAAAAAGTCTACTGAAACATTAGAATCCACAAAGTCATCTTTGCTTGTACTTGTCATTGACTTTTTACTTGGAAAATCTTCTGAGACCGAGAATGTTTCCTTTTCCTTAGAATAATACATTTGATATTTTTTGCAGTCATAAATTTTATAAATCTTTGATTTCCACATGGATCTGCTTATATTCCTTAAAAATGTTAATACAGTAGACTTATGGTCAGCAGTATTAAATGGGTTAAACACTTGTTTAAGAACCGCGGAACTATACAATATTTTATTGATTTAATTAATATGAATTAATTTAATTTAAAATTTCTGTCATCTTCAGAACTATAAAAAAACGGCTCAATTCAACTTTTTCCATTCCTCAACTGCAAGGGAGAACTTGGTACCTTTTTGCTGGATTCTGTCAAGTGTCACAGAAATTAGAGGAGCGAAAAAGAGGTAAAATTGTGTCGTTTTTTTTATGAGCTTAGAACAAGATCAGACTCAGTGGGTATTACCAACAACATCATTTTACACATAAAAACACAAAATACGACATTTTTTAGTGGTCACAGATATTCTTATTTAAAAAAAAGTGTAAAATTTAATTTTTTTTTAAATCATGTTTTTTTGTACATCCATTGCCATATCTCAAAAATGAATTGAGCTATCAATGTGAACTTTTTTTTGTTATAAAACACACACTTAAGCGCTTCTCTCTATTCATAGGATTGCTAATAAAAAAAAATGTGAACATGCCAAAAACGTAGATGACCCTGAAAGTTTAGAGAATACGCCATCAAATTTTCACTAAGCGAGGAACTTTTTTGTTTTTGAAAATTTTGTGTAACATGCTATGAAGAAAATGAAGTCAATAGACTAAAAAAGTTTAAAAAAAAAATATTTTCATTATTAGCAATAGTTTGCTAGTTACGAATTTTTTAGTATGGAGGAATTGTCGAAGCGTACGCGCGCCGTACCTACTTAAGAATAATAATGATCATGTATTGTAACGGAACTTTTCATTATTATTTTTTTATGTTTAGGTCTGTTTTATCACGTTTTAGGATCTGAAAGGATAACTTATTTTTCCAGTGACACATTAAGGACTAAGGTTGAAGGCAAAAAGGAATTAAAAATCTTAAATGGAGTATGCATTGCATTGGGATCTCGGAAACGGTGAAAAATAATATTATAGTAAAATGGAAAAAATGTTGCGCAACTAGGGGGCTAATAAAATCCCATAAACAGAAGTTTAGGAAAAGTAATAATTTTGGAGTGTTTTGTAAAAAGTAAACTATCGAGTTTTCCTTTTTTGCGTTATTATTGGAGCTAAATAAAAAAGACAGTTTCTTAAAGCACGTGGCAATCTTAATATTTGTATCCGATATTTCCTGTGTCAGAGTCCCTATCCGAAACTCTCATGCATTGCATTTTTACCCTAGATCCACACAATAACAGAGGTCGACAAAAAAAAAACCTATTATGCCTTAAGTATTTTTGTGTGCTGAATCCGAATTTTCCACTTAGATTTCGAGCAAACGTCAAACATTGTCAAAAAATCGTATTTTGACAATAAAAACCGGGATTTAGTCGAAATCTACGCGGTAAAAAAAATTTTAAATTGAAAATTCGGATTCAGCACACAAAAATACATAAGGAATGATAAGTTTAGTCCTTGGAACAGAATTTTTTTTCTTGTAGATCTGTGGCACAGGTGCACTTTGTACACAGGTCTACAAAAAGAGAAATTCTGTTCCAGTGACTAAATCTATCATTCCTTATGTATTTTTGTATGCTGAATCCGAATTTTCAATTAAGAAAAATTTTTACCGCGTAGATTTCGAGAAAATCCCGGTTTTTATCGTCAAAATACGGTTTTTTGACAATAAAAACCGGAATTTACTCGAAATCTATGCAGTAAAAAATTTTTTTAATTGAAAATTCGGATTCAGCACACAAAAATACTTAAGGCATGATAGGTTTAGTCCTTGGAGCAGAATTTTTTTTGTTTTTGTTTGTGAATTAAATAAACGAGTTATTTTCTCCTAAATTAGGTAACAAAAAAGAAAAAAACATCCTAAATTAAGTCTTTTTTAATTTCCTAATTATAGTCTCTAAACTCTGTTTCCATGGCTTGATTGGCTTGTGCACATTGTTTTCCTCTATTACTACGCCACATAAAATTCACTCCATTTTACAATGAAACTTAGATTGCTTATTTATCTTAAATATTTTTTAAGTAGATAATCCAAGCACAATTCGCACAATGACCATACGTTCTACAATATAATACAAGTGGTAATAAGAGAAAGAATATCGTTACACATTTTACTTCCACATTCAGTGGAAATATAGTATGGACAAACATATTTTTGAAAATTTTTATTGTCCAAATAGGCTTAGAATGTCATGAAACGTCGAGATTTTAAGTTTGAGCAAAAAAAATTCTGTCTGTCGGTCTGTAACTTTTTTGTGCGCATGATTACTCTGGAACCGTTTGAGATATTGACTTGAAATGTGGTACACGTACCATGTATTTTAACGAGATCTGGAACTAGATTATTCCGTTAAAGAGTTGGGGGTAAATGGAGGTAAATAGGCAAATCAAGCAAGTCAGAGTCCATAAAACTGGTATTTAGTATATATAAGAGAAGCTAAGCTCTTTTTTTGGCATTAACCACCCCCATTACCAACTCCCATTACTCAAGGGGGCGGAAAAAATAAAATTGTCATTTAGTGTGTGTACAAGAACCAAAGACCTCAAATTTTTTTTTTTACTTTATCCACCACTACTACCACCCCCCTTCCACCACCCTCAGCCTCACTACCGATGTGGCATATCGTTTTATAGGTTTTTTGGGGTAGACGATTTAAAATATTATATTATTAAAGTTCCATAAAAAATGATTTCCACATTCAAATTTTTTTCGTTCTGAGAGACTTGGATAGAAGATCTGGATGTGGAAGTAGTGATTCCTTGGGCAGCGGTTTTATAATTTGACCTTCGACGAAAACGAATAACGTTGATAGTACACCACCCTGAGACTAGTTAGTTTTAGTGGACGTGGGCGTATTAATACTCAATTTCTGAAATTCGCGCGCTCTAAAAAAAATCACTGTACCTAAATTATAAAAGACACAATAAAAATTATGCTATCAAAAACTTTTTTGGTCTTTTGGCTTTATTTTCTTCGCAGCATGTTATACAAAATTTCCAAAAACAAAAAAGTTTGTAGCTTAGTGAAAATTTGACTGCGTATTTTCTGAACTTTCAAGGTTATCTAAGTTTTTAACAAACTTAAAAATGTTTTAGTTAACAATACTATACACAGATAGAAGCGCTTAAGTGTGTGTTTTATAACAAAAAAAAGTTCATGTGGATAGCTCCATTCGTTTTTGAGTTATGGCATTAGATGTTCAAAAAACATGATTAAAAAAAAAAAAAATTTCACACCTTTTTAAAAATAACGATGTCCGTGACCACTAAAAAATGTCGTATTTCATGATTTCTAATGAACATCGACCTACTTAACGAAATGGTATATATCTAGGTTTGTTCTAAGATTAAAAAAAAAAAACTGGAGAAGGAAGCGACTTTTCCCGTTTTTTACTCCACTAAATTGGTTTCAGCAATTTTGAAGTCTTTGGCCATTTTTTAAATTTGAATATTCGACACTATTTCAAAAATCAATTGATCAATGTCATCTTTGTGTTCTTCAAAGACTTGCCATTCAGTAACATAAATCTCAAGGCAGTCGGAAACTGTGTAATGTTAGTTTCTTGCCCCCTTTTTCTTTGTACCAAGCATTTGGCAAGTGTGTATTGCGAAAATATTTTACAATTTGAACTACTACATGTGATTTTACTTCCAACTTCCAAATCTTTGGAAAGCAAATTCAGTACATAGATAGAACCCTTGTGTGTTATAATGAGGTAATCCAGGGCCTTGGTAATTTTTTCCCTTATATTGTTTATGTTTGCCGCAACTAGTAACTTTGCAGTTATACCCAGTTTTGCACTTATTTATTAAATCAATGACCAAGTTTACAAGATAATCACCAGTGTGTGGATGCCTCGATGTATCTATACTTTCCAGAAGAAAGCGGTTTCCATTTTCTAGTATCAAAACTGCACATATTATCGGTTCATTATGAACATTTGACCAACCATCTGATTGACCTGATAACTTTTCAAAGCACTTTGATTTCTCCACTTCAAACGTTTCATTTAAAAGGGTTGATGATAACTGAAACCTAGAAGGCGGGACATACCCTGGTCTTAACATGTCAATCACTTTCCGAACTTTTCTATGTTCAATGGACTTAAAAGAACAATTTGTTGCAAAAATAGCTATGGCTAGTTGTCTTGACATGTTCTTACAACGAAGGAGCTTAAACTGGTGCTACTGCAACTACTCAAATTCCAGCTTGCCGTTCGTTAGGAATTTTCACTTTGGCTTGTACTGGCTCGGCACTCATTAATTTTTTCACAGTCAATTGATTGATTTTTACAGTGGTTTTTAAGCCTATTAACAAGCCCTCGAATTTCCTTATTAACTTTTTTTTTGACAAAATATTGCCCAACACTATTTTCTTTCCTGCCTCGGCAAGGCATTTATTTTTAGTATACGTCGGGCGACAATGTTCAGTACTAAGTACTAAATATTAAATAAATTTGAAAACCCTCTCATTTTCTTGTATACTCAACTGTGATTTGCAAGTTTCAACAAGTTACAACAATCTCGCAAGTAGGGTTGCCAGGCATCCGGCTTTACCCAGACATGTTTGGCTTTTTAAAGTTTCGTCTGGCTAAAAATTGGCCTGTCCGGCTTTTGTTTGGACTCTAAAACGTGATTTTTTCGTTTTCAGTCGCTTTTCTATAGATACATTTTATTGTTTTGCGATGACTTTTTCTGTTCTTATGTAACAAATGTTTATTGTTAAATTAATCAAGTTTAACAAACATATTAAAAGATTGATTTTGTGTTTTAGTTATTTTTTTATGGCGAACGAATGCTGTTCGGCTTTTTGTACCAAATGTTGCAGAACCAAGTTGAAACAGTTTTTAAGCCAATTAGGAAGTTTCCTATTTTAGAAATATCATGTAGTAGTCTTTCAGATAACTAGTCAAACAAAAAAAAAAAAATTATCTCGATATCTGAAAAACTCACGAACTTATTCAATTTCTTATTTGAATACTTCGCCTCGGCTGAAGTCCACCGTGACGTCACAATACACAACGCGCTGACTTGCCATGCCGGCGGCGCGCCGTATGTTTCCTTTATTAAGTGTATGTGCTCGATTTTCTAAAATGTCACAAAATGTCACTTTTGATTCGTTCGTGCTGAGCCGAATTTTCGAATTTCGCCGTGCAATTTACGATCAGGTTTATCTGGAAGACTTCCTCTTTACGTCGCGACATCATACAGCCGTCCCAATGGTGTTTTTCGAAAAATATAAACGTGCCAAAATTGCATGTTTATTTACAATAACACGCCGGTGTCCTCATTGTTCGACCGAAAGCAAAAAACGTGGCTCTCTTTGATCTGCGCTTTGCCGCACTTGGCGGCTTCACTTTTTATGCCAATTAAGGAAATGTTTAACAACTCTAATACGTTTTTTCACAAGTAAGTTCGTCGACCTATTCCCGACCTACTTAACATCAGCAGTGTATCTTCGCAAATTTACTAATAATTTAACATACTAATAATATTTTTATAATTATTGAATTGTGGGTTTAACCCCAATTAAATTATCACACGAGTAACTAATTCAAAAATTCATAAACCTGAACCTGATAGTAATGAAGATAAGAATTATCATTTTCCACTCGTTATGGAGAGGGGGTCCCTGAAAACGTTTGCGGGGGGGCACTCAGTTTCTGTTACGCCACGGAACCAACATTACAAGTTTCAAAAGCCTATGCTGATTTCTTTGGATGTGTAGGATTTATTACTAGAATATGAAACACTAGTCCAGCCAACAAAAGAATTGTAGAGGACATGGAGGGGGTGGGGGGGGGAGAATTTTCCTCTTTAGGAATGTGTTGGGGGGAGTTAGGAGGTAAACATACTAAAAGTCCCCGCCCCTAGCCACGCCGCTTCAGGGGCGGAGGGGGTGGAAAGATCCCTTTTCTCGATTCTTCGCTTATAAATCAGAAACGATGCGTCGTACGGAAAAAAGTAATCTATGCAAAATTAAACATAATTAGATTTCCTACAAGAATGTCTATATTAATTTTCTTCCTATGTGTTATAGTTTCCGAGACATTCGCCAGTGAAAATCGATAATTAATAAATTAATTAATAGGTATATGGAATTTTTCTATCAAAGCGGTTTACCGCGGTCTTCTAATAAATCACAGTAATAATACACTTTATTTCAGAAAAATCAGTCTTACAAAATATTTTTATTAAAACTAATTGAATGAAAGGCATCAATATGGGTACTGTATTAACAGTTATTTCAAATCTTAAAACATAAATTAAAATTTTGTTTCAACAACGACATGTTATAAACTGTAAAAGAGCAAGTAAATAGAAGCCAATGGCTTTAGGTTGCATTTAAAAATTCCTTCTCACTATATATCTCGAGAGCTAAAATAATATTAAAATCCTTAAATGTGGTTAACTCCTTTTATATTTGCTGGCAGTTTGTTATAAAACTTTATACGTGAGTCAGTCACAAAACAATCTTTATTTTACAACACTCGAAGTATTTACTAACGTAATATTTTGTTGAAATCTATACATTTCCTTAAAATACAGTGTGACTCAATTAAAATGAAGACACCCTTATAACTTTTTTATTTTGTTTCCGATTTAAATCAAATTTTACTGAAGTATAGAAAAAATTAGGATCTACTTATCACCAGAAAAACATTCGCCCGCTACAAAGATCAAAATATGTGACAAAAAAAACATTTATGTATGTAAAAAATTCTATAAAAATGCATCGGATCGGCGCCAAAAAAGTACATACACCAAAATTTGATTTGGTTATTGATGGGGGATTTCTCACACATAAACTCATCTGGCAAAGGGGATCCTCAGTTTCCGCAATTTGTGGTGACTTGTTGTGAAATTCGTCACTAATATGATTTTTAATTTTATTCCGTGTATTTTGGTACTGCAGCTGGCTTTGCCTTTGTAGCAGGCGAATGTTTTTCTGGTAATAAGTAGATCCTAATTTGTTCTATACTTCAGAAAAAATTTGATTCAAAATGGAAACCTCGTTGGAAACAAAATAAAAAAGTTATTAGGGTGTCTTCATACTGTACATTTAAGGAAATGGATTTCTACAAAATATTACCTTAGTAAATACGTCGAGTGTTGTAAAATAAAGATTGTCTCGAAGATTGTCTTGTGACTGTGATTTATTAGCAGACCACGGTAAACTGCTTTGATAGAAAAATTCCATGTACCTAATTAATTTATTTAATAATTATCCATTTTTGGCTGACGAATACCTCGGAAACTATAACACATAGGAAGAAAATGAATATAGACACACTTGTAGGAAATTTAATTATGTTTAATTTTACATAGAATACTTTTTCCGCATGACTCATGTTTTCAAAATTATAAGCAAAGAATCGAAAAAGGGGACCTTTCCACCCCCCTCCTGACGACGAGGCTAGTATGTTTACCTCCTAACTTCCTCCAATATATTAGGAAATATGTCTGGAAATATGTGGAATTTTTCCACACATGGAAATTATGTATGGTTCTCATTAGATTTTTAAATATTTCATCAATGTTATTATTATTATTATTATTATTTCAAAATTGAAAATATGACTTTAAAACTTGTAAATATAATTTTTCAAGTAAAATATCTTTCTAATGTAGGTATGTACATGGAAGTGCCTATATAATTTAAAATAAATATACTACTACAGATAAATAAAAAAACTTTTGATAATCAGTTTTAATATCCTTCTGCTTTTCATATAATCATAAATAAAATGAAATGTGTTAAAAAACACCTACGGATAAATAGGGTACATTTTAGGTTTATTGAAAATATGGGTACCTATTATTGAACACACCAGATTTCAATAATATGGTCTTGTCTAACACAGGTGGCTATAAAAATTAGGGGATAATACACAACATTAGAAAGGCAGCAGTAAATAGATGCAATATAAACAGGTATTTTATTATTTGTATTGGGTGTAAATTTGGAGAAAACCACCATACCTACTAGCAAGTTTGGGTAAAAATTATTTGCTATATTTTCACGTTTTTATGAAAATATATTTAGCTCAACGATTTATTAGAACTATTCAGATTAAAAATAATGATAAACAGCAATATCTAACTAGTTAAAACATAGTAAAATACTTAGCAATATTTACCTGAGCACCGAGAAGTATACTACCGATAATTTGATTGAGGTAGATCAGTCTGAATTCTTATGAAAACGTTGAAAAAGTAAAACATAAATTTGATAAATAGATCATTTCAACTGCAGCTCAGCATATTTTGTTAAACATTAACAGATTTTTAACAATATAAAAGCATTTTTCCTTATAAACAGGGACGCGCACAACATAACAGAATACACGAACTGCTTCTACTAGAGTGAAGTTAGCTCTACATGAACAAACGTACATTTCACTCAACTGACAGTAGAAATAGTAAAATCCCTAAATTCTCTGAAAATATTTTCTTGATAGGTAAAACAAGCAAAGACCTTTTTCTTGTGTGCATTATGATGAATAAAAATACGTCTACTCAGTAATTATTTTCTGTTGAAACAGAAAAGTTAGTCAATCCATTGCCATCTAGCGGCCAAAACCGAAGTAACGTTAGTATTCTGTGATTGTGGTTAAAAAATGTTCAAATGAAATCACCACGGTGTAAATAACAGCGCTGCCATGAATAGAAAAACTCGAAAGAACACATTCAGGAATATTGAGGGAACTATTCCACAAACCACGATACCACAAACTAGAGCTGTTTTTAAGTTTTAACGAGAACAACGTAATATTTATGTAACTACTAACCGTTGTTCAGTACTTTTCTTCATTCTGGTTCCTGGTCCTCTTTGACAATAGCGCCATCTACTATCTAGTTTTACCGTGGCACAGATATCAAAAATGTTCAGTTACAGGTTCTACAGCAGCGTTGCCAATTGGTGTATCATTACACAAAATGCGTGTAATTTAGATGCTTGTGTGTAAAATAGTGTGTCGAAGAAATTGGTGTGTAACTTTGTGTAATTCCAAGAAAAAAAATTGAAGTGGACAGCTTCACTTCAGTTACTAAAAATGGAACTATTATTTTAGTAGTAGTTACTGTTCTGTTCCTTTAGCCGTGATTTATTTCTTCATCTTCTTCTTGAATGTCGCATTGACTAATTTCATTTCAAATGAAGTTTGTAAATTTCATAAACGGACAAATACTGCAGGGAAATTAGACAAAAAAATGAGGAAACCTGGACAAAACTAGTAAAAATCTGAATTTTTGCACAGACGTTCTTTGAGGTGTTCCAAACCCAAATCCACAAAAATCCCAACATGGCTAGAAGGTCAAAGTTAATTGCAAATATCTCGCCTCCTATGCATCGGATGCCCATGAGGTCAATGTGAAAGTTGTAGAGAATTAAATTATCTAAAAGTTGTCTTTTTTATTTTTTACCAAACTGCCCACCCTTTTTCGAGATATTCAAGGTGAATTACTAAAGTGCGGAATTATAGGTTTGACAATAATACCACCAACAAGATGGCCGAAGGTCACCCCAATTTACCAATGAAACATCAAACGTTCCGCAGATAGTGACGCTTCTGGTATAGGTCTTCTGTGGCACAACAGTCCTTAGGCATAAGCAGCAGTGAGTTTGAATCATGTATTAGTAGATGGAGCAGTGCATGTGAACATTTTAAAAATATGGCTTATTCAACAGCTGGTGCTTATGAGTTGAAATATTTTCATATTTTCTTGCCTATATCGCCATCCTACAACGACTGAATTTTAATCAGATATGGGCAATATACATGAAACTGCATTGTAACTCAACAGTGCGCATTAATAGATAGCGTTTTCTGCTCGTTGCACTTCTTGCACTAAGTGCGAACTGTACATTCTACTGGGAGTTTTGGTGGGCACTATTTAAGTTTTGTACATTCTACTGGACCTGAGATACTGATAAGGTGCGCACTAAGTGCAAGAAAAGTGGCACTGAATGTGATAGTCAGGGCCAGTTATGAGTGCAAAGAAAGATGGCTGGAAACTTATTATTACATGCATTTCTGATATTCTGAGACACATCATCGGAAGAGGAAGGAATGATTTCGTTAAGCAAGGAAAAAGGAAAAAAATTGAATTACAAATCATTTAAAAACAATTATACACTTGCCAGATAAACAGGCATTGAATGAGTATAACCATCTTTGTTATTTTTAGTAGATAGTTTAAAAATTTCTTTATAATGAAAAAGCTGTCGGATGATGATTTTCCATTCATTTTAAAATTTATATCTTGCATTTTGCCGATAATTTTCATAAGAACAACACCTACTTCTTATTAGTCTATGTTTGAATGAGTGACTTTTCGGTTTTGATATGAGATACATTCCTCTGACTATTGGCACTCGCTAACCCACTGTACTTCAATAGGGCACGATTGCAGTTGCAGTTCACTTTTGAGTGCGCACTGAGTTCTCCGAGCAGAAAACGCTAAGAGATAAAATATTCCAACAGGAGGTTGGATACTTAATTATTCTGTGATTTAGTTTGAGCTGGCAACGCTGTAGGACAGATCTGTGGCTGCAGTCAGTGGCAACACTGTGGATGTCATAGATTTTATTTTCCGAGAACAATATGGCGAAGTTCGTCAGAAGTTCAATATATTTGTTTTGATTTGATAAGATGCATTGTTTGTCTAGTGTTGAGCGCCTAAAAAATTTTGTGTTTATCTTAAACGATTCGAATATCTTTGTGTTAACTTTGTGTGAAAGTTATAGGCCTAATCAGGTAACATACAGGAAAAAAATAGAAAGCTAGGTCACTCTTTGTTATGGTCCTAGCAAATACTTATCTTTTTGTTTTCTAGGTCTAAAATTATAAGAGGAATGATTCGACATCTTCTAATAATGACAGGACTAGGTTCTACCTGCACTAGAGATTGCTCAGGTCGGGGGGAGTGTTATAATGGCACTTGCATGTGTAATATCCGTTTCACTGGAGAACTGTGTGATGGACCCAACTTGCCTTACCATGCAGGGATTGGAGGAGTATTTTTCTTCATTGGTGTGGTTTGCGCTATTCAACTCATCATGTGTATTATATCAGAATATACCAGACTCAAGGCCCCCACCTTCCTTAGGGCATGCAAAATTACAACGCAGAAATTGATTTACTTTGTTATTGGCCTCGCAAGTTTGATTAGAGGGGCCTATTTCATATTTCCTGTAAGTATATTATAAACAGTAAGGAATTATCTACAGTTTCATCACACAGAACTTATGTAACATTAGAAGTAATTTTTATCATAAACTTATGATGGAACTATACCTTAGCCAGGAAAGGAGGATAGTGATCAATTGAACTGTCAATAAGTATCGAGCGGCATGTCATTGAGTAACGTTGATTTGATAAATCTTTGTACAAATTGTTTTGAATTAGCGTGCAACAGATCTTATTGGCGTTTAACGCCAATAAGATCTGTTGCACGCACTGATCACGTACATTTATTACCTTCTTACCTTCTTTTCAGGTTAAGGTATAGGTGGTTTGATAAAAACAAAATTTTTGACCACCGTTTATTAAGTTCTTGTATACATATTTTTGCTTATCGAACACAAATAAGAATTTAGTGACTGATTTTACATTGACACATCTATGCCTGTCGTGTTCAATACTTTTTTCTCATAATTTTTTGCCCTGTGTAAATTTTAATTGTGCAACTTATTTGTATTTATATATTTTTTATGATATTGCCAGTATATACAATTTTTAACCTAAATACTATAATTTCAGGAATCGTTTGATTATGGTTGGTCCAGCAGTTTGTTGTCATCATATTATCCATTATTAATGTCCAGTGCTTCACTTATTGTCTGTTTTTGGGCAGAGGTAAGTTTTTAAAATATAAGAAATGTTTTTAATTGTTAGTTTTTATGGTAATACCATTTCTGTTACATAAAAGTCTTATTAGAATTTTATCATGATAAAAAAGGTGTGATCAGTCAATGGAAGAAGTTAGATTTATCCTTGTTTAATTGCAATTTTGCAAAAATCGTACCATGCTTCAAATTTTAGAACCTAAAAAACATTTTGGTATGGTTTGTATCAAACATCATGTCTTAGACTTGTCGCTTCCGCTCTTGATCTTAATAGAAATTCCGGTTGAGTCTGAAACAATGATTGGTATTAGTGATGACATCAAAACAAGTCAGAAAATCCCGAATGTATGCAATCACAGGGTGCAGCGAGTTAAAAATGTATGCTGCGATGGAAGCTCTAAATCTTATGATTCACGTAGCTTAGGTCAAAATTAAGACTGAAAATATATTCTGTTAAGATGTGAACCTACACAAAATATTTAAGGATTCTTATGTACTACATAATATTCCAAACAGATGTAGAATTCATTACATTTAATTAAAAACCCTTAAATATTGCATATAAAGATAATTTTAATTGGAATATGGGACTGCCATTTACCCAAATTAATTTTAATCCTTGTGTATAATGCACGTGGCAGATTTTCAGACAGTGTGCTGTGACTCCCGTGTATTGCAAATTACCTAATTTCAGGAACTTTATACATCAGACTAAAAGAGTCCATTGAGTCCATTCAGTCTACAACTGTCAGCAGCAAAAGGAGGAGGGTCCATAAGGCCGGTTTTTGGCCTAATTTATTTATGAACAAAAAAAACTGAATTTTTAAAAATTATTTAGCATCAGTATCGAATCGATTCCTCCCCAAACGAAACTTTCCCCCACTCACCTTCCCCTTTTTGTACACCAGCATTCAGACCTGCTAGTGTTTTTGAACTTAAAAAATGTAAAGTACTCTAATAGACTGGCGGTACATGACCAGTCAGGTGCAACGTTTTTAACTTGCAGGCCAATCATATATATGAATGAAATTACCATGAATATGCCAGAAACGCAAATTTTTTATTTTAAAATGGATGCCAGTAGTGCTAAACGAAAAGCCTTGAAAAAAAATCCAAAATCAAAATCATCCAAAATTAAGAACACCAAAAAATTTTACGATTTAATGTGCGCATCAAAGGTTGTTTTGCGGGAGGAAACAGCATGCCAATGAATTTCCGCTGGATTCTTTTTCACGGCTTTTCGTTTGGCACTATTGGCATCCATTTTAAAATTAAAAAAAAAAAACAAAAAAAAATCGATTTGCACACCATTCTGCACGCGACGACTGCCTAAAACTTGCGTTTCTGGCATAGTCATGGTAATTTCATTCATATATATGATTGGCATGCATTTTAAAAACGTTGCACCTGACTGGTCATGTACCGTCAGTCTATAAGGCTGTCATATTTCTTTCAAAAAAATGCACCTTGTTCCCACCCACATACCTACCCATTCTTTATCCCCAATAACATCAATCTATAAACTGCTGTCAAGTATAAAATGGTGTAACGAGAACTCTTTCCATTACAAACAAGATATTTTTTTAACCCCAGTCAAAATTTTTGCCTTGGTCGGTCTGTCTCTCTATAACTTTCTTTGTGCACACAATTACTCTGGAATGGTTTGTGATATTGACTTGAAATTTGATAGGTACACATATATATTTAAAGTTGCTGGAGCCAGTACAAATTATGAAGATGTTTCTATCTGCAGTACAAATAAACCAATACTATGAAACCGCTATTTGTCATTTTAAAAAAATTATGTTAGGAACCTAAATATGGTGACTTATTTGGTTGTAAGCTATTAGCTAAATAGCTTGTAAATGTCATTTGCATTAATTAGCAATAATCATGCCCAAAAATGTCTGTTATTGTCGCTGTTTTGTATATTACGCTCACTATTGGTGCAATGAAGGTAACAACAGTAATTAAAAAGATAATAAAAAATTCTTTGAGGAAAAGGAGATATGAAATAGTTTGTTATTCACATACAATTGATCCGTGGTGTGGTGCTTTATTAGTTTTGTTTTCGAATTTACGTAAGTTTGGATACTGTAAGTTGTCTTAAAAAGTTTTCAGTTTGTTCCATCCGAGAACTTTTGTTAAATATGAATTATTATTAAATAGTTATATATTATGTTGTAAAATTGCCTCATAGAGATCTGACTTATATTATAATAGGCCTGTTCAGCAATTTTTTTTAATTTTAGAAATAAATCGAAAGTAGAACACTTTTTAAGGTGATTTCTAAATTTTTAGGTTTTTATTTGGACGTTTAAGCCCTTAAATAAATTACCAAAGTTGGACCTCGCAAAAACGGGGCGGTGCTTCGCGTGACGTCACTTTGTAGATGCTGATCGGGTGACAGTCGAGATTTAATAATTAAAAACATTGGAGGTGAAATAAAATAAAGTATTAAAAACAGGTTCTATGCAGCTTTTTATAAAAATTGATAGTCATTAAGTTATAACTTCTTGAAAATTGGGATTTTAGCTTAAAAAAAAGGTATTTCAAAACAATATTCGTCAAATAACTCGAAAAGTATTACATTGAGTGAAAACATGCTAGAGACAAATAAGAAAGCTACTAGATTGAGGATAAATTTTGTTTTTTTCTAATTTCTGTAGAGATAATTTTTTCAGAGATCTGGAAATATGAAGTTGGCGTCCGAACATCTATAAGACGAAGTATTTAGTTTAATGTTAAATGTCTCAGAAACTTTGGCATTTATGTCAAAAGCAGTAAGAACAAAAATGAAAGACAATTAATTAGGCTTTCAAATAGTTTGGTTTCTATTTAAAAAGTTATGACAGAAACAATGTTCTTTTCAATTTTTGTTTATGCAAAATTACGAGTTGGCGAAGCGCTTTGTACCGAAACCCAATCTTTAACATTGAATATCTAAGGATTGGATATACTTATGAAGCTGAAATTTTAACAGCTTATCTTGATGATCGAATTCTATTGAATACCATAAAAAAAATAACGAAAAAAGTTAGTGGTAACAAGCCCATTGTATATAATGAAATAATACTGTTCAAAATGTTCAAAATTTAGTGATAACATTTTCAGAATGCGACCTGCGACCACACTGACAGAATAAAATGAATGTATTAAGGATTTTAGAATCTGCGGAACCTGAAGTTAAGTTAGTTAGATGATGAAATTTTATTACTAATGCAAATAATATTCCCTAAAGAATTCAACAAATTAATGCGAGCTAACAACAAATACTCTGATAGTAAAAAACTTCAATTGCTGATATCTAAAGTGGAAAAATAAAAATCATTTGACATAAAACGTGGTGTTGATTTTGGTGGTGTATATCTGTATAAGACATAGGGTGGTCTTTGTTTTGCGACCTTGGGATTTTTCCGATCATCTCCTTACAATGATTCCAGTTGTTTAGCAAATGAGGCGTACAAAATTTCAGTTCGAACAAATAATGTAAACCTCGTGTCCCAAGGCTATTACAGTTCAGCATCAAACGCAATTTTCATTTATTTTCAATTATATCTCATAATTTTTGTGTTTCTCTATAGAGGACTAATAATATAGTCAGTAAGGGACAAAAAATGGCCTTTAACTTACAAAAGGTGGAGTAGTAATGATTTTGATGTATATGTTGCTTAAGTCGGCCCTCATGAAAAGTTTTCGACCTTTGGGGAGGGGGAGGAGCGAGTTGCCTTCTTGATTGAACGGTGCAAAAAAATTGTCTTTTTCAATATAATTCGCAAACGCTCGATTCTACGAGAAAATGTTCAAGACAAAGCTGAACGGGAAAAATTTTCCTACGTTTTTTGTACATACATTTTTATTGTAAGTCTAATATGCAACGAGATACAGTGGTGGGAAAATGAAGTTTAATAAATTTTTTTTTCAAAAAATCGCCAAACCATTTTTGTTTTTCCACGTCAAAATGAGATTATATTGGGAAACTATTTCAAATTTCAGTGACTTTTTTTGTTATACAATGTGATTTACCATGGTATGCGTAAAATAAAATGGTGTACTAGTCTTCAATGTGGGAAAGCCCCTGCAAAATTTTAGAGTGCTCCTAGATAATTTAGTATATTAAAAATGGTTAAAACTTACGAAGATACACTTCTGTTATTGTCTAGGTCAGTAATAGGGCGACGAACTTACTTGTGAAAGAACATATTGGAGATGTTTACATTTCCTTAATTGGCATAAAAAGTGAAGCCGACGGGTGCGGGCAAAGTGCCGCGTTTTTTTCTTTCGGTTGAACAATCAGGATACCAGCAGGTATAAAGTACCGCCGAAGTTGGTGTTTTTCTGTTATAAATGGGTTTAAGTAGATATCTCTTATATCTACTTATTGTTGCAGAGTTAACTAGCATAGGGTCAATGTCTTTTCGATTTATTTCGCTATTTTTGTAGTGTGATTTGATTAAAACAAAAATGTCACTTCTATCCTATCCAGCTTTGCCAATTCTAAATCGGATACAGTATATCGCATTACATCAGATTGATTAAAGTCATTGGCGACGCATTTCTATAAAAAAATAAGGTCATTTTTTTTTAATTTTTCATTTTTTTAACTCCTTTCGATGGGACAACCTACTGATAAATTTTCCACATGTCATGGTAAATCACCCTGTATATACATTTTCTTACGCCGCGGTGCTGCTAGTAATTACTTACTTTTTTAAGTATTTTAAATGTTTCTAAGCAATGGTGTAAGGATTAAATGTGTGTAAGGAATTTAAAATTTTGTAGCTAATAGTCGGGGCATAAAATTTTATAATTTGAAATTTTTATATACCAATAAGATCATTAAAAAGTGTTGGGTTCTATTTTAAATTCCCGCTTAAAATAGTTAATTGGCATAGCATGTCCTTACCAACTTAACTTTCAAAATTAATAATAGCTATTTTCTCTTAATTTTTAACACAAGGACTAGAGATCAGGAGAGAGATCGCAATTTTCGAGGTATAGTGTGAACCACTGTAATACTATCCTGTCAATTTCATATTTTTTTAATTTCAATACAAGTATAATATCTTATATAATAAAAATTTTTTTTTCTTAAATCCGTGTTTCTGAAGCTGTATCTCTTTAAACATTAGACTTGAATAAAAAATGTATGGAAATTTGGTCCTCTTCAAATTTGTCCTGAACATTTTTGTGGTAGGATTGAGAGTTGCCGAATTATTTTGAAAGAAAATTTTTTTTGCACCTTTCAATCAAGATGACGAAAACAAATAGAAAAATGTTCGCCCTGAAGTTAATCATTTAATTTGGTTTTCTCAGCCCTTGAAATTTATTTGATACGTTTTTCAACCTTCTTGGTGTCTTAAGGGCATATAAGCACTATGAAAATATCGAAAAAATACTATTTCAACTATAAACAAACAAAAAAATTAATAATTCAAAAGTTAATGATATGCAATACATTAAACATAGTATTTGGAAACCATAGGTATAATAAATCTGTAAAGTTTTAAATATTTGCAAAAAACTGATCGGGGGGGGGGGGGGAGGGATATAAGATGAGTAATAAAATACATTAAGATAGTTTTTGTAATTTTTGTCTGTTTGTTTGAATGCACATCACGCAGAAACTACCTAACCAATTTGAATAGGGCTTTCACAGGTAAATTTATCTAAGCTTGGAGTAACATTTAGTTTTTATTTCATCGAAATCAGCCTACTCTAAGCCAAATTTTATGAAAACCGGATATACAGCTTCATCTCTACAATAAGCGTGTTCACATGGTATAAACTTTCATGACTAAAATTCTGTATTCCAGAAAATTCGAAAGTATTCTGGAACATTGTAAAAAATTTGTGAGCCTTCTGAAATATTCCAGAACATTCAAAAATTTAAGAGAAACCACTTTTACATATAGTCCAGTCAACGGGGGGTTTCACCTCTGACTTGAGTGCTAATGAATGGATTTTGATGAAACCTTGCGCAATGTGTTTGTAATGACTTTAATAAAAAAGTTAAAAAAAAGATTAGAGTAGGAAATGATCGGGTTCCGTAACTTGTAGAATTAGGTCAAAAATGAAAAAAGAAGACAAATAATATTTGTTTTAGATTTTCAATTTTTCTTAACTATAATTAGGCGGCATCATGATACAAACTGTATCACGAGGCGAGATCACGCCATTTGTCGCTGACGATCCGGTTACAGAAGAAATCCGTGATCCAGGCCTGGCATGATTTTTTACAATTCCGTCCGAGACTGACAGTGCGCGATGTAGATGCTCGAACTTTTCCCGCCAATGAGAGAGTATATTCTGATTGTTTCTTCTTCTGTGCCCAAAATAAGATGTTTTTACTCTTGCGAATTTTTAAAAAAAATGCATATTTTTCGAGAAATGGCCACTCGAAAATTCCTAAAAAGGGGTAGGGGGAAATGTAAAAGTTGAAAAAAATCTGAAAAAATTTAATTCAATTCTATTCAATTCAATTCAATTCTTTATTCGTGTTAATACAATAAACTGTTTACACATGTCAAATTAGTAAGTAAAGTAATAAAAGTAATAAACTACAATAACGATGATGTGAACAAACTAACAATAAACAATTAATGTAAAATATAAAATGGAAATAGTTGTATCTTTTAAGTTCCTATTACAAAATCTGAAAAATTGTTATTACAAAATTCATTTAGTGAATAAAAACATTTATCGAGCAAATGCTCCTTGATTTTATTTTTAAATAATCTTGGTTGTAGGTTTTTGATATTACTTGGGAGGAGATTGAAAAATTTAGGACCAGAATAGGAAATGCTTGTACGTGATTTATATACTCTATGATAATCTAAGTAAATACTGGAATTATTTCTAGTTTCATAATTATGTACATCGTTATGCATTAGATACCGCTCGCTGTTATTTTTTACGTACATAAGGCATTCAAGTATAAATAAACATGGAAAGGACAGAATCTTTAACTCAATAAAACTCTTTTTACAGTCTTCCCTATATCCTAGCCCATCAATTAAACGTACAGCTCTGCGTTGAAGACTGAATAATCTTGAGGCCGAAGGTGCATGGCCCCAGGCTAAAATTGCGTAACTTAGCTTAGTTTGGGTTAGTGCATGGTAGACAGTTTTAAGTACTGGCTGGGCTACAATTCCTATCAAGTTTCTTATGACAAAGATATTAGTTGTCAGGCTTTTTGCTACATGATTCACATGTGCCTCCCATGTAAGTTTAGGATCTAAGTGTACACCCAAAAAGCGAACTGTCTGAGGATTATTCCATTCCTTAGCCTCTCGAAGTGTAAAGATAATGGTCTCAGATTTACTGCTGTTGAGGCTGAGTTTATTAGTTGCAAACCAGTTTGTCACCTTCGACTGTGCATCCTCCATATTTTTAAGCAGTAAGGAAAGCTGTTTATTTCTGGATACTACAGTGGTATCGTCCGCGAATAGTATAAGGTCATTGTTGGGTACGCTTGATGTTATATCGTTGACGTATATTATAAACAGGATGAAGAGACAAAAAATGTTCTGATCATTTCCTGCTCAAATCTTTTTTTTAACTTTTTTATTAACGTCATTACAAATACATTGCACAAGGTTTCATCAAAATCCATTCATTAGCACTCAAGTTGCAGATTTTGGTCATTTTAACGCTCCATTGACTGGACTAATAAGAAAAGTGCGGGGTCCTTTCAAAAAAAAAATATTCAAAATGTGTCACTTATTCAATATGTCATTTTTTATATTCGTGACATAATTAATAATCCACATAATGCATTATTTACATGACTTTTTTCAAATTTTTAAATTACATTTTTAAACCTCTACAATGTCAAAGATGGGGGTAGTTTTTCATGTTTTTCCGGAAAAACTCGGTGAAAACGCACTTTACAGAAAAGTTAAAAAAAAGTCTTGTATTTCGATGATACATTCACCTGAATTTTTTCAGATTTTTTTTCAACTTTTGCATTTCCTGTTCCCCATTTTTAGGAATTTTCGAGAGGCCATAATATCTCGAAAAATATCCATTTTTCGAAAAAATTCACAAGAGTAAAAACATCTTATTTTGAAAAAAAAAAAAAGGTAAATACATTGTTCTTTTTTTCATTTTTGACCTAATTCTACAAGTTACGGAACCCATGATAAAAGGGGTATTTTCTACCCCTTCCGATCATTTCCTACTCAGATCTTTTTTTTACCTTTTTTATTAACGTCATTACAAACACATTGCACAAGGTTTCATCAAAATCCATTCATTAGTACTCAAGTTACAGATTTTGGTCATTTTAACGCTCCTCCGTTGACTGGACTAATAAGAAAAGTGCGGGGTCCTTTCAAAAAAATATTCAAAATGTGTCACTTATTCAATATGTCATTTTTTATATTTGTTACATAATTAATAATCCACATAATTAATGCATTATTTACATGTAAAGAACTATTTAAAGAATTCACCTATATTAGATATACTTCTACGGTACATCAGTGATAAGAATAGTGTGAGTGCATCCTGCGCTTGTTAAAATGAAATAGCTGTAAATTTTAAAGAATATCCAAATAAAATATCAAGTGTTTACATGATTTAATAAAAAAATAATTGATAATAAAATATAATTGAAAACTAATTAATATTTACATTTAATGGGATCATGTGACTTCCAAATGTAAATATTTTGTTTGTCCTTAATTTTTGATAAGTTGTAGCAGATTCTAATCTGTTTCAAGCACCGATCTTGCACTTGATAATCTTAAAATATTTAATACTTACATAAATAACCATTAGATAGAAGTTATTGATGATCTTTCTTATATGAATATTGATTGTGGTGTTTTTGTGATTGGGAATATAAATAATTTTGTTGAAATATTAAGTAGAAGAGGGCTGGGAGACTCAGGTCAGTGGCCTTTTGAGAAACCAATAAAGTTTGTTACTACTACTAAATAAAAGAAAACTAAAGATGAGTCCAGTCTGTATCCTTATTTAAAAAGTATGAACTTCAAACAACTGTTTAAAGTATTTATTGTGGAACATTTGACTAGTTAAAATTATTGTATGATTATTAGGTCTATTTCTTTGCACTAAAAGTGTAGCACTGAGATGCACTGGTGTAAGATTGTCTCTCTTTAACTTATGATATCCGCATCGATATCATCTCTGTCAGTTAAAATTAGTGTCACATTTCTTGTGCAAAGGAAAGGACCTAGTGTATGTTTATTGAGTGTAGTATGTTTTACACTATACGCAAAGTCAGCTGAAAATTCAGTGTACATGAGTGTGATAAAAGCAACAGATTGAACAAGTGTAATTGAAATTGAAATTTTTCTCATTTATTTTTTTCCAAAGCTTTCTGGAAGAATTCCTCAGTGAATTGATCATCTAAGAAAAAGTGTTAGATTAGGTAAATAATACATTCCTATATGGTATTTTTTTTATAGTTACCATTTCTTAGAAGATTAATTACTTGTGGGTCATCTTCCAACCTGCAATTTTGAACTGAATTTCTTCAATTTTCCCACACCAATACACAAAAAACAGTTCACCTAAAGGTTTAGGAACTACCCTATTAATTCTAATATTTCTATTGCGCATGTCCAGTGCACTTCACACCTGCCTTCGACCAGGTGGAGATAAGCTACACCAGTGCTGACCAGTGGACCTTACACTGGGCAAAGGAATAATAAAGTGTAGTGCATCTAACACCATATCCTTGCAAAGAAACGACTTTGGGTAACTCACTGTAGTTCAGTGCTACACTTCGCATGCAAAGGAAAGGACCTAAAATGTATGAATAATATGATTGCCATAAGCCACAGAGCAGAATATTTATTCTTTTTATACCAAGGATACGGTCATTACTGAGGCAGGGTTGGCATGTTTAAAACAAAATGTTTTAAACGAGATGTTTAAAACATCGCACTGTGTTTTGAACAAATGTTTAAAACATATTTAATACACAATGTGATGTTTTAAACAACTGTTTAAAACACAGTTTCAAATGCAGTGTGGTGTATTAAACAAATGTATTGTTTTGGAGTTTGTGGAAAAGTAGGAAAAGTGCTGATGATGGTTCATTTTGATAAATAATTCCGATGTAAACAGTAAACACTCACAAAAAAATAACATCTGTAGTCTTACTCATATGAGTCAAATGGTTAGTGGTCACCAGTCAGCTCTATTACATACTGGAGTGAGCTCAAACAATAGGAAACAGTTGTTTTCTTTAGCAAAACTATAGAGAGAAGCATCTTCCTTGCACTTGTAAAACTATGATTTCAGGCAACAGAGATATGGCGCCTTGCTTAGTAAAGCTACTCTTTCTATTGTTTTCTCGAGCCCGCTCCCTACCAGAGCACATTGCAGTATGTTATGAAGCTCAGTGGTGGTCACATGCACGAAACTGAGCATTTTATTTGTAAAGTGCTGTACTAGTTATTTATGATACAAATGTTAAAAGTGACATTTTATTTTGTGAGTGGGGAATATTGCGGAACGAGCATAGCGAGTGGAGCAACCTACAAACAAAATAAAATCACTTTTAACAAATGTGCCATACAATATTTTTTGTAAAACTGTTATTAAAAAAAATAATGCCGTCTGTGGGGATGAACTCCCGATATATCGCTTACGTGTCGGACGCAAATCAAATCAAAAACAAATTTATTCAAAATTAATAATTTTACATTTGTCCCACCCTAACGTTGGCACCGAGTCACCCACTCGTTTTAATTATATGTGACAATAAAGTGTATATAAAGGGTAACTAAGTAAAACAGTTGTAAGTTGTTTAGTGTTTATTAATAACTACAATTGAAGCTGACTTTAAATATTGTAAATTTTGTGTCTAAAAAAAATGGATTTTGAAGAAAATACGGGATATGAAAGTAATTTCATTATTCCACCAGATGTTGAAGAAGCCGCAAATAGGACAACTTTAGATCTGTTGCCCCAGAAATCGCGGCAACAATATGATATAGCATATAAAAGACTTATTGAATTGTGTAAAATGAAGAAAGTGGTAGACAAGTTCACTTTTGGCTTACTTCGAAGAAAAATCTAAGTTATGGAAAGCGTCAACACTGTGGTCTAATTTCTCTATGATAAAAGCTAGTTTGCGAATCAAGAACAACATGGATATAAGCAAGTATTACAAGCCAATAGCGTTTTTAAAACAAAAAGGTGTAGGATATTGGCCAGAAAGATCGAAAATATTTACTAGCGAACAAATTAATGCATTTTTGAATGAAGCTCAAGACACCAAATATCTAATGAAAAAAGTTGCATCAATTTTTGGTTTATTTGAAGCATGCCGTCGTGAAGAGCTTTGTAAATTAACTAACATTGGATGATATTGAAAAATCAGAAAACTCCTTATTGATTCATATTTTGGAGACTAAAACCAACGTTCATTGTAGTTTTTGTATCATATACATGAATTATTACCATAAATATGCTACATTACGGCACTTACCACGTTACTCACAGTCGCTTTTTTCTAAATTACGTTAACGGCAAATGTACTGTTCAACCTGTTGGGATAAATACTGTTGGGAAGATTCCTATTAATATTGCCGAATTTCTGAAATTGCGAGATCTGAAGCAGTTTACTGGCCATTGTTTCCGAAGATCTTCGGCATCTTTGTTAGCAGATTCAGGAGCTAATTTAATTACAATAAAACGACATGGTGGATGGAAATCCTCAACCTTTGCTGAGAGCTATATCGAGAATTCTATTACAAATAAAAATTAAATTGCTGAGAGAATTTTTCCCAGTACCAGTACCTCTTCTAATGCTGCAATTGCTTTAGAGAGCTCTTCTACCTTCAGCATCATCAGGTGATGTCGACGATAGTATTGCAGTTAAACTGAATACCTTCTCAGGGAATTAACATAAGTAACTGTTCGGGTTGTAATATTAATATTAATGTTTCTAAATAAATAATTTATAACTGATTGAATAAATATGTATTGTTTCTAAATAATATATTCCTTCTAATTTTATCAATACAGCTTTCTATTATCTTGCGAAGAATGCATATTACTATACAAAATCGGAAAGTGTTGGTTTTGGTATGGCAATAAGAGCAAGCGAGAGCGAAGCAAGCAATCATGTACATGATTCTCTTGATGGGTGTGTCACTCTTTACCTCTACTAGAGTACTGGTAGACGCCTTTATTGTAGGCGGTCGGCTAAATCGTAGAAATGCCTAAACCAACACTTTCCGAATCTGTATAGTATATAGCATTTTATTTTTAACACTAGTGTTAAAAGTGTTTTCGACAATAGTGTTAAAAATGTTTTTGTCACGTAACATTATAAAAGTCAATTTTTAGTTCACTTATCAATGAATTAAAAATGTAATTTTTATTGACAGTTTTACAAAAATCCATTTAAGAGCGCCATCTGTCATCAAGTAGTAATAGCAGACACAGTAACTTGGCACCATTTAATTTTAGATGAACAGAGTTTTAAACCTGCTTTAAACATACCATTTAAAACGGTTTTAACCAAAAAAACTGTTTAAATGAAAAAAAAAACGTTTTTTTTTTCCAACCCTGTACTGAGGTATATAAAGAGACTTTTATTTTGTTGATATATATATTTGTAATATTGTATTTTTATTATAGGTTTTTCATCTGCAAGGAATACGCTGGGAGAAACCCCAGTTCCTCTCCAAGTCATTCCTCGGGTTCATTACCTTCAATATAATAAGTTACAGCTTGTTGTTTGCCGAATTTATTACAACTCAGCTTGCCAAACCTCCAGCCGATGATCCTAGCTTCTATCACCATATCTTCAATGGATGTTACGCTGTATTGATGTTCATTGTTGTCATATTCTTCCTTATCTATGGTGTGGAAGTTTATTTCAAGGTAGGTAGAAAAATGTATGTGTGCATCGGTTAGATATATTATTAAATTTTGTACTATTTGCTTGCATTGCCATGGCTTGCTATGAATTAGAGCCTCTGTTAATAATACTTTCGAAATTATTAACTTGACCTTGTCCAGCCAACAAAATCTTATTTCTGTATAGTATTCTGTATAGTATTTTTATTTATTTTTTATTATGAAAATAGGTTGTTCCAAATATGTTCCAATAGTGTATGGATACTTCTAATAACTTATTGTCATGGTCTCATCCAGTCAAAATATCATACGCTAATAATGTATGGGCCATGCCCCAAACATGAAATTCGTTTTCATATATATATAAGCTAGAATATAGAGAAGATTGCACACAAACTTATATTGTTGGTGAACATGCAAAATGTCAGATGTTAAAGTTAATTTTGGCATATGACATTTTTCATTGACACCTACGACACAGAAGAGCTATACCAGAAGTGTCACTATCGGCGGAATTTTTTATGTTTCATTGGTAAATCCTTCGGCCATCTTGTTGGTGGTATTATTGTCTAATTACGCACTTTTCTAAATTTACCGCTGGGCGCACCGGTAGATAAAATTCGAAGCTGATTGGCTAGGTTTTTCAAAATATCCAATCAGAAAATGTTATTGCTTACCGGTGCGCTCCACCGGTGAATTTAGAAACCTGCGGAATTATAGGTTGACAATAATACCACCAACATATGACATATGCACATAAAAATTCAATATTGGCGGGAAGGCCAGAGAGTCTGTGCCTACGATATTAAAAATTTTCTCAGTAAAAATGAATCATATTTCTAAGTAAATGTTTATAACCCCACAATGTTAAAAAATGGATACAAAACATAATATATTCAATAAAGCCATAAAAACAGCGGAATTTTCTGCCAGTGAATGAATTGACCTTATCTAATGTCTAATGTCTAGGTAGAATAATGTTAAAAAGCAAATGTCAACTTTTCCTCCACGGTTTTCCACCACCCATAAATGCAAAAAAAATAGTAATAGGTAAAATACTGAGAATTAGTCGCTGAGACTGCCAGTGCTTATGATTTTGAAGTTACTGGTTACGAATATAAGGTCAAAATATATGGGAAAAAAATAGCAGATTCAAAATGGCGGCATCAAAGCATGTAAATTATATAATTTTGTAGCAAAGGGGTGAAAGCTGCAGTAAATTAATAGATATTTATTTTGTGGATTAGATCAAATTAAAAAATGATATTTATTCTGTCACTGTCAGGTGACTGTTCGACAAAAACAGAAAAATGTTTTTAAATTAGTAACAAAAATTTAAAAAAAGTAATAAATAAAAATTACTAATTTTTTGGCTAATCACAATCAATCTAGAGCAGACAACTGTTGTAGAAAGCGTTATAAAATGTGGTGGATGCCCAATGTTAAAGTTAGCCCAGGGCTAGCTAACACGTAAAAACCCTAGATTGATAAACGGGCCCTTAATGTAGGAATTAAAAGAAGATGAATATTACCAATGTACTTATTGTCAATGAGATGCTAAGAGACCTTCAGATTGCTGAAGAAGATGCTCAAGAAGGTAAACTTCTTCACAACCAGTCCCTTTTATTTAAAAAATGGAACCTTTTTAAAAAATTTCGAGTGAACAAAGAATCGCTAAATTATTTAACCTGCAACTTAAAAAATATAACAAAAAAATGTAATAGTAATTGCTTTTATTCTATGGAAGATTTTTATAATCCTGATTTTACAGGAATGGTAAATTTAGTACCTTACCTGTTAATATGAACTGTAACTACTTTTTTTTTTTTTTGACTTGTTTCTTAGCACTAATAAATCTAATGTTCTAACGTTAATGTTAATCGTAGGTTCGTGGAGGCTTTGTTGCCAAACCTCTTCAACTAGCCAGAAACACATACGAGACAGAACCGTTGCAAGACGAATCGGACCTAAGACCCCAGATCAACATATCCCAGTTGCACCAGTCCCGTATCGGTCTTCTCAGCCAGGCGCTGATGTTGATCATCATCGCCGGATTTCTGTTTTCTGAAACCCTCTCGGAATTCTGGAAGGGGAAGGTGCCAATCAACTCCCGCAATCTTCATGACGTCATATTTCGTGTAGTAGAGATCGGTGTTGCTATATGGTTCCCTGCTGTCCTCTGGAACTGCATGCAACCCTCCGAGTTATGGATCCTAAATCCCAGGAAGCTTCTGGCTAAGTTTGACCAACCCAAGAATTTGGAAAGTCATCCTGGTGATGGAAAGACTGCTACTGGGGAAGACGATGAGGCATTCTTGGACAAGAGGGAGTGTTGGATTTGTTACGATGGTGACAAATCAGAACCTCTCATACAGCCGTGCGATTGTACAGGAGATGTATCCAGTGTACATCATGAATGTCTTAGAAGGTATGGGAATTCATATATACAGATTTACAGTTTTGAATTAAAACTAATGATTTTAATGTATGTGGTAACCAACTTATCTGATTATTGGATTTTGTGTAAAGTATTAAAAAATGAAATATTGTAAGATGGCTAACGCCAGTTCTATCTCCTAGCGAGGTCCTAGATTGGTTCCCCAATCTAGCTCTTGCAGAGGGCTACTATGGCTGCATCCTCGTTGTGAGAATTTGGCATGCATATAGCCATTTTTTTGGAAAATAAGAAAATTTGACATTTTTTTGAAAATTTAAAAACAAATTTTTTTTTCATAACCTGTCAGTTATTTTTTTGGTATCTCTACCCATTCACTTGTTAAAGGAATTGTTTGTTTTTGTGATGTCATGTGGACGTGGGTCTATTTTCATTCACTCGGATTCCGTCTCTCTTTAATAGTACCTCCTACATATCAAATATGAAGTCGATATATCTATTCGTTCGTCCGTTAAAAGAATTTTTCATTTTGTTACGTCATGTGGACGTAGGTCTATTTTTCATTCATTTGGCTTCCGTCTCTCTTCAAAAAGCGTTCAGATTCTTTATGGAAAACCTGAGGAACCTGAAAAATTCAGGGAATTTTAAAAACCGTAAAAAAATAATGGAAATCTCAGGGAATTTGAAAAAAAATCGCTAAAATTAGGGAATTTCCAGTCATAATATGGAAAGCAATAAACAAATTACAAGCTCCCGCTGTTATTTTAAGTTGCGACTTTAAATTTTTTAAAATACATATTAGGTACAAGAAGTCTGCTATGCCTCTAAAAATTATTTGATTATCTACAACTGCATTTAATATAATAACACAGCCACACACGAAAGACAGACCAGACCAGTGTATCGTTATGTATTTGAACACGCTGAAACCGAATCCGATTTTTCACCCTTAATCCTAAAAAACACCCCCAAAACAAACAAAAAATGGTCTGGCCTGTGGACCAGATCAGTGTATCCTTATGCATTTGAACCCGCGGAAACCGAATCTGAAGTCAGAATTGTCAGATTCGCTCGTTTCTCAATCATAACCAAAAAGACACCCCCAAAACAAAAAAAAGTGGACCAGACACATAAGGATACACCGCCACTGGTATGGTCCTCCGGACAGACCATTTTTGGGGTGGGTGTTTTTTGGGGTGAAAAACGAACTAATCTGACAATTCTAACTTCGGATTCGGTTTCAGAAGGTCAAAATACATAAGGATACACTGGTATGGTCCGCAAGCCAGACCATTTTTTGGGGGATGTTTTTTTGGGGTTAGGGGTGGAAAAAGAAGCAATCTGACAATTGGGTTGTTGCACTAAGTTAAAATTTGAGGAGAATCTATGTTAAACAATAACAATTATTCATAAAAAATCATTAGAAACATGTAGAAGTTGAAAAGAAAGTCTTATAATATTATAATATTAATTCCAAAATACATGCATTTAAAACGGAGATGACATAATGACGGCAGTCTGTAGAGAAGTTAGTTATAAAACGACGAGAAATGGGTACTAATTTAGAAACTCGCTGATAGCGACGGAGAAAAAAGACAATCACAACAGTTTAATCTGACATTATATTTAACGTCAAATTCAACTGCCGTTCATAGGTTACAATTCGGTATAGTTTAACAGCATCTAGTTATGGATAAATATAAGTACAGATAGTGTTTTCTGCCGTACTGTGTAAATAATACCACCAATTCACCAGAAAAACTGTTGTGGTGTTCCAATAATAAACGCTGAACGTAATAATGAATGATTCAAAGCCACCAGAGAAGGACCAAGCCTTCTTATTGTGGAAACCATTTCAATGTCAAGTAAAGTAACAAATTACAATGTATTCTAAGCGTTTTATTTGTGGTAAGTTGTATCTTAATGTAGGAATTTGATTTTTAATATGGGTTTATGTTGTAGGAAAAACGGCCGCATTACAAGACGTGTGGCGTTCTAGCTGTTACAAATTTAATTTACCCGCCAAACTGGTGGATAAAACAGGGTGTATTACTGTATTCTTAACGGCTCTAGATTAGAATGCTATTCATGCTTTGACTTCCTAAAAGGAGGGAAATGGCTTTAATCTGCTTTTATATATTTTATCTAATTTATGTTGGAATAAAGTGCAGTTGTTTTTGTTAGCTATTGATTATTTATGAAGCTTCCTAGACGCCCCATAATACTAGGATGATCAATAAATTAAGAAAGGAAATTTAAAAACTCGCCGTTGAAAAACTAATGAAACAAACTGTGAAAGTCGTCTAAAGTCGGTGAACACAATCAGTCGGAAATGGCTATGAATGCGTTGGATTGTAGTTATAAATGCCCTTTGAATTATGTGTGTTATAAATACATATCATTGTTTATTGCTTGGATAGATACTAGCATAAAGTACTTACCTATTTATTATTTTTTGTTATAATACAGACCTTTCTTGATATCTTCGTAAGTCTCATTCTGACTCTTCTTAGAAGTGAGTATCAATGGATAATAAATAATTTCTTTAGTAGATAAACTTATTTTGTTGTTTTCAGTTAGATACGCATGTATATAGTTAATAGGAAATAAAACAATGAAAAGGAAATATTTAATAAAATACAAAGTATAGTTAACAAATTCATCTAAATTAAATAATAAAATACATATTAGACATATTATGTAATATTAATAAGATAAGATAAAGGAAGTTCTTGCAGAAATTACAATAGTTTGTACTATCTATAGCAGCTGTAACGTAAGTACCTTGCAGCTTTTGCACTTCCAACCATTGCAATGTCAAAACGATCGTCTCTTTTTAAAAATTCGCTGACCATAAATATATCTACCGCAAGTAGAATGTCAGAATTAGCTTTTACAGATATACTGCCTTAGTCGTTTTGTAAAAAAATATTAACAATAACTGCAAACATCAATCACTGCTAGCTAAACGTCAAATTTACTTTTGACATATGAGGTTATTTTCTTTCTTGTCAGCAATGTCAACTTATTCGTCTTCATCTGTTCTGCTTATAAGTTCACATCTAACTGCCGTTATGATGTCACTACCGTTTTCGCGACACATTCAAATAGTCGAAGTTTAACAATTTTTTTAAATATGTTGCGCTAAGAATTTTTCTTCCAAATTAAATATATAACTAAATTAAGTCCTCCACTATCATATTTCACCATTTTTGAAAATTCGTCAACAACCCAATTCTGACTTCGGATTCGGTTTCAGCGGGTCCAAATACATAAGGATTGTAATACTAGCTTTTTCCAGGGGTTTAACAAAAAACATTTTACAAAAAAAAAGCCCTCTCAAAGGAGCTACCAAATACTATACAAACTTATAACCCAAAGGCCAAGCCAAGAATTATTTAATTATTGAACTGAAAGAGGAAAATGACAAAAGGTTAATCAAACGAGAAAATCTAAATAAACAAATATATTACAATAAGCAATCAAATAGACAGACAGAGAGCATGAGACCTCAAGGGTGAGCAACAAAGTTGTATTTCGCTAAATAATATTATGTACAAGAAAAGAATAAACAAAACATAAAAAATATACTACAAAATATGTACCAGAATAGAACAAATCAAATATCTAAAATATTATCTCTAACAACCTGAAAAATTAAATGTTGGCCAACGCAAATTAAGACGAAGTATTACATGAAAACTTTACATCAAAATATTTTAATCTCTACTGCAAAAAGGACTATAAAACGGTTAACAAATAACCAACTTTCCAAATATTTATAACAAAAGATTAACTACATAAGCTGACTAAATACAACGATGCCCAAACGCCAGGGCAGTCTAGATTCTTAACAAAAATCGCACACGTGAACAAGGCACTTAAGCCGCACTAAAAGCCAACGTTCTGCAAATGTACCGTAGGGCCAAATAATTATCTCCAGGTAATTGGGAAACTAACAGGAACATAGGAACGAAGTAAATCTTTTAAACAAAAGTTTCTACTTACAGTCTCCGAAGTATTTACACTATATCTTCTTCGAAGCAAGCACTATAGTTTTTATATTAATACTATTTACAAATCAGTTATTTAACTGTTCATTATATATTATAGGCTGCATACAGATCACATATTGTATAACTTTATTAACAATTGGAGAGTCAAATTCTCATCTCCGAATTCTTCGTCAATATTAAATACTTGGATACTGGATGTAATAAAAGTTACAAATTCTTAACTATTTGGCGCTAGGCCTAAGCCCAGCCCCAGTTGGGGACCACGATCTAGCCTCGACTCCACTTCTTCTGGGAATCTCTCCGGAAATCTAACCACAATTTTGGTTTCTATGCATTTTATACCCACCTCTCAAAGGAGGGAGATCGCGCCAAATTCCGCGCGTAACTCGATATGTCAAAAGGGTATTCGGTCTACTGGCAATATACTAACTTTAGGCCTACTTAAGGTAGCACATAGGCATACTAGCCGAATTTTATGTACAAAAATACGAATTATATTTTAATTATTACTAGTTGGGCTTTCTGCTCTTAAATAAATATTGAATTGTCACAGGATACACTGGTCTGGTCTGCAGGCCAGACCACTTTTTTTTTTTGTGTGACTACTGGCTGTGTAATTATTGTTTAGTCCAAGCAGTGGGGGGTTTCTATTCGCAAAAGGTCAGAAAGAAATGAAATTTGGTGGGATGGTAGACATAGGTCCCCTGATAGTACACCTGAGGTTGCGACCTCGAGGTGGGGGGGTGAAAACTCTGCATCGCGACGCTTTTTAGGAAATAGCGCCGTTGTGGTAAGTGCTATTGAGAAAAAGGTCAAATAAAATATGTAGAGAACAAAATTGTGCATAATCTGATAATTAAAAAATGCCCATATCGGAGTATGTAGGGCTCTTCAAAAAATCATATCTTTTATTATATACGACCAAATGTATCAAATCGGGCATCTGCAAACTCAGAAAACATTACTCTTTCAGAAAAAAAATATTACAGAATTGTTTGATAGCGATCTTCGTCTTAATCCGCGATGAAATTCTGGTTTTATTGAAAATTTTCATCCCCTCACCAGACTGCTCCTCGAGCGGCAACCCCCCGAGGTCGCAAAGTCAGGTGTACTATCAGGGGACCTATGTCTACCATCCCACCAAATTTCATTTCTTTCCGACCTTTTTCTAATAGAACCCCCTTTTTTGTACCCACTGCTTGGCCTATGTTGTGCGTCATTGAAAAATATTTTTTTGTTATGGAAAACCTGGAAAATTCAGGGAATTTTTCTAGTTATGTGAAGTCCGAACCCTGTCAAAAGTTCCATTTACGTGTCAAATATCAACTCGATATATATCTATTTGTTTTTCTGTTATAAGAATTTGTCTTTATGGTGGATATATTTTCCATCAATCGGATTATATCTCTCTTCCTTCGGATTTTGTTGCTCTTTAGTAGTTTTATCTATGTGCCAAATAAGAACTGGATATCTCTACTTGTAACTTTGTTATTTTTTATGCTAGAGAAAAGATAAAAAACGTGTCGGAAAACCCCATCAATTCCCTTTAAAATTTGTGACTACAAATTTTTCAAGAAAACATGATTATCGGGATATTCGAAAAAATGGAAAAAATTTCAAGTTTTTCTAGAAAATGCATGTAAATCTTAAAAAAACCATTTTTCCCAGAAACGTTTGTTTAGAAGCCGAGATTATTGGAGTGTCTAGGTAATACATGATGTTAAGTGAACATCGTATTTGAGATCAATTTTCAGTTAATTACTAGTTGACAAAATGGTGAAGTTTTACCAAAAAAAAGAAAGTCCCTACTTCCGCTTCTCCTATATCACTTTTTGGCCCAGGGCAAAAGGAAAATATTTTAGAAAATTTTATTCTTTACAAATTCGGTAGGTCATAATATTGTTATGTGTTATAACAGCAGGGGACACTAAACACTAATTTATTAACTTACTAATTACAACAATAATTAATTACTTGACTAATAATACACTGTGTACTACAATTCAATTATTTAGTCGCTTTATCACGGTGTTTACTCCTTACTCTCTGACCATCTCAACTGACCATTAGAACTGTACTAACTTAACTGTCCCTACACACAGCTTGTCATTCCTTTATATACCCAGGTTATGTGTTCTAGATCTTTCCACAATATTCCTGCACATTCTACAATGTTCCACAGGATGTCTGTGATGTTCTAGATTCTTTTATATGTCTCTAGAGGGTTGAAGTACATAACAGTATTTTGCTCAAGGAGACACTATTTGAGAGATATTTGCGACTAAACCAAAGAGTGGCCAATTTTTTGCTGTACATCGCCACACATTTTAGTCAGTATCTCCGAAACGACAAAAAAATACCAACATTCTGATGCCAGTAAACATGAATATTTAATGTACCAAGATTTACGACTTCCTTATTTAACAAATCGTCTTATAATGCAAAATAAAATTGTATAATTTTTTACCTATTCTCTGTAATTCATTAGTGCATCAGTAGTGATACTAATTAAGTATAGCGAAGAAATAATATGGAGTATCTTGTAGGACTAAATTTTTTTCATTTTTACTACATGTTTTGTCTTTCCAATGTTTTCTCTTCGTGTGCTAGTAATATTTGCTACTAAATACTAATTTTAATGTGAGAGTAGTCCTCTGTGTGTCTAAACTTCACACTGTATAGTATTTTCTTCTTATTAAAGGTGTTTATTATTATTATATTGAAACACATAAATTTTCAAATTTGTACACTTGTATTTTGACATCAAAAGTTTCAAATGTTTTTTTTTTTTGTCAGGTGGCTTATGGAGAGCTCCTCGTCAAGCAGTGAACCCCTGAAATGCAAAGTGTGCAAGTACGAGTACGACATCTGCAGAAGTAGTGAAGTGAAATGGGATAGAGGATTCACGGCCCACCACTGGGGAAGCACTGCTGTCATAGTGACTTGCATGTGTGTAGCTGTAGCAGGTGCTTGGATCGTCATTCAGTTGTATGACAATTCCTATATTCGAATGCTTAGTGCTAGTGTTGCTCTTATCGTGATCTACATTTGTATTAGGTAAGTACCTTTTAAATATTCCTGTGTAATAATAGCCCCAATTTCTTTTTACAACGATAAATTGACTACTATTCTACATGACAAATTGACCACTGTTACTAGTTGAACAAGTTGTCGTAAAAAAAAAACTAGGGGAAGCATTATACTCTTCGCTGATTTACTGGACTTTGGTGAAACACTCAGTATAAAATAAAGTAAAACTACGTCTATAACCTATGTGGGTTTCTAAAAAAAAAAAAAAATAAAGAATTGCATCCAAAACCTACGTGGGTTTCGAAACCGGGACCTTTGGGTTCCGAGTTAAAAACATAAGAACTACACCTCCACCTGTTACGTGAAAAAGAGGCTAATGCTTTAAAATTTAAGAAACAAAAATATTGCCAAGAAAAAACTAGACATGAACTAGTATGACCCAAAAGCCATGTGGTAAATACTGAAAGAACTTGTAGCTCTGAACAGTAATTTAGGTGTTACATCGTCTTACATCGAAAATTAAATTTCTAACTAAGAAATATCGACATAATGTATTCTACACAATAGGGTCGTTGACCTTTAAAAATTTTATATTCCTGTACTTTATTAAATTTTATTTTTATTTTTTTATTTTACAATATGAAGTCATTTTAATAATGAAATTAATTATTTAAATTAAGAAATTTTGAATTCGTACCCATCGCCAAGTCAGATGTGAGAGTATGCGCCATTAGCTAAAGGAATAATCGACGGGCGTCGTTTGCTTTGCTTATTTACTGTTAGCATATAGTCCAGTCAACGGGGATTTCACCTCTAATTTGAGTGCTGATGAATGGATTTTGATGAAACCTTGTGCAATGTATTTATAATGACGTTAATAAAAGAGTTGAAAAAAGATCAGCTTAGGAAATGATCAGAAGGGTTCCGCAACTTGTAGAATTAAGTCAAAAATGAAAGAGAAACAATATATTTACCTTTTTTGGCCAAAAATAAGATGTTTTTACTCTTGTGAATTTTTTCAAAAAATGCATATTTTTGGAGATATGGCCACTCGAAAATTCCTAAAAGTGGGGAAGGGGAAATGTAAAAGTTGAAAAAAAAAAAATCTGAAAAAATTCAGGTGAATATGTTATCGAAATACAAGACTTTTTTCATTTGCAACTTGTCTGTAAAGTGCGTTTTCACCGAGTTATTCTGGGATATTTTCTACCCCTTCCGATCATTTCCTACTCTAATCAGCTTTTTTATTAACGTCATTACAAACACATTGCACAAGGTTTTATCAAAATCCATTCATTAGCACTCAAATTAGAGATTTTGGTCATTTTAGCGCCCTGTTGACTGGACTAATAGATTAAAGTTAGTATCGATGTGAGTCATTGTATTTTAAAGAAATACTAACCTCAAATTTTTAACATTTTGTGATTCGGCACTTAAATAGTTCAAATTGTCTATATAAAACTCGTGTACCATAGAAAAATCCACTATGGGTAAATTCTCGGAAGTACCTTTCACAAAATTAGGTTCCATTATAAACAAATATTAAACACACAATGTGTTTCTCTTTACCTAACACAAAATCATTCTGAATTTTCAAGGAGTTACTTCGGTGACTTGAGAAGTGGTTAAGAAAACAAAAACAAAAAAAAAACGTAAACAAATCAACAGAGCACTACCACCATGATAAATGAAAACATGAAAATTCTCTAGAATTGAATGATCATTAGATACGTCATCATTTACCGCCTTTTTATTTTCAAAACCAATTTGTTCTTGCATGTGATGATTAGAACTTTTTTCATATGATGTTATGCAATGTATATTTAATATACTTTTTGATCATACAACAATATTTTGTAAATTTTGTTAAAGATAGATGGATAGATAGATAATCTTTATTTCTCCATTGAAGAAAATATACATATATGCATACAAGAAACAATGCAGAAAAGGTCAAAAAAGTACATGTAAATATAATATAATAGGTAATAAGCTTAAAAGGTAATTATAAAAAAAAACAGAAAGTTAACTAAACAAAAAGTAATTAACTATTAAAAAATTCAGTTGTTGTATAGCAGTTCTTATCTAGTAAAAATTTTTTTAATTTTGATTTAAAGATATGTATACTTGCAGAGACTTTAATATCTTCGAGTAAATAGTTGTAAAATTTACAGCCTTGGTAAATAAAACTCTTTTGAAAAGAACTTGTTTTATGAGAATCGGGTAGTAAAAGATCTCTGTGTCTGGTTTCATATGAATGGTTAACTTGATTACTAATAAGACTGAATTTATTTTTGTATACATATGTACAAACTTCACAAATATATTGACCAGCAACAGTTAAAATTTTCAGAGATTTGAAGGCATTACGACATGATTCTTTATAATCCAAGTTTAATAAAATACGTATTGCATATTTTTGTAAAACGAATACCCTGTTTACACTACTGCTGTTCCCCCAATTTACAATTCCATACCTTAGATGTGAGTGAAAATTGGCATAATACAATGTTTTGAGAACATCCTGACTACAGTGCTTAGACATAAATTTAAGAGCATAACAGCTGGTCCTTAATTTCATGCAAAGATTATCTACATGTTGATACCATTGCATATGCCAATCAAAAGTAATACCAAGTATTTTGCTGGCATTATTTGTTGTTATTGGATTGTCAGTACCATCGAAAAGGGTAATGTCTTCAATATTACTTCTTAGTGAAAATTGGGTAGAGACAGTCTTTGATTTATTTAAGATTAAATTATTTTCTTTGGCCCAACATATTATTACTTCATACACTCTTTCGCATGTGACCTTTGTTTCATTTAAATTATTACCAGTGACTAGGATATTGGTATCGTCAGCATAGCAAATCACATGCACATTTGAAGCTTTCAATCTATCTATGAGAGATTCAACATCAAAACTAGAAACTGGGTTTAAGAAAAGAGATTTACTAAAATTAGGAATGTTGGATTCTAAGTAGTTAATATCACATAAGGGATTTATATTTATGTTGCTAGAAAAGTGCAGATTAAAATTCTCAGCAACTTCTTCTTTAGGAACTTCCTTATTATTTCTGGCAATACATATGTCTCTAGAAATTGTGCTAGTACCCTGTATTGATTTAATTATATTCCACATAGTTTTGGCTTTGTTGTCAGATTTATAAATTTCCTGGTCATGGTAACTTTTTTTAGCTGCTTCTAGTTTTTTGATATATAATTTGTTTAGAAAAGCACTATCATCCTTATATATTCTATTTTTTTTTGAGAGATCACTATACAGGGTTACTAGATTTCTTAACTGAATTAATTCTGGGGTAATATATTTGTTACGATCATTGTTTTTATTAATACTAAGACGTTTCATTGGAAAAATAGCATCAAAATAAAACAAAATAATATCATAGAAACTATCTAGAGCAATATTCGGACAGTTATGTCCAAGCACATCATGCCAGTTTTCATTCCGTAGGTAATCAAGAAACCGAGAAACATTTCCTGTATTAAAATTCCTGCGGTATACATACTTTATTTCCTGTCTACTTTCTTTTTCTACTTTAATGGACAGTAATTGGGAAAAGTGGTCTGACAGGTGTTAGTCCACAACATTAGCTCTAAAATTCAATAAACTTGATGATATAATAAAATTGTCCAGACAGGTGCTAGAGTTAGAGGTAACCCTAGTTGGGGAATTAATAGTAATGTGTAGATCAAAACAAGAAAGCAGATCCATAAAAAGTGATAGATTAGTGCTATGATTTAAAAAATTTATGTTAAAATCTCCACCAATAATGATGAACTTATTTGTACAATATAGTTTATGTAATAGACCATTACAAAGATTTAAAAAGACATTGAAGTCTCCCGAGGGAGGCCTGTACACTGCCACAATTAAAGTTTTAAAATCTACAAATTCTACACAGCTACATTCAAAAACACCTTCTTCACAAAATTCCTCAACATGATGAATAATAAACTTTGAGCGACACCTTTTGTTCATATAAATAGCAACTCCACCATGTTTCATGACTTTACGGCAATAGGAGTCAATTAAGTCAAAGTTATGTAACTTTACAGTGCTTAGCTGGTTACTATTTTGCCAATGTTCTGTAAGTAACATTATGTCACAGTTAAACTTATTCTCAAAAATATTGTCTAAAATTAAAATTTTATTGGTCAGGTACTGAATATTTTGATGCATTATATTTAAGTCATAAATATTTAGAGAGTTATTTATGTCAGAAGAGTTATTTCTGACAGCCTTGGATATAAAAAATTTTCCCCTCCATTTATATGAGGATCGTTTAATTGTATATCACTGTTCAGATTTAATGACTGTGTCTGTTTAACAGGACTTAAAAATGAGGTATTTTGGGACATGCTGGGCACTAAGTCAGATACATCCAGAGTAATAATAGAGTCAGAGATGTTTTGTGATTTCTGATCATTGATATCATAATTTATTATATTGTTTCCATTTTCCCTAACACCAGAATCTAAGTTGGCTTGTATTGCCTGTTCATTATCTAAGTTTATAAATATTAGGTTTTTATCATTATGTTTATGTTTATTAGTGACTATTTTAATTATTTGCTCTGCGATTTCTTTCTTATTTAAGAATTTTTGTTCATCATTTGTGTTTAACAGATTGATTGTACCAGGTACATAATTATAAAGTTTCGTTACAAACTCGCCTAGCTTAACGTTAAATTTGTGTATGTATTTATTCAACTTATTGTTTCTTCCATATGGTACAGTCATAATTGAGATATTAAGATTTATACATTGCCTAATTTTTTTACAAATGCTTTTAAAAAGTGGATATTTATTTTTCGCAGAGAAATTATTTGATCCGCCCATTATGACCACGTGGTCTTGAGCTAAATATGAACGAGTTAATAGTTCAAGATTTTCAATTAGTTGCTCAAAAGTAGCCCCTGGTTTGATAATAGTTTCCACAAGATAATTTTCCCCCATTAAGTTTTTTCATCACTATTCTATTTAAGTTTCGACCAGCCTCGTCACACAATATTAGCAGCCTTTTTCGACGATGAGGTCCTTCCTGGGTTATCACATTATTTAAACTCTCCATTCTTCTTGGGTTAGGGGTGGTAGTGAACATTTCAACTCTCCCATGAAAATTAGAGTTATTATGGACGTTAAGATTGTCTTTTTCTTGCTTAAGCTTTTCCATTTCCTGCATGATTTTTTTGTTCTGTAGTTTCATGTCTTCTGTACATTTTTTAATGATGCCACATTTTTTTTTCAGGTCATTTATTTCCTTTTTATATTCTTCTGTTTTATTAATCTCTTTTGAGAGTTCGTCTTCAATGTTAGATTTTTTAAACTTATTTGTTCTATTTTAAATCTTAGATTATCTATGACTAATTTTTGTTTTTCTGTTTCTACGACATAATTCTGCTCAATTTCATAGACATCATTTTCAAAGATTTTCGAGTCCCTTTTTATTTTTAGGATATAGGCATCCTTTTCCATGTTCTCAGTCTTCAACTTATTAATCTCAAGCTGTAGTTCTTCCATGATCTCCTGGTCAGTATTTGTTTTTTCTGCACAAACCTTAGAGCAATATATTTTGTGCTTATCTATTATAACTAACCCTTTCTTTCTTTCACAGCAGCTTTTATGACAGATATTGGTATAGATAAGGAAACGACCCTCAATCATTTTATTTTATGACTAGACAAATGTGCATGTATATATATTTATTTAACTTATATTATGTAATGGATCATAGTATCCCATTTTTCCTTTAGTTTTAAAGATAAACGATTGAAAGAACTATGCCCAGTTTCTTACGGAATCTGGGCTATTGGTGAACAGCCTTGGGACCTTGCTAGTATTGCACAGAATCCAACGTGATTAAAATATTTCATGAGCACTCCCCCTGTGTTACTTTTGAGAGATCAAACGAGGAGAGTGACAACCATTACCTTCATATAGCTAAATAGTTAAATCTCATGCCGGACTCATATTTTTAGGATTCCATAGGACAGTATAAAAACGAGTATTAAAAAAATGTAGTAATTTTCTGTGATTTGTGTAAGATTTCGGTGCGGTGTCTAACGGTCGCCACCTGAAGTGATCCTAAAGCCTTCGCTTGCACAGGACTTGAAAGACAAAATTAAAACCTTCATTTGAGTGATCAGTGGATGATCCCCTATCGATTGATATATGATTCACTGCTGTTCACTTATAGCCCAAACTGGGCATAGTTCTTTGGAACATTCTGTACACTTAATAAATGTCACTTTTACGACGAATTTTTTTCCACTTCCGGTTACACCGGACTTTTGTATTTCAAATGGAACACTCTGTATATTATTGCATTTTTGAATTTTGCATAATTTTCTGAATCCATTGGGACATTTTAAACGTCAATATTTATTTTGATTTAATTTTTACTTTTCCATTTAAGTGTGCTATGACTAAATTTAGCTGGGAAATCGAAATCCCATTGAAAATACTAAATTATGTGATTTATAAGCAAATAAAGTTCATCAAAATGGTTTTTGGGACAAAACAGAATTTTTGGTGTTTACTGACACAAGGATAAAAAGTCAGCATTTTCAACATAGAAAATTAGTAAAATCAAAGAATCGCAAATTTGAAAAGTAGTACAGTAACTAGAGGTTTTAACTTCGGAATAATATCATATTGAATGGATTTCGTTCATTTTTGGCAGTATAATTGTAAATGCTTCACAGAAAACTTTCTGTATTGTGCCGGGGCTTGCTAATTTATAGGGGGTGGATGCCACCCCTCCTGGGGGGTGGCACTTAAAAAATATATATATATTTATTGGAGCTGAAGTAGAATCAGATTTTAAGAAGAAAAGGTTGTACGCACTTTTTCACAAAAATTGATAGTTTTTAAGTTATAACGACTTCAAAATTGCGATTTTAGCTTAAAATAAAAGGTATTTCCAAACGGCTTTTGTCAAGTATCTCGAAAAGTGTTACTTTATCGAAAAAATGTTACAGACCAATTACAGAAAGTACAAACTGGCAATTAATTATATTTTTTGTTTATTGCTGTAGGATCATGATACTATGAAATATAAGATACGCTCGGTACGAGTACCAGCTTTCGACCTACTGTGCGCATAGCGTCACCCTCTAGTCAATTTCAAATCGAGCCCACGCCGGCGACCATCTATCTAAAAATACATCGAAAACGGTTATATAAGACCTAGAAAGCTGATTGCAGACAATTTTACTTTTTAATATCATAGAATTCTATGACTGCTTTTGTCAGCACTTTTCATTTCGCATAAGGCCGTTGTGGGTTTAAATGTTTGTGAAAACACCTCCAAAATAATTGGTGCAAGTACATATGATCTTTTGCACCGTTGATTTTTCAACGTGTAAGTAAGCTATTTATTTTGTTTTTCTTTAATATAAAATTTTAATTCATTTAATTAAACACAATAAATAGTAGTAGTAAATAATATACTACTTTAATTAGTTTAATTATGAAACAGTGCATTTATCTAACGTTATTCAGGAAAATAGACAAACAGTCAAGAATGAGAAATATTTATTCTGTTTTTTAGAGATAAATTGCCGGATTCTTTAATGTTTTTATTATGAAAAACATTTTGCATCTGCAAAATAGCATTTCGCAGTATGACTTAATTCAATAGCGCGGGATATATCAATGTGTTCTCTCATGGTAATTATTACAAATATTTAATAACCTCCATTGATTTGCTGAAACATCTCAAGAAAATCTGAATTCGATTTCATGAAACAACACTAACGTACATTAGTTCTCACACCACATTCTCTGCGCTGTATCGTTCGCGAGGGGGTTCCGTATACGTAATTGTAATTTTCTCGAAAACTGTTAATCCTAGAAAAAAAAGTTTCAAATAAAAAAGTTATCTCTATCCTTTATCTTCATATGCCCTCGATATACTTGGTATCTATTTCGAAAGACAAAAAAGTTTCTCGTTTGTTGTATTCCCACCTGTAAATTTTCACAGTTTATCGACATAGCCTTAGAAAAAAAATCATATTTTCTACACTTATTAAAACTTGACCTTCATATTAACACATTTTGTTAACAAATATATATTCACCACACAGTAAAAATTTGAGATTAACTCGTCCCGTTTTTTAGTTAGAGCGAGTTAAACGAAAAAATAATTGTATCTATTATTTTACAATTTTCTCACATTTTTGGCTCTATCTTTTGTCTCGAACAACCAAAAGAGTCGTAATTTGTTATTTTATCGAAGGATAAGCTTCTAAACACTTCGGTTAAGGTAATTTTAGTTTACATCTAAACTAAAAATTGACCACTGAACTAGTTGACTTTTACGTGACGTAACAGCGGGAACTGCAGTAAGGGGAGGTATGCGTGAGAGCGTATCTCTATTTCTTAGTATCATGCTGTAGGATTAATAATTTCGGAGATATTTAAGTTTATATTTGGTATCCAAGTGCTTCGAAATTACCTTTAAAGTTTAAAATGCATTTTTTTTCTAAAGCAAGTGCTTTAAATGAGCAAAAAAATTTGAGCATCTAGGTAATACTACATCTTAACGAAAAACTATATTTGAGATAATTTTTTTAAATTACTGGCTAATTAGAGTAACAAAATGGCGACCTTTTATATAAAAAAATATAAATACGCACATTTTTCCGCCATAACTTCTTTATTTCTTATGCTACAGGAACAAGTAAAAAAATAATTTGAAAGCGCAATTAATTGTCTTTCATTTCATTTCTTAGCATGCGTAACGTAGGTGTATCAATTTCTGAGATATTTAACATGTAAACTGCATTTCGTCTTATAAACGTTCGGACGCCATTTGTAAACTTTCATATCTCCGGAACTATTAAATCTATGTAAATATATTGTCTACTATCTGCGGTGTGTTTATGTTGTTTTATATAAACAAGCGAAATTCATTACCAGTTTATGAGCTTTATTTTTCAACGAAACTAATATTTATTGATATATTTGGAAAAGGAAAAAAAAATACGTTTTATCGAAAATACCTTTATAGTTTAAACTGTATTTTTTTCTAAAGCAAGTGCTGTATACAAACCAAAAAATTTGAACATCTATGACATGCTATATATTAATGAAAAACAGTGTTTGAAATTCCTTTTTTTTTAATTACTGGCTAATTACAGTAACAAAATGGCGACGTTGTTATTAAAAAAATGCGTAGACGCACATTGCTTCGGTCATAACTTCTTTATTTTTTATGCTACAGAAGCAAATAAAAAAACAGTTGAAAGCTTGATTAACAACCTATTATTCTACCTATTAGCATCCTTGACGTAGGTGTCACAGTTTGTGAGATATTTAACTCTCACTCTAAAGAACTATCTTATGAACACTTGGATGCCAAATGTAAACTTAAATATCTTCGAAATTATTAATTCTACATCAATAAATAAAAAATATAATTAATTCCCAGTTTGTACTTTCTGTAATAGGTCTGTAACATTTTTTCGATAAAATAATACTTTTCGAGATACTTGAGGAAAGCCGTTTGGAAATACCTTTTTTTTAAGCTAAAATCGCAATTTTGAAGTCGTTATAACTTAAAGATTATCAATTTATGTCAAAAATGGCATAGAACCTTTTCTTCTTAAAATTTGATTTTACTTCAGCTCCAATAAATATATGTATTTTATGTGCCACCCCCTGAGAGGGGGTGGCATCCACCCCCTGTAAATTAGCAAGCTCCCGCACAATATAGAAACTTTTCTGTAAAGCATTTACTATTATACTGCCAATAATGAACGAAATCCGTTCAATATGACATTATTCCGAAGTTTTACATATTTCTTACCTCTAGGCACTGTACTAAAGTGATAAATAGATAGATAGATAGATAGATAGACAGTTTATTAGTTCATGTAAAAAAATAATACATTGCCTAGTAGGCGTTGAACAAGTCAAAAAACAGAAAAAAACACTAATAATACATATTTAACTACACTCTAGGACTAAGACTATAAATGTATACTGTACTTTTACGAACATATAATAATTAAGATGCTAAAATGAGCTATATACAAAAACAGTAAAATCTATAAAAAAAATGTTAAAATTGGTTCTCATTGAAATATTCGTCAATAGTATAATAGGTCTTGTTTATTAGAAGGGTTTTCAGTTTATTTTTTAATACTTTTATTGGTTGAGTCTTAATATCATACGGTAACTTATTATACACTTTTATAATAGAGTAGGGTACATTTTTTTGGACATACGTGAAATTTGGAACATTTGTTACCAGATCATGTTTATTTCTTGTGAGATGCATGTGTCTTCTTTCATAATTTTCAAACAAAGAACTATTTTCTGCTACAAAAATGACTGCTTCATAGATGTAGAGGCTTATTAGAGTAAGTAATTTATTTTGATGAAATATTTGTTTACAGGATTCTGTCTGTCTCATATTTAGTATATTTCTCAAGCATCTCTTCTGAAGAACAAAAATTTTATTTGCCTCAGAAGAGATACCCCAGAAAATAATGCCATATCGAATTCTTGACTGTATATAAGCGTGATATGCCATAAAAGCAGCTTCAGTATTAATGTTTAGAGAGATGACTTTAAGCGCATAGCAGTAACTGGCCATATTTTGTGCTAATGAGTCAATGTGGGCTTTCCAATCTAGCCTTGTGTCTAGTTGTATTCCAAGAAAAGACAGATTTTCATTTGATATGAGAGTATTATTTTTATTTATTATTGTCATATTATTACCCTTTTGAATTGAGAAATTAATTACTTGAGTCTTGTCTTTATTTAATGTTAGGTTTAATGAGGTGAAATATTGTTCTAGTATATCTAAGGCTTTAACTATATTGTTTTGTATGTCTACTTCATCTCTCCCATTGAATATCAGTGTGCTATCATCGGCATACTGTATTAAATAATTATCGGTTATTGAAGCCAAGTCGTTTGTATATAAAATATATAATAAGGGGCCTAATATCGATCCCTGAGGCACACCTCGTTGTATTATTTTTTTCTCAGATTTTAATAAATTTCCTGTCTCGTCTACTTCAATTACACACTGCATTCGATTTGTTAAATATGAAGCTATTAATTTTTGTGCAGTGCTTCTGATACCATATTTTGTAATTTTATTTATTAATATATTGTGTTCTACACTGTCGAATGCTTTTGATAGATCTAAAGAAACAGCTACAGTAGTTTTCTTGCTGTTCATAGAGTCAATAACTTTACATAATGCTTGATAGACAGCTCGCACAGTTGATTTTTTCTTTCGAAAGCCATTTTGTGTATCTGAAAGCAGACTATGTTTTTCCAGAAAATTTATTAATCTGTTATATATTATTTTTTCAAATATTTTACTGATATTCGATAATAGCGCTATTGGTCTATAATTATTTAATTCATTTTTGTTACCCTTTTTATAGATTGCTTTGATAAGAGATGTTTTTAGACTTTCTGGGAAGATGCCAGTACTTAGAGATAGATTTATTATATATGATAGTGGATGAGATATTTCAGATGCTGTTGTTTTTAATAGCTTCACTGGAATTTCATCCTCGCCTACAGACTTTGTATTTTTTAAACTCATGATAATGTTATACACCTCATTTGGACATGTGGGTTCTAGAAATATACTTGATTCAAAAGGATAAATATGTCTGTCATACATACTAGATGACTGTATTTTAGGGCACTGATTTATAAAATGGTTATTAACAGAATTTAGAACAGATGTTTTATTTCTTTCACTGGTGTTAATATTTTTTAATACGGATTCCTTTTCAGTGTGTTTTGATCCTGTAAATCTCTTTACCAAATTCCAAACAGCCTTTCCTTTATTTTTTGCTGAGTTTATATATGATGTGTTTGTTTTCTTTTTAGCTTCATTTATGACATTCTTTAGTATTTTGCAGTAAGTTGTATATTTTTCTACCGAGATTTCACCTTTTTGCTTTTGTTTGTACAAAGTTCGTTTTGTTTTACATGATATTTTTATGCCACGTGTGATCCAAGCTTTAAATTTATTTTCAGTTTTTATTGTTTTTATTGGAAATATTGTATTTAAAATAGTCCTGGCCTTATATAAAAAAATGTCATAAGCCATATTTGGATCAGAAATATTGTACAAGTCATCCCAGTTTAGATCTGCAAATTCACATTTGCAGTGATGCAATTTAGCTTCAGAAAAAATTCTTTGTTTTACTATTTGTCCACTTTGGTTATTTTTTATATTTAATGATGACTCGATTTTTAATAGCTGTCCTTCGTGATCAGATAGGGCAGTTGATATGACTTTACCCACATAAGTATTCTCAAAATTTATAAAAATGTTATCTAATAAAGATTTTGTGTTTTTGTTAATTCTTGTTGGTTCAAAGACTGTCTGAGTTAAATTAAAGGACAAAAGTAGATTTAAGAAAATTTGTGTGTTATTATTGTTATCAATTTCCATATGAATATTAAAATCGCCACATAAAACGATTCTATAATTTTTAAATTTATTTTGGCAGATGTACAAGATTTCACAAATAGTATTAATAAATTCATCAAAAGAGCCCTTGTCATATTTTGGCGGTCTATAAATACAAATTATTAAAGTTTTTATGGCTTTACATACTATGGACGAACATTCAATGATACCTTCAATACTTTTCCATTTCAGTTCTTGATTTTCTTCAGACTCAACACCCTCTTGGACAAATATGCAAGATCCCCCATGAATGGAATTTTTTCTGCAATAAGCTGATACAATTTGATAGTTCTCCAAGTACACGTGAATTATTTCTTGGTCTGTGCACCAGTGTTCAGTTAGACAAATGAACAAAGGCTTGTCCTCCATGTTATTTACAGTAATATCTATTTCTGGCACTTTATTTTTAAGGCATTGTATATTCTGATGGTACACAGTGTATAGATGATGAGATTGTTTATTATTATTGGGTATGTGTATATCTTGTTCAATGTTGGTTATTTCATTTCGTGAGCTGTGATTATCATTTGATATATTTAGGTTTTGATTGTTTGTTAAAAATCCTGACCATCTTCAATGCGTTTTGTTACATTGAAATCATATCTTCTGAATGCTACTTTTTTAGGCCAAAAATTTTGTTCGTAAACTTTTTCCTTTAGGTCAAATCTAATCCCCACTTGAAAACACTGGCAGTCTTTCCTTATACTGTCATATTTAGTTTTTATATGTTTTACCACTACTTCTTCATCAGATATTATTTCTGCCTTTTTTTTAATGTATTCCTTTATTTTTTCCTCGGTAACGTGATCTTTCACTCTTGAAATAAACAACCACGCTTTCTTATTTTTGTTTTCTTCTTTTCCAGAAAAAATCACTTTCCAAATTTTCTATATCTGCTGTCCCGATATTTATTTGTTTATGTTTGTTAATTTGTTTCTTAAGATTTAGAGATTTTGGGCTATTTGAATTCGTCAACTGTGTATTGTTTCTCAGTAATACCTGTTGGTAGGTCGGCGTGTAGGAAGGGTTGGTTTCACTTTTTCTTTCATTATCAACTTTATTTTGTTCCTCCATGTTATGTTGCATTATATTTGAACTTGATGTTTTGATTTCAGGTTGTAATGTAGGACTTTCCAAATTTATTATTTCCTGCATAATATGTCTTTGTTTTTTTTCTAGGTTTGTTATATTTTTATTATTACTTCTGTGTGAATCATGTTCATTTCTTTGTTTATTAATTTTTTGTTGCTCTGTTTTATTTCCACTGTTTGAGAATGATGTTTTTTGTTGTGGGTTTTTATTATCATTAAAATATGAATGTACTTCTTTTTGTATTAGATCTTTTATCATTAGTTCACAGTTTTTTTCACTATTTTCCTCCTGCATTGTATGTTGAGATTTATTTATGATGTTTTCTAAGGATTTTAACTTATCTTCTAGGACAAGAATTTTTTCTTTTAATAGTTTGTTCATATCCTTTAATTCAGTGTTGAAGTTAATTAGAAGTTTATTTTCAGATTTTAAGGATTCTATTAGAATCTCATTGGTGTTTTCATCTTCATTGTCCTCACCAGGAATGTTATTTAGTATTTCATTGAGTAGTTCCTGTTTATTACAACATATTTTTCTTTTTGCGCAGCTGTTATGATATATTGCACCACAATTAACACATTTCACCTTTTTGATTACTCTTTTATCACAATATTTACACAGAGCTTGTAACTGTGTGTCTAGCCCGTCGGCCATATTAGAATAAGTCAGGGAATTTAAGACATGTTTGAGAGATTTGTGGTCTGACAGAAAATTTCAGTGGCCTTATTGAAATCATGTCATAGGACACAAAAAAAATATTTTGAACGTTTGTCCTAATTGAGATACTAGACAATGCCATATTTAACATTCAGACTATCTTTATATTTAAGTTCTACAGATCGTTTTCATTCACATACAGGTTCTTGGGACAAAATACTCTAAGCGCCTATCAACGTGCCAAGGTAGCTGCTCTGAGCATCGGCAACCACGTAACTACAATTAGCGGCAACGTTAACACCCCCACCACTGACTCCCAACCTGCTCAGGCTGCGCTTTAACCCGAAAGACTAGCACTTTACGTAAAACTAATGTAAGACATTGTTAAGTTGTGATATTTTACTTGTATTATATAACTTTTCCTTTCGATATATAGTTATTGAATGTTAGATGTAGATTTCTAGATAAATGTTATTCCTCAAGCACATTATACATTCCTCGTGTACTGTTTCTGAAAACTGACTTGTCTATATGAAAGCAAAGAACGGACATAGTGGAAAATACTTTATAATTCGGTGTGTTCAGAAATTTTAAAATCTCATTGACTGTGAAGGTAATACTTAATTATAACTAAAAATATTTGAATTTTCACAACCAGTTGAGTAATACAGTAGAGCCTCGGTAATCCGGACACTCTCTAACTCGGACACTCCAGTAATTTGGATCCTTCTATTCACCGGACACTTTTAAACCTCTGTAGTCCGGACAAAGACAAATAAGTTTGTTATGCTAATATCATAACCCATTTCCTGATAAAGTGAATTATATATCAATGTAAACGGTGCCGCTCTCAGTCTACACTTAAAAATAGAATGAGCACATGGTTCCACATCCAGTGGAAGTATACTGAGGCAAAAATATTTTTTGAAAATTTTCATTGTTCAAATAGGCTTAGAATGTCACGAAACGTTCAGATTTAAAAAAAAAAAAATTGTCTGTTGTGTTGATCTGTCTGCTGGTATGAAACTTATTGGTGCTCACGATTACTCCGGAACAGTTTAAAATATTGACTTAAAATATGGCACACATATGTATTTTAACGAGATCTGGAACAAGATTATATTTTGATCTTATTCCGTTGAAGAGTTGAAGGGTAAATTGAGGTAAATGGGGGTAAATCAAGCAAGTAAGAGTCCATAAAATTGGTATTTAGTAAATATAAGAGAAGCTAAGTTCTCAAAAAAAAAATGGGCATTAACCACCCCCATTACCACCTCCACCCCATTATTAAAAGAGGTGAAAAAATATTGTGATTTAGTGTGTGTACAGGAACCAAAGTCATCAAGAATTTTTTTCACTTCATTCACTCCGACCACCAACTCCTACTACCAATGTGGCATACATATAATTTTATGGGTACACGATTGGGGTACACGATTTCAAATATTACATTATTAAAGTTCCATAAATAATTCTTTCCACGTAGTTAGTGGAGAGCAAATATAATATTTTTGTTGTAAAAGATAGGAAGTCTGGATGTGGAAGTAGTGATTCCTTAGGCATCGTTTTTTTTAGTTGCTATGACAAGTAAACAAAAATTGTATATGTAAAAATAATCCACCTCCACTAGTCCGGATACCTCGCTAATCTGACAGTTGCTGGAACCATATGTGTCCGGATTAGCGAGGCTGTACTGTAATACCCAAAAAAATAATTTTTAAATTTGAATTAAAATTTTACCGCCCAAAACACTAAGCCATATTGTTGACGTCATCAGTCATATTGATGGTAAATACCTACCTGAAAAATACATATCTTTTAAAAACTTCCGAGTACCTAATATGTCACTATTATGAACATTTCCGCTTGGTTCTCTTTCTTTCAACTAAAATCTCGTTCAATGTAATGTTCATAAAGTTTTAAATATCTTCTCCCAATAAAATAAGGCGATTTTTGTAAGTTGGAAATCCAACCTATAATGAGCAGCCTATTTTTAGTAATCAACAGTATTGAGACATCATTTGTGTCAATTTTTAAATGTTTGCTTGGAGCCATACTGCTTTCAAATGAGAAGTGTGGATACAATCATTAAACATGACAATAAACTTAAAAAAACCTAAAAGTTGAGGTTATGTTGGTTATATTAATGCAACCGATGATGTCACAGCCCGTTTTGTATAATACTCGTTCAGGTATTCAGTTTTGTTATTTATTTGTTGAAATTTTAAATTGATAAATGAAAGAATGGTGTTTAAGTATTGGTAAGTACTTTAATGTATAGAGAACTTCATTTTAATAATATCAAAAAAGCAAATTTGCATACAGTGAAAACATCCAATTGTCAGTTTAAACTGACAATTATAAAATGTTTTCTGTGTCCATTCTGTGCTTTCGTAGTCTTCTGTCTATCCAGGGAAATTTCACTGGGAAGGCATTTCATGTATCCTAAAACAGAAAGAAAGGAATTTCAATGAACAAGATGAAAATCGTGAAGTGTTTGTGTGCTTACTAATGTCGATGCCTATTACTTTTTTATACATCTCGGAAAGCAGATATAATTGTAGCAATGTGAAGTGAAACTGTCCAATCTTTTATCTAAAACAGTCTCTTCGCTTCGATGTAAGATTCACGTCTTACTAAAATATGTGTATAGAGAGTGTTTTAGTGTCGCACCAATAAACTTTGAGAGCATGTTCAGCAGCTTCAACTAACAGCCCAGTCGATGAAGGTATTTACCTACAAAAATTTGCAAACTGAATATTTATTTTTTTTAATAAGTTCGTGAAAGTGTATAGAATAATATCCTGAAAACTTTACATTTCATTTGGATGTAGAACATAAAAAAAATGACAAAAAATTTTTTCATCCGTTTTTTCAAAATTTTAAAATTAAGTCAAGCTAGGAAAAAATAAAAAATACAGATGGATAGATCACGTATTTATGAACAAAAAATGTCCTATCAAAATTTATTGCTAAAGCCACGGTTTTCCTGGAAAAAAATAGTCAAGTGTAACGTTATAACTCGGAGCGAGATACATGCATGGGCGCGCTTGAATACTCATGACTGTGACACCGACGCACTGAACTACATGTCACTAAATCAGAATTTGTTCAATCTATATGAATGTTGATTCATTTAAAAGATGGAAATTGTAGCTTTCTGATGCTTTTTTGTTTTAAACAATACAAGCAAAGGATGGATGTGAAAAATATACTTATAAATATACTAGCTGACCCAGCAAACGTTGTTTTGCCATATAAATTCTAAATTTTTGTCCAAAAAATAAAAAGAAAATTTCTGTATAGGGCCACCCTTATCACCTAGAGGTATAAAAAATAACCTACGACCTATTCTCAGACCTACCAAATATACACCAAAAATTTCATAAAAATCGGTCAAACCGTTTCGGAGGAGTTCGATAACAAACACTGTGACACGAAATTTTTATATATTAGAAGATTATCACGCCTGAAGTCAATCGTCGCAATAAAAAAATATAGAAAAAAATAATATATATATATACTAGCTGACCCAGCAAACGTTGTTTTGCCATATAAATTATAAATTTTTGTCCAAAAAATAAAAAGAAAATATCTGGATAGGGCCACCTTTATCACCTAGGGGTATAAAAGATAGCCTACGACTTATTCTCAGACCTACCAAATATACACCAAAAATTTCATAAACAAACAAACACTGTGACACGAGATTTTTATATATTAGATTATATATCCTGAACTCCCAGTTGGAGCGTAGGGCCTCCGTAAAGACTCTCCATCGTGTCCTGTTTTCAGCCATGGCTTTTACTTCTCTCCATGTTTTCCCCATTGAGCTGGCTTCACTGTCTACAGTCCTGCGCCAAGTGTTAGCTGGTCTGCCACGTCTGCGGGATCCTTGAGGATTCCAGTCTAAAGCCTGTCTTGCGGTATTTTCGTGGTTTCATCGCAAGATATGGCCTTTCCATTTCCATTTCCTCGACTTCAGTTCAATGTAGATTGGCCGTTGGTCAGCCAAGCTCCAGAGGTCATGGTTTGATATTGTGTCTGGCCAGAAGATGCGTAATATTATTCTAAGGCATTTATTAATGAATGTTTGTAGACGATGGGTTATTTGTTGATTTATCATCCAAGTCTGGCAACCATAAAGCAGTACTGATTTTACTAGCGAGTTAAAGAAGCGCATTTTTGTTCTAGTTGAGTATGCCCTGGATCTCCAAACTGGGTGCAGCATACCAAAGGTCTTTTTGGCCTGTTTAATACGATTTTCAATATCCATATTCGTTCCTCCTGATGTTGTTATAATGCTGCCCAAATAATTAAATTGTTGGACGTCCTCGATAGGGGTGTTGTGGATGCTGAACATTCTGATGTTGAGTGTCATAATTCTTATTGATTTTGTCTTCTTAACATTAATGCACAGTCCTACTTTTTCTGCCTCGTTAATTAGTAGCTCGAGTTGTTGTTCCATATCCTGATACGTATGTGCTAGAAGACAAAGATCATCTGCGTAATTTTCGCGATCTTGTCCTTATAACTATGAAAATATTTTGATTGTTTTGAATATAAATTCCGGAACTTATCCAATACATTAACAAATGTATAAGGAATCCATTGGATATAGCTGAAATGTGGATAGGTGTACCTGTAATAAATACAATACAGTAAAGGCACGTAAAAATTCATGCGAGCGATTCAGCGGCTATGTGTGGTGCACGGTGTATTAAATAGGTGGTCCGACGTACGGCACTCTCCTATTATAATAATGGCTTCATAAGTGCATGGTTTCTATTTACTTCAGTAGATGACGCGAGAAATAAGGTCCTACAATTACCTGGGCTTGTGCATCGTATAACTAACATAACCTCAAATTTTAAGGTTTTTTTCGTTTATTCTCATTTTTAATGTTTGTATAGGCATTTTTAGCTTGGAGCCATACTGGCTCCAAGCAAATATTTAAAAATTCACGCAAATAATTTTTCAACATTGTTGATTAATAAAAATAGACTGCTAATTATAGGTTAGATTCCTAACCTGCAAAAAGTGTCTTATTTTATTGTGACATTTTGTTGTGACAAACTTCATACACATAAAGTTGAACTTGATTTTGGTTGAAAGTATTACATTATGTACAAAGTAAGCACTTATGAAGCCACTGTGAGGGTTGTCGTCGTTTAATACACCCTGGTGTGGTGTCTGTGTATCCGTTCATAATTATATATTTTCCCTCCAGACTCACTATTTATCCTCCTATTCACTAAGAAAAATATTAAAAACGTGTAATCAGAAAGTGCTAAGAATTTTTAGAGGTTCGTAGTATGCATTTAACCGTGCGCTTGGCTGCGCAGAGTGACAAAGTTACTTCACTATTTTTTTCCAGGAATACCGTGGCTTTAGAGATAAATTTTATTAGGACATTTTTTGTTCAGAAACACGTGGTCTATCCACCTGTATTTTTTTTTCTACCCTGACTTAATTTAAAAATTAAAAAAAAAAATGGATGAAGAAAAAATTTTTTTTTACTTTTTTTTGTGTTCTGCATCCGATCGGAAAGTAAACTTTTCAGGATATTATCCTACACATTTTCACGAACTCATTAAAAAAAAATTATTCAGTTTGCAAGATTTTGTGGGTTTCACTATAAAATGTTCTGTGTCGTCTGGGCTATAGTTCTTGTATGCATAGGCGCAAAAATACTTTTTTAAGGAGCTGCACATCTATGGATGATTTTATGAAATAAAATTAAAATTTGTATTTGACAAGCCGGTCAAGGTAGGAAGGATCCCTACTGTTACACACCTAGCGGAGATTGAACAAACTAAACTTGCGCGGTACGATTAAATATTATGAAAGTTGACAGCTTAATGAATACTCCTCTCATATAACAAATAATTTAAAGTTTAGTGCTCATTGTGGTTAATTGACTTGTGTGAACAGAGAATTAATAAACATAAAGCTATAATAAAATTTTGTTTCTCTTATTGTATCTGATTTTTTTCACTTTTCGAATTGTACTCATACCTATAATGTTTACAAAAAGCGATCCTTCTTACAGCAACAGAAACGGGACGCAGGTACTTACACAATTGGCACTTGTCAGTTTGCAGCACATGCAGTGTTTATCGTCAAGAATTCAAGAAATATTATTATCATATCGTTTTTTATATACATTACTGCGTATACTCTATCAAAAATGGAGAATAACTTAGATGGAAGAAAATCTTGTAGAATTTGTGATGAAACTTTCAACAGACCTAATTATATAAACATCTTAGAGTCATACATGGGGTGGAAACAGAAAATCACAATGTGTCCTGTTGGTGTGTCCTTGTTTTCGACTTTTTATGAATTATTCTGAATTACGGGATCATTTAATCACAGTTCATAAGTTCGAGTTACATAAAGAAGAGAAACAGTTTGAGAATTATACAGGTTTGCAAACATGTTATATAATTTTAAAAATAAGATCTGAAGTAATTTTATTTTTAGATTTCCAAGCATGGAAAGAATCAATTGAGAAAGAAAAAACTCAACCACAACGGGCATTTAACGTTAAATTATTTGTTATAGTCAAGCTGTCGAGTTACTTTGAACTTTCATAATATTTAAACGTACCACGCAAATTTAGTTTGTTCAATCTCCGCTAGGTGTGTAACAGTAGGGATCATTTCTCCCTTGACCGGCATATATATATTTGTATTGTTATTTTGACCAATAGATTGATCTCTGTCAGAAAATTGATAATTCACTTTTTACTCTAACCTAGAAATAATTTAATGTTAATTTCATTTTTCAGAAACAAATATCTTACGCTGTTTTGTTTAAACTTTTGTTTGTGTAGTTTTATTGTATAATGTGTGCATGGAATGTTGATATTTATCTGTTCACGAACCTGAAGTATGATCTTAATCTATAGAATAGGATAATTAGTATAATAACCACCACTATCCATTCCTATCCATCTTTTTTCTGCAGTTGGATGTCAGTTTTATATCTGCACAGCATAAAGTATTTGCCACTGACAACATTTTCTGCTGTCACAAATTATAAACTTAAATAAAATTAAACATAACCTAACAAAATTGACTTTACCAACATGAGATGCGAGGGAATCACGAATGGATAGTATCTGTTTTACTTTATGACCTTTTGCATCAAGTTGGTCATATCACTGATTCTATTTATTTGTTTAAACTCATATATTTACTATACTCTGGTGGCGGAGCAGGGGCAGTAATAAAAATGCGTACTAGGAACGTAATTTGTAGAAGTCACGTCTTATCAGTGGCTGATAAATTTAAGCTCACGAACAACTTTTTTCATGTGATGTGATTTTATAAACTCCCCCTGTTGAGTGATATGCCTATAATTACTCATTTGTTTAGAAATCAGAGTATAATGGGGTTATTTCATAATTTTTATTTACATTAAATTTGGATTCTAGGACTAGTAATAACTAAGTATATGTAATGGCAATATTTTTTATGGACGTTAACTAATTTTAAATTCAATTTATAATTTGAAAATGGAAGTTCCCGCCAAAAGCCGTGACGTCAATGGTTACGCATGCGCAGTATAGTTCAAGCAGTAAATTTGTATGGCAGCCATGAAATGCAAACTTCACCATTACCTATATTGATGTGCGACTGACATTTTGTTTTGCCGTTTTCGCTAAATGTCAAGAAATACCAGTTTTAATTCATTTATGCCGAGCCGAATTTTCGATTTGCCTTGTGCAATTTACGATGCGGATCAACTAGAACTCTTCTTCTTTGTGTCGCGGCATCGTTCGGCCCTCCCGCAGGTGTTTTTCGGAAAATATGAACGTTTTAAGATTGCATGTTTTTGCGCTATTTTCGGTTCCAAAATGCATGTTTTTTTTTTACAATTTTTCGCCGATATCTCTGAAATGGTAAAAGCTAGCCCAAAATAAAAAGACCGTAGAACGAGTTCGTTTCATAATGAATCTTTTGGTTCCATCAGAATTTTGCTTTTATTTTTCGTTTCGGAGATATTTACTGAAATGTGTGGCGATGTCCAGCAAAAATCGCACATTTCTTGTTTAACAAGTTGGTAACTTCTTAACCTTGGCTCCTAGGCCAAAAAACTATTCGAACGAATTTAAATAAGATTAAATTTGCTAAAAGTCTTTTTCTAATTTTTTGTCTTGCGATAAAAATGAGGGAAATAGAAGGGGCGGAGTGAGAACTTTTTTTTTTTTTTCGGTAAAATTTCGCCATTTTGTCACCACAATTAATCGGTAATTAACTGAAATTGATCTCAGTTACGAGGTACTCTTAATATCATGTGTTACCTAGACGCTCCATTAATCTCGGCCCTTTAAAGCAAACGTTTCTGGAAAAAATGATTTGTTTTAAGATTTACATGCATTTTCTAGGAAAACCTGACATTTCTTCCATTTTCCCAAGAATCTCGCTAATTATCAGTTTATTCAAAATATCCGTAGACACCAACTGTAAAGAAAATTGATCGAGCTTTCCGATGCTATTTTAAATTTTTTTCTGTAACACAATCTTCGTCCACAACAAAGTTGTGGCCGAAAATGTGCGCCTCTTCACACTTCCTAAAATTTATAAAATATTTATTTGCAAACTGGGAAACAAGAGGTTAAAAAGGGCGAGCGTAGATGCGTCTTTACTGTGTAAGTATCTCGATACTCCAAGTGAAGCAACGTGCAGCACGGTTAGTACTTAGATGGGTCTAGGGAAACACAGCGATCTCGTCCCACCTTATAGCGGCTTGTATATCAGTGTATACGCGGAAGCTATGTAATTTCAGACGAGAATTACGTAGTGGATATACCATCCTTCGGAGGGGATGTAAAGCAGACGGTCCCTTGTCTATTAAATGTTAAGCAAGTAAAAGACTTCTACTACTACTCTTTTAAGGGAAGAGGTTCGGCAAAATTTCCAGATTGGAGTTAGCTCGTCTCCTGGCGTCGGTGATAGGCCCTGGTAGCGGAAATAGGCCGACATTAAATAAGTAGTTAAAAAAAAAAAATCTAACAATAAAATTACCATAAAATTACCTCTAACCATTGACGTCACGCGTTAATAAAATTTAAAATGAGTAGTATCGTTTATTTTACTGTTCAAATTAGTAGGTATTTTTAAGTTTTTTACACACATGAAATAACCCCATTGTATGGAAAGGGGTCATTCACATACTACTGTAAGATTTGAAACTAAAAAATTTCTTTCTGTCAAATGTTACATGTGTACATTTTCTAGGAACATAAATATTGTAGAAGATCAAAAAATAATTCTCACATTTTGCAACTCCTGCTGTATACGTGATGTAATTAATAAGTGAATGGCCTCAAATCTGTAATGTGCGTCCTAATCTACAGCCAGTTCGACAGTACTTACCAAGTAGTCATAATTGTGAAACCTAGAAGGGGCTGGAACCTTCACAACTCATGTTTATCACTGCCTGTCCTTGCCACAGTACCTGAATAGAGGGGCTACCTCGTAAAAAACTGATTCCAAACTATTGCGGGACGTTTTTGGTGAGTAAGCACGAACGGTGTGAAAACTATTACATGAATTGATGAGTATGTGCTTTGACTTCTAAATATACTGGTAACTGGTCCACGAGTGCACTACCTATGAACTTGTCAAGTGATGTGGAACTGACGTACGGCTTTTTTTAACCTTTAACAGTTAAATAATTTTGTTTTGTAAAAATTCTTTGTTTAAAAATAAACTAACAGTTTGTCTAAAAATTATTAGGGCTGATGCTTGAATAAAATATCCTTGAGTTAGATACCCATAGAGCAGAAATGTTTGTTAAGTATTACAATAAAATATATATATGTAGTGGGATTTTGCAAATTAGCATATTACCACAGTATTAATAATCTGCTGTTTAAGATTATAAAAATAGAGAAGTAAGTAAAATTTACTTAGTTGATTTCTTGAAAAGTTGCCAAATATAGTATCGTACTTTTTATTATTTGTTGAAATTATAAATGATTTTAGTTATTGTGTACACTATTGTAAATAAATATTTTAGATATTATTAAATATATTAGAGGATTCAACAATGTGTTTTTTTCCCTAATTTGCTACTACCGTAACATAACAAATGATTTAAGAGAATTTCAGATTGTAGAACTTAGTGTTTGCATCTGAAAAAGTTTTTGAATTTTTACAAAATTGATATAAAACCAGTTCTGAATTAATTACTAATATAAATAATTTTGTATGACTTGCTATAAAATTATAGAAAAGATTGTAAACAACAGACTTACACGTTACTTGTCATCTTTAAATTTTTTATATGATCGACAATATGGCTTTTGCGAGTCCAGGGACACAAGTGCTGGGGCCGCTCCTGACTTAATATCAGATATTTTAATGCAATTAGATAAAAAAAATGAAATGTGCACTTGTGTCGCTTGACCTGTGCAAGGCTTTCGATACTGTTGACCATAGTATACTTATTAATAAACTTGAAAGACTGGGTGTGCGGGGTTTCAAAAATATCTTTAAAATAGGAAACAATGTGTGAGTATAAGTGGAATAAAAAGTTCAGAAAAAACTGTACTATGTGGAGTACACCAAGGCTCTATCTTGGGCTCCACCTTCGGCAAATGTAGTTTTAGATATTGCAGCAGTGAATCCCATTTTCACTAAAGGTGCTTCTCTGTACACATAAAATGTGTAAATTCATTTAAAGTAAGACTAAAACAGCTTATTCTGGGTCAACAGCAATAGGTATCTGTGGAAATGTGTCATAAATAATATAATAATTATAATAATTTATTTATATTCATTAATGACATAATATAACATAGTAGCAATAAACAAGTAAATGTATATAATATTAATGTACAATACAATATTACTCAGAGTTGGAAAAAGAACAGTTTTTTTTTTCATTAAAACTTGTTTTTATTTTAGACAGTTTTTTTTGTTTAAACAGTTTTTCTTCAATGTTTTAAATGGTATGTTTAAAACAGGTTTAAAATGTTTAAAACTATTAAACTAAAATTAAATGGTGCCAAGTTACCGTGTCTGCTACTACTACTTGATGCCAGATGGCGCTCTTGAACGGATTTTACAGCACGCTACAAATAAAACGTTCAGTTTAGTGTAAGTGACCACTGACCATTTGACTCAGAAGGGTAAGACTACAGAGGCTATTTTTTTGTGAGTGTGTTTACTGTTTATATTGGAATTATTTATCGGAATGGACCATCATTGGCACCTTTCCTGCTTTTCCACAATCTCCAAAATAATAAATTTGTTTAAAACATCGCACTGTGTTTTAAACAGTTGTTTAAAACATCGCATTGTGTATTAAATATGTTTTAAACATTTATTTAAAACATGATGCGATGTTTTAAATATTTTGTTTTAAACATGCCAACCCTGATTTACTACATGAATATAAATATATGGATAGTCGCTTAAGTTAAAACTTGATTGTGACTAACATGTACCCATAACGTGCAGAGATAAATGTATTTTATACATAATCATTATACTATATTTTCAATCTAAACTCTTATTTAGAACTCCCTCTACTAATATTGACATAAAACTAATTGTAAAAAATTTTTAAGAAAGGAAACTTAATTTCTTTGAATATTCTTTTACCTCACCTTGTACATGAAATGTGTTAATGTTTTCTTATAAAGGTTTAAATTAGCTTAAATTTGTTATTAAAAAAAATTTTTTTTAAATAAAAATTTTGCAATTTCCTATTATTTAGTATATTTTAATAAAGTTTGTTTTTAAAAATATTTATTTCTTCTGTCTCTTGTTGCTGTTTTGTTACGTTGAGGATTGTTTGTGATATGTCTTTTACAAATAAAGCATAAAATTATTATTTACATTTTTTCAGTTATTCTAAAAAAAATCAGTTTGGAATCGGAAGGAGTGTTTTTAATTTCTTTCTCTAAAACCAAAAAGAATTTCGAATATGACGTAATAACATAAATTGAAGCTAATTAAAACTTTTATAAGAAAACATTAACGCAGTTCATGTACAGGATGAGGTAAAACAATATTCAAGGAAATTAAGTTTTCTTTCTTAACCATTTTTTCAAAAAAAAAATTTTTTAAACCACTCTGAACACATGTTTAAATGCCTTAAAAATATCTACAATTTGATGTGCTCAACATGGTCGTCGCTTAAAAAATAAGAAAGTTACAAGCCTGGGGAGTTTTAAGTGGCGCACCCTGTATGACCTAAAAATTTGATTTGATCAATAATAATAATACAGTGAGTCCCACTTTTCACGGTAACACCTTTGTAGCTCAGTTATTAGTCACCCAGTTTTAACCAAGTTTGGATGGGTATCAAAGACCTTTATTATACCTTTTTTAAGTAAAACAAAACTTATTTCAGTCATTGGCGTGCATTTTTATTATGAAATTATATTAGGCATTTTTTTGTTGAAAAACTAATGCAATATTATTGATCAGCATGCTGTAGAACCGCTATATCCAGAATTTAACAACATTTTGATTTTTGTTTTTGAATTACGGCCCACTTAAAATTACCTATTTTAAACATTAAATAATCAATAAATTGGTAACGAAATTTTTTTTCGAAAAAAAGTCATTCTTTATTTTCTCTTTAAATTCGTTTTTTCTACCGCGATACTTTCAAATTCGGTAATCCTTAATGCCCGAATAATTTACAGGTCTGATGACCCAAAATTTTTCAATGAAAATTCTTGGCCTTCGAAATTTGAAAGTTTCGATGATATGGGATAGTAAAAAAAGTGAATTTAAAGAGAAAATGAAGAATGACTTTTTTTCGAAAAATATTTCGTTACCGATTTATTGATTATTTAATGTTTAAAATAGATAATTTTAAGTGGGCCGTAATTCAAAAACCAAAAATCAAAATGTTGTTAAATTCTGGATATAGCGGTTCTACAGCATGCTGATCAATAATATTGCATTAGTTTTTCAACAAAAAAATGCCTAATATAATTTCTCGAAAAATCGACCCTTTTTTTCATAATAAAAATGCACACCAATGACTGAAATAAGTTTTGTTTTACTTAAAAAAGGTATAATAAAGGTCTTTGATACCCATCCAAACTTGGTTAAAATTGAGTGACTAATAACTGAGCTACAAAGGTGTTACCGTGAAAAGTGGGACACACTGTAGAGTGTACAGTGTATTAAATATATTATTATATTTCTTATATTTTTCTTTTTTATGTACTAGTATTTACGTTTTTTAATCTTCATGTAATTGTTTTCTCTCTGTTTTACCTTTAAGAATAAAAAAAAATCTTAATTAAAGAAAAAACTAAATTTTATTATATGCATATTATTATTGTAGACTTTAGTATAGGATGAACCTATGGAGGAATTTTTGTGTTCTTTTTGGTTCAATAAACTTACTACAATAAAATGTAATTTACTTAATATGACCAAATAAATCTATAGACATAGACAGACATAGACATAGACATAATTTATTGATACAAAGATACAAAAGTATATAAACAAGTCAAAAGAACAACACAGTAGTATGTAAACAAATTGAGACATGAAAATAGTTGTAATAAATAACAATGTATGGTATAATGTTAAAATATAAAATAATTTTTTTTTAATGGTAGAATTTCTTATAAATATACAATGTATTATTTAAATAAGGCTTAAATTACTGTTTAAAAATTATAAATCACTATAAAATGCCTTTGACAGGAGAAATTTTTTTATTCTACATTTAAATTCCCTTTCGGGTAATGTTTGTATAGTTTGAGGCAATGCATTAAAGTATTTAATACAATAATAACCAGTTCCATCCCTGGTTTTATTGAGTCTCAAATAATTTACATTCAGGTTATTCACATTTCTTGTAAAATGCGAGTGTATTTGACCTCTCCTTGCATTGCTTCATTCGCTTTGATGTATAAAAGACACTGCAGTATATAGACCGATGGTAATGTCATTATGTTTATTTTTATAAAAGCATCTTTACAATCTTGCCTGTATTTTAACCCACCAATGATTCGTACAGCTCTTCTTTGTACTCTAAAAACATCGTCACAGGAAGCAGCATGCCCCCATACAAGAATGCCATACGATATCACCGAGTGGATAAGGCTATGATAAGCAGTGAGGAGAGTTTGTTGAGATACATTGCTAGACGAATTTCTAAGCAGGTATATGTTTTTAGATATTTTGCTGCTAACATAAGTGGTATATTGGTCCCATGTTAATTTAGAATCTAGATATAGACCCAAAAATTTAACAGAGTCGGGATTGTTAAAATTATGTATATTTCGCAGTGAAAAGATCATTGTTTCTGTTTTTGAGGCATTTAGACTTAATTTATTGGAAATAAACCGGTTTTGAGCAACTGCTTGTGTTAGATCGATCTCATCTAAAAAAATTGACAGGTCCGAGTTACAATCAGTTATGTTACAGTCGTCAGCAAACATTATTAATAAAGAGTCTATTATAGAATTTGGAAGGTCGTTTATATATATTAAAAATAGAGTGGGGCCCAGGACTGAGCCTTGCGGGACTCCGGACTCGATGTTAAGTAGGTCAGACTTCAATCCATTATAGAGGACGTATTGGCTTCTTTCACTAAGGTAGGATTCTAACAGAAGTTTGCTACTGTTAGAAAAACCATAATAATCCAGTTTGTTAATTAATATTTGATGGGACACACAATCAAAAGCCTTTGATAAGTCCAGAACCACAGAACATGTGAACTTTACCTCTTCAAAAGCTTGATTTATGATAGTTGTTAGTTCGTCAATCGCCATTGTAGTACGTTTGGTTCTGAAGCCAACCTGATTAGGATTAAATAGATTGTTTGCCTCAAGATAATAATCTAATAATCTAATCTAAAACATGAAATGTTATCAGATCATGTTTTTTTGAAAAAATGCACACCAGTTATAGGAACAGAAATGTCATGAGAAAAGGGGACTTATTGAAAGTGGTATTTAAGAGAATGCTGTTTTACTATTTTATAGTTGAAATTGTCATATACATTGTAACGATGTATCGGCTTGTGCCTTGTCCTGCAATTTCAGTCTTCAACAGGCATCGCTTTTCTTATAGTCTAAGATACTTACTGAGGTTGACCTTCACCGATCAGGTAACCGAATGAAATGCTAACAAAAGTAACGGGTTGCTTAACGAAATATGTTCAAGGCTTTTTTTTTGTTTTTTTTTCTTTTTTAAAATTTTTTAAATTTTATTTATACTTAGTGTTTCGCAATAAAATTATCTTTATTTTGATATATAATTTATTTGGTTACCAGATCAGTGAAGATCACTTTCGATTCACCTATTTAAACCTAGCAACCGTACAGCCTTGAACGGAAAAATGTAAGCAACCCTATGTTTACATATTCTGTAGGTTTCTTACTTTCGATTAGAGTTAAATTTTTTTGGTTAGAAGATCGGTGAAGGCATGGAAAAAAATTAATTATTGAATTTTCAATTAAATATAGCCTTGAACATATTTCTTTAAGCAACCCATCACCATTACTTTTGTTAGCATATTTTTTTTTCATAAAAAATAGATTTCATTCGGTTACCTGATCGATGAAGGTCGACCTTAGTACGGATCCTGTACTATTACTAGATATGGAATATACATGTACTAATATCTAAAATATAAAAGTTTGCCCAGATATGCAATTACAGTTATTGTTAAAATAAACAATAGTAGTTCTTGATATGATTATCTTCAATATGTGTCCCGATGAATATTTTCTTTCTATTAAGATATAATAATAAATGAACCTTATTAAATCAACAAACTAATTCAATGAGATATTGACCGAGATCCTTTGGCCTTATACAGTGTGTGTTATTTAATACCGTAACACCCCATTATTTTGGAACGCGTTGGTCGATTAAATTTTTTTTTTTTTTTTAGTGCTTGATTAGTTTTATTTGACTGTTTTGAAAAATTTATAATTTTCATATTTTCAAGGCCTACTAAGCTCCTCTAAATGAGTCAAAATTTTGAGAGCGACTATTAGGCAATTTTTTATCGGCAAATTGGATAGCGTATTCGATTCACAGTTGTCTCAAATACCTCTATACAAAATTTTAGCTCGATACCTCAAATAAGGTGTTTGTTATTCAACTGCCAAATTTAAAATTTCTCACTTTTCGACTGGCCCTGTATAAAAGTCGGTTAGGTGTACTAAAAAGGTAAAGTAGTCATTTGACTTAAGGAACATCAGTCACTAAATGAGGAAGGAAAAAGAAAAGCTATTTTTTAAATAAATAGTGCTATACATTAGTCGGTTGCTGTACGTAGGCGCCTTAATGGAAATTTTTTAAACGAATGGATTGGACGGAATAGCTTTTCTTTTTTCTTCCTTATTTAGTGACATCAAACATCAGATAAGACTTTATTAAAGTAGTTATGTATCTAGTTAACCTACCTCTGTAATTTGACACCTTTCATTTCAGCACTTATGTAATCTTTATTCTTATTAAAATATTCCGTAACCATAAAAATGTCTACACATGACAAAATGTTGGAATTAGCTAGAACGTATCCATTTTCTAGAGAACACATATTTTTATGTATAAAAAATAACAGAATCAAATAAGTTAAATACGTAAAATAACACCACACCCGCACAGTGTACAATGAAACGCATAACTCATAGAACCAATGGAGTGGTGTGAGATCACATATGCTCGCTCCACGCTGTCGGCTGTTTCAAATATGTTACGAATTCGAAATCAAATATGTTACGAATACGAAATCAAATATTGTTAATATTAACGCTAGCGCCCTAATTTTTTCACTATATACTTACGGAAAATGCAAAAATAAATTATAAAGTAAATATGTGTTTTCCAAAAAATCACAGTACATAATAATGATATCGCCATTTATATTATCAGAAAAAATATGGTATCTACAAGGTGTATACTTTCTGAAAAACCTGGAAAAATCAGGGAATTGGATATTAATTCTGGAATCAGGGAAAAGTCAGAAAATTTATAAATTTATTTAAAAAGTAAGGGAAACTTAATTGAAACTACTTAAAGTTTATTCAAGTACCACCATGTAACCCTACTACATTGTTTCTCAAGTAAACATAGTTTGAAACTGTATAAACTAGTTTACTATTTATTTAAAAGTTTTCTCTTATTATTTTTTTGAGTTACCCCAAGTGAGTTTGTTTTTAGTTGTTTATTTTTTGATAAAATATACTAAGATATTTTGGTATAAGAAAGCCTATTTGTTAACAAGTCGGTAAAGAATTTATTGTTTTTTTAATTATATATTTTCTTGATAATATTTTTCTATTAATAATATAAAATTATGTTTATTATTTGACAAACAATAGAAAAATCTTCTAAAAAAATTGCATTATCGAAACATATTCTCCCAAAGTTCAAATTACTTCTGTTAAATCAGAGAACGTGTAATCAACTATGTTTAAATATTGACAAATAAAATGAAATATTGCAAAAAAGAACAGCAATAAAGTGTAATAAATAGAATAAATAAATTAAAATAAATGACACTACTGATGAAAATACAGTTGACTGTTTCGAGGGATGTCAAACTATTATTTCAAATCTTTCTTTGTGTAACAGGATTTCTTAATAAACTGTTGTAAAAGCACATTGATTAGTAAACATAAAGTACCTGAGACCAGTATGGTTTATCGAAATGCAATAAGAATGCCTACCTTTTTTATTTCCAACAATTTGAAAATTAATTTTTTATAAGAATTTTTAGAAATATGTAAAAAATAAAAAGTTAGGTAAAATGCTGACAGCCATCCCCATAGCTGACAGCTATCCTTAAGCAAAAGAGATAGTTTGACTGATTCTATATAAACTGGTGTCCAGATAGGCTATATCTAAATTATAATCTAAAAAATAATTTTACATAAAAGAGTACCTTTATATTTGGATGAAATATTAGAAATATCGGGAGAACATTTTGAACCACCATGTATTCCTTATGTTTGTTGGGTATTTTGCCACTGTAAAAATATTTAAAAAATTTGATGAAACAAATCATGAATATGCCACAAATATTCATCATAAACAATAACCACTATGTATATTTAATTATGTGAATCAACACTTATTAGCCTCATTTTTATCATAAAGTAAATAATTTAAAAGTGTGGATATTTGTGTAAGAAAATAGGACATATCATTTTCCAGTTGTAGTTAATTTTGTAAGTATTATTGACCAAAGTTTGGAAGACAATGTTTTAACAAAAAAATAATTAGTTCATAAAAAATAATACTGTTTAACATCACAAGTGATACATTTTACATACAAATTTGTTATTCATTCCAAATAACTTTTACTCAAAAGATTTTGAAAAATATTAAATTTAATTACTTAACACGATTTTTTGCAAATAATATAATTTCTATAAAATGAGAGAAGGAACTGTTATTTAACATTACATACAATTAATTCATGGTCCTAAATTGTGTAGACCAGTTTATTTCAAATCTTTATCTTTATATCTAAAAAACCACAATAAAAAGAATATTGTTCTGGAATTCCTATGTACACCATTACAATATTGAAAATACCTAGATCTTTCCCACCAACTGCCTGAGAAGTCTTTTCCACTTTCATCTCAATTTAGTGCACATATTTTTCATGTTTTTTCAAATTAAAAAATTCCTGTAGATAAGAGGTAAGTGTTTATCCTAATATTTTTCACTTGTATTACTTTTTTCATGATTGTAGTCAATAGTTTTACTGAATGAATTATTAACAACATTCACATGTGATACTTTTTTTTTTGCAAGAAACTATTACAATAACTTCAATTGTAAGTTGTGATTGGCATTAATTCAAAATTATACAGTTTTGTTTTCCTTTCAGAATGTTGATATTTCTTCTCTTGTTGGGGGCAGTAGCATCCGCTTCAGCCTTTTGGGGTGCTTTATATGAGGGATTTAACAGTAATTGCTCTCTAAATGAGTTTGTTTGCAGAAACGGCCACTGCATAAACTCTAATTTAAGATGTGATGATCGAAATGATTGTGGAGATGCCTCAGACGAAGCAGACTGTGGTATGTAATCTTTGTGATTAATTTATGGCTTATATTATTCATAACAAAATATATTTTTTCTTGAAATGTCAGAAAAACATGACATTTCTTAAGTAATTTCATGACATCAAAATTTGACTCATTAGATGACTGTGCGTTGTCATTAATAACAGAGGTAAAAGTACTTTTTCTGACGCTGTAAGTGGCAAAAAAAGTAATATCCATAGCAACGCGTATTTTATTTATTGGATAGATAGATAAATAGATAGATTTATTTAGTATCATTGACAATCTGTTCCAAAGAAAAAACATGAGAAACATTTTGTATAATACAAGTCAAAGTTTAGAGGTAAAACATAAAGTGTATATCGACAATAACAATATATAGATATAACAAAAAAAAGGACGTTTTACAAATATATTTTACATTTAATAAATAAAAAGAAATGGGCACCATAAGTCCTTTTGCAAACTCATTTATTTAAAAATATTAGCAGTGATATCATTTGCATGATATGGTTCAGCAGCTACTAAGTGTGCTTTGATCACCTTTTTAAATCTATTAATATTTGAAATATTTTTTACATTGTCAGGTAACATTCGGAATTACTTAATACATTGATAATAACTACCTCTTTCCAATAAGTTTGTATTATGTACAGGATAATTTAAGTTATCTTTCTGTCTGGTATTATATAGATGATCATTTAGTGCACTTGAAAAAAGTGTCTTGTTGCTCTGTACAAAGCACAAACATTCATAGACATAAACACTGGCAAGAGTTAATAGACCTAATTTTCTAAATGCTCCTCTGCAAGAGTCTCTATAGCCCAGTCCGGAGATGATTCGAACTGCCCATTTCTGAATTATAAAGACATTTTGTGCATGTGTACCACCCCAGAAAATAATACCATATTTCATAACAAATTGCAAATTTGCATAGTAGGCCGTAAGTAAAGTTTCTCTGTTAATTATTTTGTTGAGTTCTCGCAATGAGTAGCAGGCGCGGCTTAGTTTGATGGAAACATCTTTAGCATGTTCGTTCCAGTTCATATGTAAATCTATAGTTACACCCAGAAATTTTACGGATTTTGTGCATTCAATCTCCTGATTTTCCAGATCCACTAAGTTTAGGCCGTCGTTCTTACTACGAGAGTTACTAAAAGTTACATAATTTGTTTTGTCTTTATTTAGCATAAGCTTATTTTGGGTAAACCAGTTGGTAATTTTCTGTAATTCGGTGTTAAAGGTTTGTTGTATTTCTGTACTATTTTCTCCCATTATCAGGATGTTTGTGTCGTCTGCATAATTAGTCAGAAAGAGGGAATTGCTAGTTAAAGTACATGAGAGGTCATTTATATATATGAGAAACAGTAGAGGGCCTAGTATGCTTCCTTGTGGCACTCCCATGCCAATTGATTTCCATTCAGACTGATTCTTTTCCATTTATATGAACTGAAACTTTTTGTTTTCTATTAGCAAGATAAGAATGAAACCAGTTAAGACAAGTGCCATGTATTCCAAGATTTTTTAATTTCTGTAATAATATCGGGTGATTTACACAGTCAAATGCCTTGGACAGGTCTAGAAAAATTCCTAGCGCTAAGTCTCCCCGATCTAAAGCTTTCAGAATCTGATTTAGAAAACTGTATATAGCAGTAGTCGTTGATCTTATTAATTTTAAAAAAGTATAGTAGCCTCTTGCTCATTATTATTTCAAAGACCTTAGCAAAACATGACAAGAGACTAATAGGTCTATAATTTTCAACTGTGTGCGGGTCATGGTTTTTATAGACAGGTATGGCTACTGCTAATTTTAGCTTTGTTGGAAATATACCATTACTTAATGAATAATTTATAAGGTGAGTTAAAGGTTTGGCTATTACTGGACATATTTTTTTTAAGAAGATTATTAGAAATGTTGTCCTCCCCAGATGAATATTTATTTTTTAAAGACTGAATAACATTGATTACTGCTGTTACATCTGTTGGATAGACAAAAATTGATTGCGGTATGTTATATGTAAGTAGACAGTTGCTGTCATCAGTATCAAAATTTTTAACAATTTCTTCTGCCATTGTAACGAAATAGTTATTAAAATGTTCAGTAATAATTTCCGGATCCGTGACCATTTCATTATTGATATGTATTTCTTCAAAACTAGTTTTGGGAGATTTTTTATTATTAATTTTATTTATTATTTGCCAAGTAGTTTTCATTTTATTGTCAGATGTATTTATTATCTTATCATTATGTTTCTTTTTCTCCTCCAGCAGTAGCTTTGAATAATAATCTTTGTACTGCGTGTACACAGGTTTTGCTATGGATTGCTTTGAGCATAATTCTGCTAAAAACTTTAATGTTTCTTTAGCATTTTGTATTTTTTCGTTATTCCATGCAAGTTTTTCTTTCTTAGTTATATTACATTTTTTTTTAAGGAAAAGACAGATTAAAGTAGTATGATAGCTTGCTGTCAAAACTATTGTATTTTTCATCTAGTGTTTTGGCTTTGTATATGTCCTGCCAATTTTCATTTCCTAGAAAATCATAAAATTTGCATATATTTGCCTCGCTAAATATTCTTTTAGCTGCTTTTTTTTGGGAGTTTCTATGCACAGGATTTGTGCATAGTGGTCTGAAATATTAGTATCTATTATATTTGTTTCACAGGTATCAATTCCATAGACCAGAATGTTATCTATGCATGTTTTTGATTTGTCCGTTACTCTAGTTGGTGAGTTTATAGTTACCTTAATATTGTAAGCCTCTAATAGACTTAAAAAGACCTTATTTTTTTCACACTTTGCTGAGGGCAATAAATCAATATTAAAATCACCCATAATGATCTTTTTTTTTTTGGAGTTGCTGGTGCCTATTTCTAATAACTCTTGCATTTTATGTATGAAACTGTCTATGGTTGTGTTTGGAGGTTTATATACTACTACACAAATATAAATGGTATTCATAATTTTTATTTCAGCAGCTGCACACTCGAAAACAAACTCCTTTGAGATCGCATTGATATCATGTCGAACCACCTGAACTATGCTGGCCATGCGATATTAACACGTTTTTGGTGGTGAAATTTGAGATTTTTGTCTTTATTTTTTTATAGCTAATCGATATTTGAAGAAAAAATAGCATGTTTTATCCAGAGTAAAAACAACTTGTTGTGACTCATCTGTAATTGCTGGACTCATTTCGTTTATCCGGCAAACCTCTACAGACTCGTCACAAAAGTATCTCTTTCACTCCTAATAAAACAATACAGATCCTAGATTGATTTCTGTTAATTTGCCATGCAATGAATCACATTAGCTTATTTTCCTTAGATGTCATTACAAGAATTAATAAAATCTTAATGAAATATAACATTATTTCTAATGAAAATACAATTTTTTTTCAAAAGTTGCTTAACCCTAGAACGGTATCGATATTTTTGTGATACTGTATTGGTGTATTATACTGTACGTAAATTTTACATATGGTACCATTGTAGGGTTAAAGAACCATAAAATTATCCTTAGACTTCTTAGCCCCCTTTTTAACGAAATCGTCATTTTATAGAATGTCAGGAACAGAAACTTGAAAGATTGATTTAAAAAAAAAGCCACAATAAGAAATCTGATGTAACATCACATGGTCTTCGAGGAAATTTGTGTACAATATTAAGGCTAATTAAACCATCTTTAAAAATAGCATGCAACATGTTTTGGCTGCTGATTAACAAAGGACTTTAGAATCACTTTGTCTTTACACAAGTCAGAACACATCAGCATACAATAATGACGAAAGTTAAAAATTAATAGTAAAATAAAATATGAATAAAAGTATATCATTATGTAAAATAAAAAAAAATTGTAGTGATAGACAATGAGAAAACAGGTAAAGTGGTAAAAATATAATGTTAAAATAAAAAAGAGTAAAAGTAACTGTCAAACTTACGAAAATATAGTAATAAAATATGCCTAGACTGTTTTAAGTTAAATCAGTGTAATAATTTTCCATGAATACACAAAGGGCCCGTTTATCAATGTAGGGTTAAATTTGCGTGTTAGCTAGCCCTGGGCTAAATTTAACTTCGGTTCAAAGTGAGTGTTAAACTGGCATCCGTTTACCCACTACATTTTATGTGTGGGTTAGGAAATCCTTGAATAACTTGAGGTTGGTAATGCTTTCTGTAGAGTTGCCAGCAGTTTGTTAGCTTTTTAAGTTTTTGTTACTAAGTTAAAAGCATTTGTTTGTTTTTGTCGAAAAGCCGCCTGACGGTGATAGCAGAGAGCAACAACAATAATTATAATATAAACTATAGTAGATTGTAATACAAGTGTGGCAAGGGCTTCATTGCAAAACGATGTATGAAAGTAGGAACACGAGCGCAGCGAGTGTTCCTATCATACGTGTTTTGCAATGAAGCTTGCCACATGTGTTACATACTATTTTTTCTACGGTTGTGAAGTTATTTCCCTTTTTTAAAGTCTTTCCAAAATTTTAAATTTGCTGCCTGTCAGATTTTATTTAAAGTGACATTTTCCGCACTCATTCTGAAGTTAGAAAATTTGACTTTGTAATTGCAATTCATGTGTAATTAATGTACATTAAAGAATTTAATTGTTATTACCAGTAAGTAATATAAAATTCTTTAAGGTAAACACACTATTTTATTCCGGTGTGTGAAAATGTAATCAAGGCGTGCGGCAAAGTGATATTTTCTGCAGTCATTTTGAAGTTAGAAAATTTGACTTTCAGCACAATCGTAGAAAAAAATATTTTCTGGTCGATAGTTACATTTTTATTTTAAGAAAATTAATGAAACCCCGACAATAGTAGGCAGAGGCCCCAATTTTTCATCATCAGAGCGATTACTATTAATTAAAATAGTAAATAATTATAAACACGTAGAATAAAAAACAAAACTGATACAATATCTTGCAGGGACAAAGAAGCTGAACGATTTCTACAATATAATAAAACAGATTTTAATATTTGCTTTTTAGCTACGTTAGAAAACTAAGTGAGTATGTCTCGTGTTCCAAAAATTCTAAAATATCTCCTTAATCATTGGTTATTCCGACGAAAGCTTCCATTTTTAATAATTTAACCAAAAAATAACTTTGACTTTTCACCCAACTGTCAACAGTAAACATAAAATTTGTACGTTAATCTCTGGCTAACCTCGAGCTAAGTTACCTCTGACTTTAGCCCAGGGTTATTTTTAACCCGACTTGATAAACACTTTAGCGTGGTGTTAGCGTTTAGCCTTGGGGCAAACTAACCTATTCCTGTATTGATAAACAGGCCCTAAGTGTATAAAAGACCTTGGCATTTAATAGGGCTTTAATTTTGCTTTTAAATTGCAAGCAATTTAAATTCTTAACAAAATTTGATAATTTGTTATAGAATTTGGTTGCATAGTAGCCTGTTGTGACCATTTAAATAATATATCAATCTAAATTATACGTTGCCATTTGTATGAACTATTTGACGTGCTTTTTTCATTGCTTATTCTATTTATTTAATACTACTTCAAACATCAAAATGTCTCTAACAAACGTTTTCGCTATGATGTAATTTAAAAAAAGCTATAATTTTATTTTGGGTACTTTCAGAACTTTTCCTATGCAAGGAACCAAGGTATTTTCGTTGTGAAAATAAACGATGTGTTAGTAAATCATTTGTTTGCGATGGAGAAAATGACTGCGAAGATTTTTCTGATGAGGTTAATTGTGAATCTTTTAAGGTAAAAAATTTCAATATTTTAGTATATTTAAAACAATGCAGGGTCCCGTATTAAAGGGCAACAATTTAAACTGTCAATTACTTGTCAAAGGTTAAGGTTATTCATATAGTTTTTTAAAATAATCCTTCCCTATCGAACTACACCCCCTTAAAAGAAAGGATGTGCCAACAACATATGTGATCTTTGTTTTTGTTTCCTTTTACTATGTAAAGATAAAAATTAAAAATCGTTCTTTGACACCTCTTTTGAGAGATTGTAGTTAAGAAGGGAAGGCTTATTTTGAAAAATTTAATATGAAGAAACCATCTTAATTTTTGACAAGAAATCAACAGCTCAATTTTTTGCGCTCCATTACGTGACACCCTGTGTAGTAAATCCTGCATATCATGGGGATAATTGATGTAATAGTTGTAAGATTATGAACAAGTTTTATTTTTATGTATTAATGATATTGACATAGGATTGTTTAATATCAATAATGTTTACAGTAAAATTAACAACTAAATTTTTGTCAGCGATTAAAATCTGTATGCTAAAATACAGATATTCACATCAAATAATAATCTTTGTCCACGACCGTTTTATAATATACCAATTATACTATTGTTTGTTCAATGATAATTATATACATTATTCACTACTACTTATAATTAATCATTAATCACCATCTAGTAGTGATTAATGATTAATCACTGGTACTTCTTCAATCTGAGTGCAATCTCACAATTTCGTCGTAGAATTTATGACCAGTTTCTGAAACGTTAAATGGAATTATTATCTAACAGCCATTTCCACTGTTTTACATTTAAGTAGGCTTAACTAAGTATACTCAATTATTTAAGCTCTGTTTTACCGCAGTTTCTTTGCACCATTGGATTTTAAGGTGGGCTTTATTTTTTAAGTAACGATCTAGGGAATTTAGGCTTATCATGTTAAATTTGTGAACATACTCTTATATTTTGAGCAATATTATATAACTTATGTCTTTACATAATCTATACATTTACGATACAAAAAATATATATTTACTATGATCTGTGGTGGCACTCGGAAATTCCCAAATTACCATTTGAGCAGGAAACAAATAAATTTAAGACGAAAGAAGGATTACGCATTAGTTTTATGGAGGGTACAGTAATCTACAATATCAATAAATAATTCCAAGAGACTGGATGGTAGCTTTTAGGTTCAACACAATTTATCATTAAGAGGAGACAACGCCAATCACAAAGCTGAAGTGGGGCGAAGGGTAGGCAGTGTCGCTATTATAGGGCATCTGCATGTGATGTCACAGCCAACCTCAAAAATATGTGTTTCTTAAGATTAAGAGTATTACGCAGCTCTTATTAAAATTTCTGCCCGGTTCCCGTATTTTCAACTAAAATCTGGTTCAGTGTAATGTTTATGAAGTTCTAAATACTTCGTCCTAATAAAATAGGACTCTTTTTGTAGGTTGGAAATCTAACCTGTAATTAGCAGTCTTTTTTTATTAATCAACAATATTGAAAAATTATTTACATGAATTTTTAAATATTTGCTTGGAGCCAGTACGGCTTCGAGCTAAAAATGCGTATAGAAACATTAAAAATGAGAATAAACTTGAAAAACTTAAAATTCATGGTTATGTTGGTTTCATTAAAGAGTACTGTACTAAAAATCTTGACTGAGAAAAAGCAGTTTTTAGCCAAACGGCTGGCGTTATTAAATTGAAAAAAAATTCTTTTACCTAAGTAAATGAATACTACACTTCTATTGAAGAACATTTTTGGCTAATAAACAAGTTTTAGCTAAAAATGTTCTTCAATAGAAGTGTAGTATTCATTTACTCATAAGAATATCTTTTGATCAGTTTAATAACATGAGCCAGTTCGCTAAAAAATGCTTTTTGCTGTAAATTTTTTTTTAGTACAATGCTGTTTTAGTAGATGGAGTCACTTCGATATAATTAAAAATGATTACAAAAATAATTACATTTATAACTGATGCGCACTCACTCATTTCGTGTATTTGAAGCTTGGTCTCAATGTGTTCTGGACCTTTCAGGCGTGATTATAAGTAGGTAGAGCAATAGTAAAGAAAATACGATCGCCAAAACTAGTCAATCAACACAACGGCTCTCTGTACTTTATTGGCCCATTTCCTCCCACTCACTTCCAATTTGATCGCGTTGCTCCCTCTTAAGTTAAGTTTGGTAGTTTAGTTGCTAAGATACCCTGCTGATGTAAGCATCGAAACAAATAGATTTATGGTTTTAAACTCCATACGATAACAAAATATACCTCTACATGTCCATAAGATACACTGCTGATGTAAGCATTGAAACAAATAGATTTATGGTTTTAAACTCCTTACAATCACAAAATTTACCTCTACAAGTCCACGCATCAGCAGTCAAGTTTATTATTTGTCAAATATGGAAATTACAAAAAAATGGGCAAGGTGTACAAACTTCACATCAAGCGAGAAGGATCTCTTACTGAATCTCGTTCATAAATGTAAAAATATAATAGAAAACAAACAGAGAAACAGTGTGAGTAGTGAACAAAAGATTCTAGTTTGGCAGAGGATATCTGCTGAATTTAATGCCTCTGCTCCAAATTTGTGCCATAGAAGTAGAGTCCCTAAAAAATTTTTATGAAAATCAAAAGAAGCAAGTTCAAAAACAAAGAAATACTTCTAACTGGTGGTGGAAGTGCAAAAACGATAATAAAGAACGATTCTGATACGGAGTTAATATTGTCCATGATGAACGAGAAGACAGTATATGGATTACAAAATAAATTTGGTGGACATAGCAACTTTGTGTTAACTTCTTGCTCTAAAGAAAATGATATTGTAGTCCTAGAACTAAATAAGGAAAATTAAGAGCAACCACAAGATAACGAAAGTTGATTTAATAGTTATTTATGCAACAAGTGCTAAAAGTGGTACTTTTTTTACGAATGGGAAGTTTGATGCACGAGCCGTAGGTGAGTACGGCAATCCCATGAGTGAAAAATATTCACTTTATGCATGAATTTTATACAATATTTTTCTACTATCGTCCTTAATTTCCATATTTAAATAAATAAATTTCAGATTTAACTTAAACGTTAAAACACAAATCCATAATTTGACATTTCTAAATCGAAGTTCGTGAGAAAACTTCATTATTTCAATGCACTCTTAGATCAGGATATACAAAAGCATGAAATAATGTTACTTTTTTTCATGCTTATTCCTTTTTTTGCACTATTATCATAAACATATGTTTTAAGCACCAAAAATAATGAAAAAAAGTACAGATTTTGAACAGTTGTAGAAAAATATATTATACACACAAGATATCAGTTGATGAGGTGTATAATTTTACAGGATGGAGTATTAAATAAATTTGAAGAGGAAACGGAAGAAATAACACAGGTAAGCTAGAGTACATATAAATGTATAATTTATTTATTATCGTGCAGCAGTTTAATTCAATAGTTATTTTAATAGTAATGGAGTAAATATGTATTACTTTGGCCTGCGGATGAATAAGTAATGTCACGCAAACAATAGCAATTTGTGCAACAAGTTAGGAAAAGTGTTTTTTTTTCCGCATAAGGGAAAAACACTTTCCTATGTGTTGCGAGAAAACTTCGTTACTAGGCTTGGTTTAAAAATTAGTAAATATAACCAAAGTTAGTTCGGAAATATCTTTTCCCTCTAGTTAGATAAAGTTCAACTTTTCCTAATTCAAATTAGTACTGAAATATAGAACGTTTTCAAACGTCAGTAGAAAAAATTTTTTGTATGATGATAGAATGTATAGTAAAAAAAAATTAAAAACTAACATAAATATTAAGTTGCAAAGTTTATCAAATCAACAAAGTTTATTAGTGAAATAATTATCTATTAAATCTTTATTACAAATTTCAAATCAAACACTAAATTTTTATAGTGTTTGATTACATTTTTCCAACTAGAGGAAGTTTTAGTTTTACGCCCTAGAGTTTTTTACGGACTCAAATAAAATGTTACTTTACATCTGATTGTAGAAAAAATATATGAATTTGGGCAAGGGGAATACACGACTTGTTTCTTGAAATCTTTGGCTTAACAGTGTACTTACAACTTTTAACTTTTTTTCATGTTATTTTACAGACTGAAACACCATCAAAGAAAAAAGAACTTGTCACAAGTCGCCAACGTTCAGCAACTGAAGTAAAAGCACTGACGTCATCTTTTACCGCAGACAAATATAATCCACTTCTCGACAAAAGACTAGCTACAGCCGATTTACAAATGAAAATACTGGAAAATGAATTAAAACACCAAAGTGATGAGCATGAACTAAAAATGCAATTATTAAAATTAAATATAGAGTTAAAAAAGCAGGATTTAAGTCGAAAATCACAAGGAAATTGTTAATGCATTTAAAATAGAATATTAAATAATTAATGTTGAAACATAATTTATAAATATGTTATATATTATTAGTAGTAAATATTCTTCATGTTTAAAATGTTTTTTATTTTATCAGTTTCAGTGGCATTTTATATACAGGGTGATTCTTTTAAGGCGGCCATTAGAATATTTCCCACTTGCAGATGAGATAGACATTTGAGATTTGGTACCCCACCATAGTCGAACATTGCGAGTCCAAAAATAATAATTTCAAAATGGCGGCACTTCCGCAAGTACCGGAAGTCGATACCAACATGCTTATTTTAAATGGAACACCCTATATATTTTCGACTTTTCGAAATGATCATAAAATTCTGAGTCAAAATATGTAGCACTCCCTATACCTAAACCAAGTAGTTTCGGAGATATTTGACATTTTATAAAAAAATTTACACGTGCAACGGTTTCCAAGAACCGTTATAACTTTCTTCGTGTAGGAGATCCTTATTTGCTCTTTGGTACGTAGAATGAGCACAAGATGAGCTACTCTCTACAAAAAAAAAATAGATTCCATAATAGTATACCTAGTGTTTTATTTTTCACGTTACATTTTGTCAAATTCAAACCTCAAACACTTTTTTAATTCAAATGGAACACCCTGTAATTTTTTTACATCAAATTATGTTAAATTAAATTCCCTTTGTTCTAATATAAGCATTATAGTTACAACTTTTCGAAATATTGGCGATTTTCTCAATATCCAAAAATTTTTAATAAAAATTGCCATCGACTTACCCAAAGACTTTTAGATTTGTTTGTTATTTATGGAGAATGTGATAAAGTAATAATACCAAGAACATGTAACACATTTGCTACTCAATCACTTTATTGTTTCAATTATTTCATAGGCTTCTACATTTTTTTGGATAAATTATAATTTTCAACAAAAACTTGACTAAATCAATTTGTGTCAAGAGGTGTAGAACAGAACAGTTTCTTTATACAGCCTAAATCTTCTAAAAAAGGTGAAATTATCCAATTCTACAAAGTGATTTGATCTAATATAAATATTTCTTGGGAAACCAATGTCAATAATATCTAATATCTCCAAATCATCCTCAAATATGTCTTCATCTTCAAAATTCATTTTTGAACTTCACCTCTACTAATTATTTAAACTTAGGAAAACAAGAACTCAATATAATTTATAGGTTATACAATTTGAAATTAGTTACGAATATGCATGTGTCATGCATTTCTTAAACATAAGGAACGTTTAAGCCTAGATATTCGGCGGCTTAATTTAGGGATGCATTAAGGTAGGCTTAAAGAACTGTGCAACTGAAAAACCAGTTTAAGTTACCACTTAAACATAAGCTCTGCTTAAATATTGCAGTGAAAATGGCTGTAACTGTCATAGCTACAATTGTGTGAACAATTTTACTGTTATTATGAAAATAAATCGATAACCTTATTGAACGTTTCAGAAACGGACCCTTTTTTATCATACAATTTCGTTTTTAAATTTTATTGAGTAGGCCGTTATGTGTTAAAAGAACGGCTTGTCAAATTAAATTTAAAGTCAACGTTATTTACAACAATTTTACACATTGGACAAAGTATTCTACTCGCATGTAATGGTTACTATTCATTCTGGTGATTTACAACACTCGCCTGCGCCCTATATCTTAAACTTCACCTTCGTGAATAATAGCCATCATTATATGCTCGTTGAATAATATACTTTTATTTAAATAGGTACAACCTAATAAAATACATTTTTATCTCAGATAGTATACTAATATATAGACAAATTTATATAAACAAACAAGTAGATAATAAATAGATATACAAACAAAACCACAATATACACATTCCAAATGTTATACTAAATATTTTCTTAGCTTAGTTTTAAAAGTGTTTAATGTTTCACAGCCTTTAATTTCAATTAGTAGTATATTATATTCATTTGGGCCTTCAAAAAACAGACAATTCGTTAATTTCTTATTAGTTCTAATGATATGCATATTATTTCTGCCTCTAGTTAGACGATTGTGAATTTCATTGTTAAAAATAATAAATGCCGTACTTAATATTGTTAATTTTATAACTGAAGGTTTTGAAAATAAGGAATCAACTTTAGCGACTTTTCTAGACTTAAGAAAGACATTTGACTATGTCTCTAAAGATATACTGTTGGATCTACTAGTGTATTATGGTTTCAGAGGTGTGGCTCTAAATTTATTGTTATCCTATTTAACAGCTAGGCAACAGTGAGTGTTTTATAATGATGTCTTCAGATGTTTGTTGCCTATATGAAAGGCTGTTCTGCAGGGTAGCACTCTGGGACCATTGTTGTTTTTGATTTATGTCAATGATCTGCCACAAGTTATGCTGGTCTTTTCAACTCTGTTTGCCAACGACACTATGTTTACAGAATGCAGCAATCAAGCACTGGATTGGTTTAATGCAAACAAACTTTGTTTAAATACAAACAAAACAATTCCACTAATATTTTCTATCCAGAAAACAACCTCTGAAATAGTGAAATCGCTATTTATAATTTTAGACTCGTAAGTTAACATGGCGAAACAGTTTTAAATGTCTCCAGATGGCAAAACGCATGTCGTCGAATTACTGCAGAGACTAGGCTAATAATTATCTATGTTAATTAATGTTTTATATGTGTACATTTTGTAATCGAACAGTAAGGTGTATAACATTGATCAAAGTGATTCCGTTCTATTAAGTTCTATACTGTTTTAAAACGAGCAAACCTACCAACTCTCAACTGTTTGTCAATTTCCTCCCCTTGCATGCTGGATCATAAACACAATTTATTTTTATTGAAATAAAATGAAAATCATACAGATTTCGGATCATGTAAACACCACCTGCGAGAAAGGCCACTGGCAGTGTTCAGACAAATTGTGTATACCGGAAGAGTGGGTTTGCAATGGAGAATCTGATTGCTTGGATAGTTCCGATGAGGGCATAGGGTGCAGTTCCAGAATCGCGTGTGATGGTTTCAAGTGCCACAATGGTCACTGCGTGCCTAATGAGTGGAGGTGTGACGGACATGATGACTGTAATGATAATACTGATGAGCAGGATTGTGGTGAGATTTTCATTATTTACACAACAGTCAATTATTTAATAATAATAATATGCCTAAGCAGCACAATTAGTTAATTTTACCAGTTTAAAGCCACAGGGTTGGCCTCTTACCGGGAAAACGCATCGAGTTGTCCGCTTCATACAGTAGGAACTTGCACAAAAAATAAAATTGAATGCAGAGTCTTTATTATTAAATACTTACTTTATGAGCCTATTCTCACAAACTTCTTAGACCGGCAGGTGGTGACAGATTTTGGGTCGTGATTTTACCCAGTATGCCTTTTGGAGGGTGTTATGGTATGCATATTCTGTTGTTAATAAATGATAAACTAAAGAGTCATCCCGGGTCCTTCATGTATTAAAGTTAATTAGGTTAGGTTGATATGTGAGTGGGCTAGTAACAGACCCTCCACCGCGACCATCTGGTCTATTGTGGTTCTAAAGTTAATTAACATTTGTTTGCGCATGTCCAAGTATACTTCACATTAAAAACATTTAGTGGAGTTATTTAACAAGATTCCGTTATTTTACTCAATGAAAAATGTATTGCAATAAGAAATATGTATCCAAAAATATCGATGTGTAAAATGGCATACCATTTGAACGAGTTTGTCATATGAGAAAATAGAAGTGAGATTGTAAAATAGAAAAATAATTTTCTGTGTATGTAATCAGTATGCCATTGTATGGTTGAAGCAATCATGATATAATGAAGTGAAATAACAAACGGCATACAAGTTTTGCGAGTTTTACATACTCAAATTCAAGTAAAATTGTCGCGAAATTACGGAAAAATTTGCCGTTATTATAATCAGTATGCCTTTAAGTTTATACTTCAAGTTAGTCATAAAGTTCGCTAAAATAATATGGCATACCAATTGTGAGAGTTTATGGTATGAAAAATAGCATGCAAAGTAATTTTCACAGCGCATCCCATCATTGTTTCCTCCTTATTATCAAGTCCCTGTTTTTGGATGTGTGGCCCACACATTGTGTTGATAGCGCATGGCGTGTAAGCACAGTAGATGTGGTGTGAGTGTGCGTAGGCCAGTATTGTAGCAGCTACCGAAGCGTCCGTACGGATTTTTCAGAAATGGATGAAAAGAAGAAAATTGAATAGTCTGGCCCATTTTAGACCACTTTTAGTAGAAGGGTTGGTTCTTTAGCTTTAGTTTAAAAAAAAATTAAGTGCCTAGTACATCTAACATAAAAGTTAACCGCAAAACAGACGACAGCATTTTCACTGCAATAGCGTAATTTCTCAAGTAATATGTTAATAAAAAAAAATTGAATAGCCCCCATTTTAGACCACTTTTAATTGAAGGGTGGGTTCTTTATCTTTAATTAAAAAAAAATTAAGTCCCTAGTACATCTAACATAGAAGTTTATCGCGAAATTGTCGTTAACGGCGTTTCTGCTGCTAGCACATTTTTTATGAACTAAAATCAAATAAGATCTATTAACCTGGCCCTTTTCGGACCGATTTTAATCAAAAGGTGGGCTCTTTACCTTTAATTAAAAAAAAAAAGTTGTTAATAAATTATTTTCTATAAAAAAATCGATGTATTTGTACTATTTAACCTTTCTTTCATTTATTTCGCTTTTTGGAGCTTCTGCCATCTTTAAATTAATTTTAAAAAGTTTCATTTTTTTACAATTTCTCTATAAACAACCTAGAAAACTATAACAATCATTATTTTCTTAAAATAAATATTTAAAATTTCCGATAATTTATTTTCGTTAAGATTCCAAAAAATTTTAATTTTTTTTTATTTACAGATTTTTGAAATTGCGGTAATTTTCAATGGGTAAACTTTTTAGTTTATGGCATTAGAAATCCAATAAAAAAAAAATCATTCAAATCCATTCACTATAGTTGGGTTCTGTCATTTTTCATACATAATGACTAATTGCACTGCACTAAATAAAAAAAATTAAATTTTTTGGGAACCATGACCCTTCTCAATCAGTATGCCGCTTATGATTTGACGTTGATATAACGTGATTGACTCAAAATTGAAGAGGCATACTGAGTTAAATCATAAAAATTCTGTCGTTTATTTTGCTCTAGCGGTTTTTGTGTTTTCATCATAATTTTATACTTTGCCAGCCTCGTACCTTATCAAACGGTATCCATTCAATACACCATATAAATACATCTCAATGGAATGAAAAACAAAGAAGCATACTGATTAAACACACGGAAATTTAATTAACCCTTTTGTAACTTCTCTTGCGTATGCTTGTACTTATGACTGCCCTGATTGCTATGCCAATTTTATATGTAACATATGCTATCATAAACTGCATGGAAACATATTGCCATACTGATTTAAATAACGGAATTTTGTTAAATAACTCTACTAGATGTTTTTAATGTGAGGTATACTTGGACATGCGCAAACGGTCTGCCAAAATCTGTCACCACCTGCCGGTCTATCTTTTTTATTACAAGCTTTGGGTTGCAGTCATTATTTATCATGTTAATGTTCTAACTGTTTATACATATAAACCTATGAAGCTAACAAGCTTTTATTAAAATACATTAAAAAGAATAAAATAAATATTATGTAATTCACATCAGTTTATTAATGCTGCTTAACTGACCTAAAAGCTTGTCACAGATATACATTAAAATAATGGCATTTCTTTGGAATTAAAGACCTATAAATTCGCGACAAAGCTTTTAGGTCAGTTCCAACATTGCAACGTTGATAAAAAATTATGTGATTACCTTTTAGTGCATTTTAATAAAAGCTTGTTAGTTTCATAGGTTTATATGTATAAACACATTAACATGATAAATAATCAGTGCAACCCAACGAGTTAAAATGGTCTGTTCTAACCCACAAACTATAAACGTCAACACACAGAACTTCGATTACAACGCTTGCACCTTAGGTTAGGTTAAACATGCAAATGAAACCAAAATGAAGTCTATATTACGTAATTTTGATATAAGGTACTGCTTAGGTAATCTTTACTATTAACAGTTCTGTCCCCTGTCACACAAAAAAATACGTCAATAATGCGATTTTTCTTGTAAATACTGTTACAGAAAATCACTTTGAAATACAAAGGTGTAACTTGGATGAGAAGAAGTTCCTTTGTTCCAACAATAAAACATGTATCGATTTGAGTAGAACGTGTGATGGCCATATCGATTGCCCAGATAAATCTGACGAAGGAGATTTATGTAAACCAAAAAATATGTCTTGCGCCAACCACGGCTGTAGCCATGAGTGTGTCCAGCTTCCTACAGGTCCAAGATGCATCTGTCCAGTTGGATACCACAACATCGATGAAAAACATTGTGAGGATATAAATGAATGTGAACGTTATGGTGAGTAAAATACAATTTTGTAATAGGTAAACAGGGCAAACATTCTGAAAAAAATGGTCAACATTTCAATGGGATCATTCCGCATATTTTTTTATTTTAAATTATGAAATTTCGTAAAAAAATACTACACCTGTATTTTTATTTTCTTCACTGTTTATATATTTGCAAATACCTGCATGCTGATTTTTAAAATTAAAAGCCTTCAAATTTGAATATTCTTGTGGAAATCTTTAAATCATCGGCTTTACCTACACACTTTTTACATGTTTTTTAATCATGATCTGTTCAGGGTTCTTTGATTTTATTCTCTGTTTAAATATTTTCAAATAGCTCTGCATACCTGCATTCCGACAAGGGGTGCCAAAGTTGATAAATTTTGTGGAAATTTTGAATTATCAGTACACACCTTTTACTTTATTGTCTAAACTATTCAGAGCCCTTTGATACCTGTCTCCATTTGTATCAGCGGCGGCTGGTGAAATTTCAATATTTTTTTTCTCGTCTGTGGCGCATGGGACCCATACGAAATTTGGGAAATAACATCTAGAGAAGCACTTCTCTAATGACCCCTAAAAAATTTTGAAAAAGCAGTTTGCGAAAAAAATTTTGAAAATTTGCTAGCCTCCCCTGGGTCTAGGGACCCCTGTTTACTTTTATTTTTTTTTGTCATATGCATTTGACTTTTCATAAAAATGCATCGACAGATTTTAGAGTTTGTGAAAATATTTTCATTACTAACTGAAATACAATGAACTGAAATTTTGTAATTTACAATTTAACAAATTATAATATTTCAATTCGTTGTATCTCAGTTAGTAATGAAAATATTTTCACAAACTCCAAAATCTGTCGATGCATTTTTATGAAAAGTCAAATGCATATGACAAAAAAAAATAAAAGTAAACAGGGGTCTCTAGACCCAGGGGAGGCTAGCGAATTTTCAAAAATTTTTTCGCAAACTGCTTTTTCAAAATTTTTTAGGGGTCATTAGAGAAGTGCTTCTCTAGATGTTATTTCCCAAGTTTCGTATGGGTCCCATGCGCCACAGACGAGAAAAAAAATATTGAAATTTCACCAGCCGCCACTGATTTGTATGTTCTTACCCTGATGGCACGGAGCGGGTATATGTGTCTGGGAGTAAGTATTTGTTTGTCTCTTACCTTCAGTCCTTGTAACAGATGAATCCATTTAGATTTGGTTTCCACCATATGATTCGATATTTCTACGTATTTAACTCTTTGATTTCGGCCGCTGTATTGGTTTCGCCATATTGAAATGTCAAAAAATGATCTGATCTCGATGAAATTGAAAACATATGTGTACTTTATCACTTTATACATTATTACGAAGCATTATTTATTTATTAATGTCGAGCCGACTTGTCTCTGCACTCTGTAGAAATTTTATAGTATTTTTGAATGCTTTGCCAGAAAAACCAACACTCGTCGGTAACATAAATATTCTAATAGATACACGAATATATTTATGTGATGATTCCAGAATTGACCTAGGTCGAAGCCAAAATAAAAATCCAACTTAGGCAAAAAATTGATTTAAGGACATTTTCAAGAGTCTGAGAGACCTCAGAGCCACAAACTAGTCCAAAAGGACCGTTATGAGTTCGATAAGACATTAGGCACAACCGGGTAAAAATTCGAAGAAACACCGAATTTTTACTTGGAAAAATATATTTTGGTCCAGGATATGAGAGTGAAAGTATATGGTGGTTATGGAAAAATGAATCACATACTTTTTAAAAAGTACGCCAAAAAAGTACTTTGAAAATATTCATAATATTTCGAACTTTAATTCCTCCGTCGAAGACATTGACCGTGGAGGTACTGTCATTTCATTATATACCCTGTTCTGAAGATTGACAATAAAATTTTAACAAGGCAATATGTCAAAAAGGAGAAACCGACGAATTTATCAAAAACAAAAATTGTCAAAAAAATCAGTGAAAATGGACAAGGCCGGTTTCTCTCATAAAACAAGTTTGATTTTGGTTTGGTTTATAATACAAAGCGATGGTAGGAAAGCCAAATGCAGGGCTTTCCAAATAATGAAGTTATACAGAAAACCGCCTTTTGCACAACACGACTCGAAAATCCATTTTGCCAAAAAGTCTTTAAGTGTAGAGACCCTTATTAGTAGGTGAATAAATCTTCGATAGGGATTTTTTTTATGCAAAAATAACAAAAACCCAAGGTCGTCAGAACTCTTATTACTGTATAATCAGATCAAAATTACGTCAAATTCCAATCCCGTCGGAGAGAAATCTTCGATAGGGATTTTTTTTATGCAAAAATCTCAATAATCCAAAAACGTAAAAGCCCTTATTGTCAGTGACAGTGGCGGAACTAAAGGGTGTTCAGAGTGTTGGAAGAACATGGGCCCCCAGCTCAGGTGGGCCCACCAACATCAGCCGAGATATTGTATTTTAGACATGTTATAGTAAATAGGAACCTATCCAGTTTGCAAATTATACTTGAAAAGTTTCTAGTTTTGATAACTCTCTGATATGTTTGGTGGATTGTAGAATATACGACTGTTTTAAGATAATTACTAGCTCCCCATGTGGGGAACACGGACTTCTTCCAATGAAGTCCCGCCATTGGTCAGTGAATAATTGAAATCACATCCTGAGAGAGCGTCGTTAATGATCTGAGGTAGTGCAGCCTTGCCTTACTCGTTTATAGAAGTATATCTTATCTCGAATCCGTTTGGGAGTGGAAGAACGGGGCAGAACGTGGCTGGCGCCCTTCTAAAAATAAATTGGTGTCGCGTCACCTAGACGCTTGGTAGAGAGTTCTTCTACAATGACACGTCACCTAGACCCAACCCTGGTTGGCAAAGAAACATCAGCCATTAACATTGGGATGACTCATGCATAATGTTTGAAAATGAGGCTACATAATATGTCACACAACGAGGAAATTCAAATTTTAAATGCAAAAATAAATTACTAATAGATGATAAAATAAAACATTGTCGATGTATTTATTAATTAGAACCTCTAAACTGTTACCACATGACCCTATTGTTACTTACCATTGACTGTGGAAGTATTTTTATGTAAACGTTTATTTATACTCTAATTTCAGATACTTGTGATCAAAAATGTCGAAATCGTCCTGGATCTCATGAGTGCTATTGTGATGATAAATATGTGCTGCAAGAAGACAAGAAGACATGTAAAGTAGTAGGTGGAGAAGCAATGATGGTATTTAGCTCTAAAACTGAGATACGGGCCTACACTTTGGAATCTGAACGGTATTTCCCAATTGCCAAAAACTTGAGGCAAGTCGTAGGTGTGGAATATGACGGCCAACACATTTACTGGACAGACGTTTTTGCAGAGCACGAAAGCATAATTAGATCAATGGAGGATGGTGCACAGAGAGAGGTAAATTCTAATTTAACAAGTATATGTACTGTGTGTATTTAGTTATTCTTTCTAGCTTTTGGTGACATCAGGTCTGGGTTTACCAGAAGATTTGTCGGTTGATTGGTTGACTGGAAATATATATTTCACAGATGCTGAAAAACAGCATATAGGTGTTTGTACTAATGATGGCTTCCACTGTACAGTGTTAGTAAATAAAGATATACGTAAACCAAGGGGGATCGTTTTGAATGTTCATGAAGGGTAAGTTTTATTTTAAAAAATAATGCTTCGTGATTTAAGATCAGCGAAATATTTGCCTATCCTGATAGATAAATAGATTTATCCTAGCTGATCTTTTTTAGTGATATGTACTGGACTGACTGGGGAAAGCCAGCAGAGATAGCGTACTCTTTAATGGATGGGTCAAACGACAAATCTTTTGTGACGGAAGAAATACATTGGCCAAATGGTTTGGCATTAGACCACCCCAATCAAAGATTATACTGGACTGATGCAAGAAAAATGTCCTTGGAAAGTATTCGGTTGGATGGTACTGATAGGAGGGTCAGTTTGATTATCAAAAATGTATTTATATAGGCCAGTCCAACACGCTGTCACTTTGCTTTGTTTGTACTACAGCAGCCATCTTTTGTTGGTAAGTTAGGGTTTTCTACAGGCCTAAAGGGCACCATACACGTTCAATAATCTCATTACCTGAATTTTCGCGTTTTTTCAATCATACTTAATTCAATAATTATAGCTAGATATGCTTTTTTCTTAAATAATGGACGTGTAAGGTGTGAAAAATAATGACAGGGAATGACGGGGAAATTTTTAGTAATGATGTTTCTGTAATGATTTGCTGGAATGACATTATTGCTGAACGTGTATGGTGCCCTTTAGGCCTGACAGAAACCCTAACTTACCAACAAAAGATGGCTGCTGTAGTACAAACAAAGCAAAGTGACAGCGTGTTGGACTGGCCTATTGTCTAAATGTTGGTTGTGGCATTTTCTTAGTTTGTTTGTGTTTCTTATTGGGATGCTCTGCCACATGTATTTTCTTCTAAACAATGTCCGTGAAATCTACAAAATAATACAATTATCCAGTATTTTACTGGAAAATAACCTCTACGCCTGTGACTTTTATGTCAGAGCAGTTAGAGGGTGTTTTTTTAACAAATAATGAATGAGAACAAAAATATAAAAACAACGTATTTTGCTGACGTTTTGGAAACCGAATCTGTTTCCTTTCTCAAAGCGTATTACAAGTGTTTGTGTGCTGTGTATACCGTGCGTGTAATTTCCCATTAGACATGTACATTCACATAGCGCGAGAGATTTGACAACACCGTCAGCCGTAAATTCGTCCGTCGATGGAGCATTCCAGCTCTGTTATTTCATTTCAGCCAGCTGGCACGCGCGATGTTGTAATTCTTCTCCCCATGCCTAGCCCGCAACTACACACTCGGTATTAAATACACAGCTTTAAGAATATATGTGTTATATTCAGTATCCGTAGATATTTACTGCTTACACAGAACTGTTGATATATCTAGTTGATAGCTTTATTTTAAACAATGTTCAGTTTGTAAAGTTCTTCTTTTAACATCGGCAGCCAGGTTGTGCAAACATCTATGGAACAATTCGATTTATCCTCAGTCAATAATATTATTGCTGATTCTTTAATTTTTCTTTTCTTGCTATCTGTCTGTTTTGTTAAAATTTTTGCTGAGCCCCGGTTTATTCTGTTTCCGTTCTCCTAAGCATGTTCGCAAATATTTGGTTTCTGAATCTCATTCTTCCTAATGTAACCCCTGTGCTCAATCCAACACTAAATGGTCTGGACGACTTACCCACATACTTTTCTGGTCATAAGTAGATCCTAATTTGTTCTATACTTGAGTAAAATTTGATTCAAATCGGAAACAAAATAAAAAAGTTATAAGGGTGTTTTCATTTTAAGTGAGTCACACTGTATATTTAAGGAAATGTATAGATTTCGACAAAATATTACGTTAGTAAATATATTGAGTAAAGATTATTTTGTGACTGTGATTTATTAGACCACGGTAAACCGTTTTGATAGAGAAATGTCAGATACCTAATTGATTTATTTATTAATTATTAATTTTCGCTGGCGATAATCTCGGAAACTATAACATATAGGAAGAAAATGAATATAAGCATTCTTGTAGGAAATTTAATTATGTTTAATTTTGCATAGAATACTTTTTCTGTACGACACATTGTTTCCGAGTTATAAGCCAAAAGTCGAAAAAAGGGACCCCCTCCCTGAAGCGGCAGGTCTAGGGGCGGGGACTTTTAGTTTGTTTACCTCTTAACTACCCCCAACAGATTCCTGAAGAGGAAAATTCTCCCCCTCCCTCCATGTTCTCTACAATTCTGGGCATTCATTGATTGGACTAATAAGAATTGCAATTTTGTTGTGTTGTAGATTGTGTTGGAAGGTATACTGAAACACCCTTACGCTATAGCTGTCTTCGAAAATCGTTTATTCTGGTCAGATTGGACAACCCACTCCATTCAGTCGTGCGACAAATTTTCTGGCAAAAACCATCACACCATCATAAAGGAAGCCAAAGAATATATCTATGGCTTAAGCATTTTCCACCCTGCTTTACACACAAGGTTTGACAATCCATGTGATTTGGCATTTTGCAGTGACATCTGTTTACTGAGTGGAGCTGGTTATACTTGTGCTTGCCCTCAAGATAAGGTGCTCGGTTTTGATAAACATGTTTGCAAAGGTAAGTGATCGAAATTAGAGAATATTATTTAAGTATTAAGCAAATTACAACATACACACTGTTTATTTATTATGAAATTACCTATTTTCTGTATATTGTTGCTCTAATCTGGGCATGCTAATATACTAGTTAGGTAAATACTTTACGACACTCATCATTGAAGAATCAATCAAAACAACTACTCTTCTAGCTAATACCGACGAAGTATTGAATTACATGATAGGATTCTTAGCATTTTAAAGCAAAAAAAAAATGCCTTAAAAATAATAAAATCATTTATTTAATTTCATTCACACTTTTGTTTATTTAATATGAAATAATCTACTTTCTGTATATTGGTACCTTAATCTGGTCACGCTAATATACTACTTAGGAAAACACTTTAAAACACTTATCATTGAAGAACCAATCAAAGCAACTACTCTTCTAGTTAATACTGACGAAGTATTGAATTACATGATAGGATTCCTAGCATTTTAAGGCAAAGAATATATTGAAAATACCTCGGAAAATACTTAAATCACTTTTGAAATTCAGACATTCACAACAATTACATAGGTCTACAAAAAAAAAAAAAAAGTCTTGTCTTAAGGTTCTCATATAACTTTTTAGAAGTATCTTGACGCGCTGAAGAGAATTTTGGGGGAAAAAAAATTTTCTACCATCTCATTTTTTCTCTACCACCCCTTTTATCCCCTAAAAAGGGCAAAAAAAAAAAAGGTCTTGTCCTAAGGTTCTGATCTAACTTTACCGAAGTATTTTGATGCGCTGAAGCCAATTTTAGACAAAAAAAAAATTTATATCGTGTCAGTTTCCCTCTACCACCCTCTTTTATCCCCTAAAATAGGCAAAAATGAGGTCTTGCTTGTCCCAAGGTTCTGATCTAACTTTTTCAAAGTATTTTGATGGGCTGAAGCCATTTTTGGACAAAATACATGCCTTTTATCCCATAAAAAAGGGCAAAAAAACAAAAAAAATGTTTCTACCGGCTCAGTTTCCCTTCATCCCCCTTTTTTTTTTTGTCCAAAATTAGTTTCAGCGTGTCAAATTACTTCAGAAAGGTTAGATGAGAACCTTAGGACAAGACTTTTTTTTGGCCCTTTTTAGGGGATGAAGGGGGTGGTAGAGGGAAACTGAGTCGATAGAAAAATTTTTTTTGTCCAAAATTAGCTTCAGCGCGTCAAAATACTTCAGAAAAGTTAGATTGGAACCTTAGAACAAGACTTTTTTTTTTGTAGACCTTACATTCTAGAAAAGTTGTACAAGTTTTTTCGAACTCGTTAGTTTTCATCAGAAGAGTATAAAAACATGAATTCATTATTTATAAGTCTGTTCTTGATTTGTTTTTACAATTAATTATTTTTTTATTTATTTACTTTCATCATAATTAGAGAATACTTCTCCCCAATTATCATAAATCTACCACTTTCTTGTTCATATTAATGAATTAATTCCATTTTATATATATTTTTTGTATTACAGAAGTAGAAAAAAATCAAATGCTGATTCTCGGTTTCAAAAATACGCTGGTCCGTGTAGAACATCAATTGCTAGGAAAGCATGATATAACAGCTTTGTCTGCCGTGGTAAAGAATGTTGGATCTTTTGCATTTGACAGCATAAACAATACTCTCCTAATTAGTGACTTGGAGATTAAGAAAATTATAAGTACAAATTTGAAGACAGGAGTTAGTACAACATTGGATATCGATGATTTGGGAAAAATTACAGCCATGGATTATGGTATGTTATAAAAGTATTTATTATTTATATATTGTTTGAAAGTTATGAGTGAAAGTACGAAAATACACAATTTGTGAAAACAATTCACCCTTTCCAGTTTTATTTTATTTATTTTAGATCCCCGTTACAAAGTTTATGCACACAACCAGTATTTATTTATGCATCATTAATGAAATATACATAATAAACTGCTCTAAATGAAATAGCTACACTTATCTGATATTACGCCAGTTGCCTGTGAAATTTGATGCAATTGTGAAGTATTGTTTTTATAATTTACCATACATGTTCAAATATTAATTCAAAATTAATTAGTACAGAAAAAAATTGAAAAAAATGACCATAACGCAAAAAAAAATTGTGCAGACTTATGTTATAAGTTTAAAATAGGCCAAATAATCGAGTAACTTTGTCATCAAATCAGGTATGGCTGCTTTTTGAACAGAGATGGGTAAATTCCCGGATTTTTGATTACTCCGAAAGTTTCCAGGAAGCTTTCCTGGAAACTTTCCATTGGGAATATTCAGAGTCTATCTTATGGTGAAATCTGATTCGTAATGATCTAAGCTTCATTTTGATACCAAATAAGTGCATATAAATATATTATTTACATTACTTTTACAGACTTTTACCAAATAACTGATTTTATATGACACCCGCTATATGTGCCCTGTGCTATATGAATAATATGGAACAATTGGGTGGTTACCCAGTAATTTATTTTGTTTGAATTATTAAATAATTAAATATAAATAAAATAATTTATAGAATGTGATAAATAATGTGGATTATAAAATTAAAAATTTATGTAAATGTCATATTGTAATGTGTTACAACTCTTAGAATGAATGTAGTGTATTTGCACCTACTCGAAAAAGAACCTACCAGAAGATTCCAAAGTGACATCTGGAATTCTCTAGAGAATGGTGGCGTCATCACAGAACAATCGAGATCTGTCATTTTTAGGTATAAAAGACCGATCGCATTCTCGGCGAGTAGTTCAGAAAGTTCAGAAAGTATAGAAAGTGAGGTTAAGAGTTCAAAGATAAACAAAGTAATAAACATTGTGATTTCAGTCAGTAAAAGTGTATTTAAATTAATAATAGTATTGTGAAGTATCCAGTAAATATTTAATAAAGTGTGTTAGTGGACATCTCTTGTTATAATTTTTTGGAACCCACGGAATTTGCGAGGGTGGTTTCCTAAGGGTGGAAACACGTCACAAATTGGTGTCAGAAAGCGGAATTTTATGACAAGAGGAGCTCTGAAGTTGTGCTGGAGTGTTCGAGAAGTATTCTCGAGGGTTAGTGCTAACACGGAGGACTCATTTACTGGACATTGTTCGAGGGTTATTTTCGAACAGGAAAATAGTGTTTAAGTGCATTTTTGAGACATTGTAGAACATTTTATTAGGACATTAGTGTGATAATTAAATCCTTTGAACTGAGAAGTGATAGAGACACTGAAAAAGACTCATTTAGTGCGTGAAAATTTCTAGAACTTTTCTATTTGGACATTAGTGGAGATTATTAAATTCTCTGAACTGGATAGTGACAAAAGACTCTGGATAAGACTTTTTCGTGCTATTTCGAGATTTGTCTAGAAAGTTCCATTACCGATATTGACGTGACAGTTAAATTTATTTTATTTTAATTTCATCGTATGCCCGTAACAACAAGAAGTATGGCATCCGATAAACAAATACAGGACTTATTTGAACAATTCCAAAAAATGATGGCACAGCAGCGCCAGGAGGAGGAAAAACGGCGTCAAGAAGACGTCAAGAAGAAAGGGATGAATTAAAGAAAATTATGGAAGATCAAGAAATAAGACGTCAGAAAGAAAAAGAGGATGAAGAAACAAGACGTCGGAAAGAAAAAGAGGATGAAGAAACAAGACGTCGGAAAGAAAAAGAGGATGAAGAAACAAGACGTCGGAAAGAAAAAGAGGATGAAGAAACAAGACGTCAGAAAGAAAAAGAGGATGAAGAAAGAAGACGTCAAGAACAAGAAAGACAACGTCAAGAGGAAAAAGACGAACTCAGAAAAATAATGGAAGACTTGGAAGAAAGACGCCAGGAGGAATTAAGGAAAATCCTGAGCGATCAAATAAAAATACAACAGGACGCAATCATTTCTGTCAAGGAAGAAGTTAAAGAAGAGATAAACAAGGTCGAAGAAAAAGTAGATAAGGTTGAAGGAAAAGTAGATAAGGTAGAAGAAAAAGTAACTGAGTTTGAAGTAGAAATAGACCGGCTTAAACGACAGTTGAGAGATAGAGGAAGCCAGCAGGTGGTATCATCAGGTCAGCGACTAAAACCTCCTTCTTTTGACGGCCAAAGTTCCTGGACGACGTACAAGAGGCAGTTTGAGGCAGCAGCATGTGCGAACAACTGGGATAACGAGGAAAAGGCCATGGCATTAGTTCTGGCGTTAAGGGGCCAGGCCTCAGAATTACTTCAGACTATCCCCGTGGAGAAACAAAGGGACTTTAAAGTCTTGGAAGCTGCATTAGACTTGAGGTATGGCGATCAACACCTTGCCCAATTATACCAGACTCAGCTGAAATCCCGGATGCAAAAAGCTGGGGAAAGTTTACAAGAATTTGAAGCTGCGATAGAGAGACTGGCACACCTGGCGTATCCGAGTGCACCTAAAGAATTCCAGGAACAATTAGCCGTGGGGGCCTTTTTGGATGGCATAAGGGACGAAGAGGTCAGGCGAGTTCTGAGGCTGACAAGACACCAAAGTAGTAGCGAAGCTTTGGTGCGTGCACTTGAAGTAGAAGCCGCCTACAGAGATACTCCAAGGTCGAGAGTGCGAGCTGTGACTCTCGAAGAATCGCAACCAGAAATGAACCAGAACCCCTTGCTGACTGAGATGCAGAAAATATTCACCAAATTATGCGATAAATTGGATGGCCTCGGAAAGCAGGAAAAACAACAAAATAAAGGAAAGCCGAGCGGAGGTATTAAATGTTACAACTGCGGCAAGATGGGACACATGAAGCGAGACTGTCGACAGCAGAATTCGGAGAGTCGAGTAAATGCTGTGAATGTTGAAGAGAAGCAGGAAAACAGTACCAGGGGGGTTGTTCTGGCTAGGGAATGCAGTGCCCCCAGAGAAATTAAGATTTCCCAGCTTCGAAGAATCGCAAGCAGACTGTTGTTGCATGGATATGTGGATGGAAGAAAATGTTTGTTTACCATCGACACAGGTACTACGTCATCAATAGTACGTCCAGGATTTATATCGGGCATAAAGATTACCAAGAGGCAAAATGAAGAAGTGATCGTCCGGACAGCTACGGGGGACAGGGCTACGGTTCATGGAGAAGTAGACCTGGGTTTGCAGATTGGGCATTTGAGGTTCGACCACAGGGTCATCGTGGCTGACATTACGGATGACTTCATTTTGGGACTGGACATTATGGAACAGTATGGATTTATTGTTGACGTAGGAAAGCGAATGTTAAGGATTGGGAACGAACAATTTATTTTGTCAAAAGTGAACGACCAATGTGAGAAAACCAGGCTGTTGACAACGCAGGCAGTCAAAACTCCTGCATTATCCAGAAAACCAGACAAGGAAGATTGCAAGCGCTACCCTCAGGTGGGAAAATTGCCGAACATGGTTGAAGTCAACATTGTCAAGGTCGATCTTCCAGACAGTTGGACAAAGAAAACTCTGAGGCAAGAGCAATTGCGCGATGTAGAAATCGGACCCATGTTGAGAGCAAAAGAAGAGGGAACGCGTCCAGCATGGAAGGATGTTTCCAACAAAGAAGTGGGGCTGAAGGCTTTATGGTCACAATGGGATTCACTTATGGTCGTAGATGGGCTTTTGAGGAGAGCATGGGAAAGCCCAGATGGGAAGCAGGTTGCCATGCTTCTAGTGATTCCCAGGTGTTGTGTACCAGAAGTACTCCAGGAAGCACATAATGAAACATCCAGCAGACACTTCGGCATAAACAAGACATTGAGTAGAGCACGGGAACAGTTCTATTGGGTTAATAGTCGCCAGGATGTGGAGGCCTGGTGTCGCAAGTGTAAAAATTGTGCTGCCCGTGGAGAACCATTTTCGATGAGCAACTACAGAAATGGAAGCCGAGAACAGCCGAAGAATGATCGAGAGCAGATGAACAGAACTAGTAACCGCTTGAAGGCTCGTTATGATCAGAATGCCAGTACAGGGGGATTCAAGGTGGGGGATCTGGTTTGGCTGTACAACCCACAGCGGAAGGAATGGAGATCCCCGAAATTTCAGCCTCCTTGGGATGGACCGTATACTGTTATTACCCGAATTAATGATGTCGTCTATCGTATTCAACGAAACAAAAAGTCCAAGATGAAGATCGTACACTTGGATAGACTGGCGAAGTATGTGAAAGAGGCTGAATTGCCTGACCGGGACGTTCAGGCTTAAGGAGGGGGCAATGTAATGTGTTACAACTCTTAGAATGAATGTAGTATATTTGCACCTACTCGAAAAAGAACCTACCAGAAGATTCCAAAGTGACATCTGGAATTCTCTAGAGAATGGTGGCGTCATCACAGAACAATCGAGATCTGTCATTTTTAGGTATAAAAGACCGATCGCATTCTCGGCGAGTAGTTCAGAAAGTTCAGAAAGTATAGAAAGTGAGGTTAAGAGTTCAAAGATAAACAAAGTAATAAACATTGTGATTTTAGTCAGTAAAAGTGTATTTAAATTAATAATAGTATTGTGAAGTATCCAGTAAATATTTAATAAAGTGTGTTAGTGGACATCTCTTGTTATAATTTTTTGGAACCCACGGAATTTGCGAGGGTGGTTTCCTAAGGGTGGAAACACGTCACAATATGTAAGTCGTAACTGCGCAGAACCAGATGTGTAGAAGGCAAGACAGAAATAACATCTAAATCTCATATTATAGTTATATTGAATTAAGTGTAAAATAAATAAATAAAATAATAACAAGAAAATAATACCAAAATAAATTAAACCATCCACTATAGCACAACATAACGTTCATCATAATTTTATTAAAATAACACAAACTATTAAATATCTTAAAATTTGTAAAAAAAATAAAAGTATATTTCTTTTTAATCATTTTCGTTTTTAATGTAACAGAAAAAAATGCTAGATATTATTCATCGAGAAGCGATAGTGTGGCTCAACAAATAAACGTAACTTATATGTCTGTCAACTCATCCTTGATCATAGCCAATAGCACGAAATTAGAGAAATTCTGTGCCAATACCAATAGTAATATTCTGAGTGGTGATCATATGAAACCCTACGTCATCAAACATCCGATTAATTTTTGATAATTTCGAAAGAATATCAACAAATTAAAACTGTAATTCTGGCGTTTGAGGTTGGTTATGTTAGATCATCGTGGCGGCAATTTCAAATTTATGAGAACAACTGTAAATATTCGTGAAAAATTTGGAAACGGGCCCGGAGTTTTGGAAACTTTGCCGGAATTTTGAAAACTTTCGGAATATTCAAATATTTTAAAGGAAACTTTCATTTTTATCAAAACTTCGTTCCGGAAACTTCCGAAAATTTCCTGTAAACTTTCCAATGGAAAGTTTCCTTGACCCATCTCTGTTTTTTAATATGTTGTATAGGATTAATATGTTGTATAGGATTAATACGTTGTATAGGATTAATATGTTGTATAGGATTAAAAAGTAATGTTAAACCCAAGTTTACGACCTCGGCAGACCTTCGGATCTTTGTAGAAAATCCAAAAAACTGCGAGATTTTTGTTCTTTTTTCAGTTTTTGTCGATTTTGACACCTAAGGCCTACTTTTTCGGTAAAAACATTTTAGTGTTTTTTAAAAGTAGATTAAAATTGCTACAAATTGGTACCAGAGCGGACTCTGTAGATCAAATAGTATCCGAGATACAGCTGTTCAAAGTTTTGCAAAATTTTCATTTTTCAACATATTTATGGTAGTAGTATGGTAGTATTTCACAGATTTTTAAGTTAGAAATTGTTAAAAATGTCGAAAAATTAAAATTTTAATTTTTAACAATTTCTAACTGAATAATCTGTGAAATACTACCATACTATTACCATAAAAATGTCGAAAAATGAAAATTTTGCAAAACTTTGAATAACTGTATCTCGGATACTATTTGATCTACAGAGTCCGCTCTGGTACCAATTTGTAGCAATTTTAATCTACTTTTAAAAAATACTAAAATGTTTTTACCGAAAAAGTAGGCCTTAGGTGTTAAAATCGACAAAAACTGAAAAAAAAAAATCTCGTAGTTTTTTGGATTTTTGACCAAGATCCGAACGGTCTGCCGAGGTCGTAAACTTGGATTTAACATTACTTTTTAATCCTATACAACATATTAAAAAAGCAGCCATACCTGATTTAATGTCAGGTAGAATGTATAAAGTTACTGTACTAAAACTTCACGAAACAAAAAAGTATAGGAGATTTTAGATTAAAGATAATTTTGTCAGAAACAACTTTTGTTTGAGTTATTTTTTTGTAAATGCCATATTTCCCGAGAACATAGAAAATAATGGATTTTTTAATTAAAAATACCCCTTTTCACCCTCTATAGGTTTCCCCGGATCCATAAAACTCCTAAACTTTTTTGTTTCTTGAACTTTGGCCTATTTTGTAACTATAACAAAAGTTTAAGGTCTGCACAAATTTTTTTCAAGTTAAAGTAAAGTTTTCCTGTACTATTATGCTCAATCAGGACCGACATCAACACCTGGAGAAACCGGAAATGGCGGGACAAGCTGGAGGCGTTAAATCCTCAGGACAACTCGCTGTGGAAACTGTCGAGGGCCATGAAAAGTACGCGAGAGGCCATACACGCCTTAACTGCACCAAACGGACAGACGTCAATGACAGACGCACGAAAAGCCAACGACTTAGCTGACCAGTTTCAAAGTATAATAATAATAATAATGATAATAATTTATTGGTGTCAAGATACATAATAATGCCTACACACGTCAAAACACTAAGACAATAAAGTAGATATATAAAAGACATAACACACAGATACCAAACAACCCGGAACACGACCGCATCGAAAATGACGTAAACGAACTGATTGGTCATGACATCCAATTGACCAGACGTGAATTTCTAAAAGTCATGGCCAAGCCCTCGGAAGTTGCTGGCATTGTCCGGACTTTACCAAAAGACAAGGCCCCGGGTTCGGACGATATCGAGTATAGACCACTCAAATATCTCCCGAGAAAAGGCATTGTACAGTTGACGTACATTGTCAACGCGATCCTGCTGCTGCAACACTGGCCCACCCAGTGGAAGTGCGCCGTGGTCGTGCCAATCCTGAAGCCGAATAAGAACGCGAAGCTCGTCGGCAGCTATCGACCGATCTCGTTGCTGTCGGTGATCTCCAAATTGATAGAGAAGGTTATCCTGATCAGACTAGATGCTGCTCAGGATGATCTCCACATCGATGACGAGTGCCAGTTCGGCTTCAGGAGGGGCAGGGGCACTGTGCAGCAGGTCGTCAGGATCGTAAATGACGTCAAGGTACAATGCAACCTCGGGAAGAGCACAGTCATGGTGCTTCTCGATATTGAGAAAGCCTTCGAAACCGTGTGGATCCCGGGCTTACTCTACAAACTAAATTCGCTGAACTTTGGGACTCATATAACCAAACTTATTCACTCCTTCCTGTCAGACAGATCGCTGAGGGTGAGAGTAAATAACAAACTATCAACTCGGCGGGACATTCGCGCGGGCGTCCCCCAGGGGTCGTGCCTGTCACCTAAATTGTACAACCTATACGTCTCTGACTTCCCGGAGTTCCCGAATTCAAATCTTGCCAAGTACGCCGACGACACGGCCATGTACGTGCACTCACATAATGCACAAGCGGCTAACATGCTGCTGAAGGCACACATGGCCCGTGCCACGGTGTATTACGACAGGTGGAAAATTCGGATCAACGCCGAGAAGTCGGAATCAATTCTATTCACGCGCCGTTTCACCGAAAATCGAATTCTAACACCACTTTCGATCGGGGGTCACCAAATTCCAATTAAACGGTGCGTGAAGTATCTAGGGGTAAACTTGGACAAAAGACTGACGTTTAACATCCACGTGAACGAGACGATATGTAAGGTCTACTCCATGTCCAGGCGTCTATATCCGCTCCTGGCACGGGGTAGCGGACTAAACAGGACAAATAAAAAATTATTGTACACAATGGTGATCAGGCCGGCCATCACATACGCGGCGCCAGTGTGGTGCAGCATCCTGGCCACGACAATGCGGAAATTAAAAGTTTTAGAACATAAATTTATGTGCCTCATTTCAGACTCTGGTAGATACACCTCCCTCAGAGATCTCTATGCACGTTGCCACGACATAACCCCACTAGCGGACTACGTCCAAGAAATTTCACAAAGGTTCTATCAATTCAAACTGGACGGTAGTCCACTAACCCGCAACATTACTCGAATTATACAGCATAATGCCATACTTTTCAATCTAAAACACCCCTTACCATACCAGGCGTTGCCTATTTTCCGGCAACTCCCCTAGCCACGATAACCTATTCTACCCCTACTCTCTACCTTTCGCCAACCTTACATCTTCAACCTTTCTCCTCCTTTTTTTCTATTTTTACGCATCTTTTGTTTCATCCTTTTTGTTCTTTTGTCCTTTTTTGTCCATCCAAATTCCCTTTAGACCAATAACATCTCATAAATCCCAACCTTTTTTAACCACATCGTTTTAATACCCTATCTTCCTCGATGCGGTCAGACCACGAGGTCGTCCTCTGCTCGAACGGGTTTTTTCGTTCAGTTCTGTTTTCCCGTATCAGCAACCAAAATCTTTCACAGTGCGCTTGCCAACGAGTTTTAGCTTTTATTGTGCTACATCCATTAGTTTTAGGCTCATGTGAGCATATTTCCTTAATCTTAGTCCAGTTTTTAAATACACCTGCGGTGGATAGGAGCTCTGGTCAACAAACCACTGCCTCTAAGCCAAACCGGACCCACCCCGCCCATTCACACGTCCACCACGACGCTACACGTCGTGGCTGTCTGGCTGGCCCCGGGGCGGGTTCCGACTAGGCACATTTCATGTTCCAAAATGTTGAATAAAATCTTTTTGGATTGGATTGGATTGTACTATTATGCTCTAATATTAAATATATTTCAAACTCTAGATCCTATAGGCAACAATCTTTATATGTGTGATGTGGATAAAGCAATTGTAGAAGTAATTAATCTCAATACAATGTCGAGAAAGATTCTGCTCCATGATATGCATGAAGAAATCCCGGAAGCGATTGCCCTGGTACCAGAAGAGGGGTAAGTCACTTTAAGAAAGTAATACTGCGGAACCTGACATTAACTGAAATTTCATATAGACATTATCTGAGAAAAAAATGCTCTTAAAAGTATTACTAACTGCCACTGTCATTATCTTCTGGAGTAGACTCTGTGTTTAGTTTCACAGAGAATCTATCCACCAATTGATCATGACTATCATATATTCCTACTAACATTTTAAATCGTACCATCACATACCACCAAGTATCGAAAGAACTTTGAAATATTTCTCTACTACAGTAGTAGTAGTAGTAGTAGTACCGTCGAATTGATTTTTTTTTTCGGTGACAACATTCCACCGGAAATTTTATTATTGATTCTTATGTATTATGACCTGATTGCGAAAAAAATATTTGCACCCAAAAATTCCTTGTGCATCAAAAGTTATATGCACTTTTTGACATGCTTTCACGGATTTTCAACTTATCTGCTCAATATATCTTGTACTAGTAATCGAATAGGAATTTGAAAAATAATGGCTTATTTGAAATAAAGTTCTTAAAAATTATAGATCTGTCCGATATGTATTCCTCAATCCGCCATCTTGGAAAAAAATAGAAAACACCAAGAATAGCGGAAAAATCAAAATTGAATATTTTTTTCTATAAGGAGTAATTTCACCAGTGTCATTTTTTCACCCAATTTTCATCGAAACAAAATGAAATATACCATAGAAAGTCTAGTATAACTTCATTTAATACAAAATGAAACTTTGTTCATTTGAAAAAGAAATTTTTTAAGGATATACATGAAGAAATGCGTTCCCACATAGTACTATCATAAACATAGTGAAAAGATTGATTGAATTATGATTTGATAGGCTCGTGAATAATATTCATTGTTTTAATAGGGTAATGTTTGTTGCTCTAAAGAAGAAAAATAGTCGTGTATCTCATATAGATCGTTTCTTAATGGATGGGTCTGGTAGAACTCATGCCATCGATCATGGACTTATAGGACCAATTAGTCTTTGTTACGACATAGACTTGCATAGAGTGTTCTTTGCAGATGCCGGCACTGGCAATATAGAATCTACAAGTGTGGATGGTAAGTTATTATTCGACAAAAAATATGTTGAGTGCGAATGTTTACTTGTATTACTATGTCTAATTTTTTCATTAGGAGACGATAGGCATAGCTTTCGGTCTCTGGCAACATCTCCAATTGGTTTAGCATCATTGAATCTGGATATATTTTGGGTTAATGAAAATTCAGGAAGACTGTTCTGGGCAGAGAAAAATTCCACAAATAATTTTAACAAGAAAATCACTTTAGGTAATTTTTTTTAGAATTACTCTATATTATTACTCACCAAGTGTTAACGTTTACTTATATAAATGACAAACATCGCTTACATTTCAGATATTCCTGTTGAAGTGGAAAGGATGCATATAATCTCTGTAACTCCCAGAAAACAGTATTCCAGCCCTTGTCACATAAACAACGGCAACTGTAGCCATCTTTGCCTCATGTCGCGCAAAACGCTTCAGTGCGCATGTCCAGTAGGTTGGGATTTGACAAATGACAGTCACACTTGCGCCAAAAGAGAGAAATGTGCAGTTGCCGAATACTTGTGCCCACAATCGAATATATGCATTTTAAAAAGTCAGCTCTGTAATGGACACAAAGACTGCGTTTTTGGTGAGGATGAGGCCGAAGATGAATGTAAGTTGACCAACAAATGCTTGGCTGGCCATTTCCAATGTACTAATGGTGATTGCATCGAGGAAGAGCATGTATGTGATCTCGTTTATGATTGTAAAGATAAGTCTGATGAACACGGCTGCGAAGGGATAATTAAAAAACCAACGTGTCCTCCGTATCATTTCGATTGCGGTGATGGAGAGTGCATAGCGGACAGGTTTATATGTGATGGAGTTAGTGATTGTAACGATCACTCCGATGAGAAGAACTGTGTGTCGGCTACTTGCAATATTAGGCAATTTAGGTAAGATTAAAATTTCAGCCAAGATTTAACTTCGTACTTAACTTTAACTTCTCTACTGTTGTAGCCGAGTTAATGAAGGTTTTTACTTGTAAATCCTCAAAAACAGAACCGATTTTGATGATTTTTTTTTAAATTTTTTTAATTATTCAAAATCAGGAACATTCCAGCCGGGGCTTATTTTTAGGTACCACCCCTTTTCATGGAGTGGCACCCAGAAACGGCGCCAAGGGGTGGGGCACGTGCCCCCACAAAATGAACTGTGCCCCTTCAAGTGCCCCCACTGGATTCCTAGATTTTTTAATAATTTTTGGACTAGGGAACCAATCATCATGTTTTCGTTCTTTGCTATTATGTAATTAAGTAAAAGTTATGTTTTTGTGGCCCCCTACAAACCTAAAAAAAAATTGTGCCCCCCCAGCCTGGCCAGTCTGGCGCCGTCCCTGGTGGCACCTAAAAAGAAACAAAAATATTGGAGCTGAAAGAAAATAAAATTTTGAGAAGAGAAGGTTCTATACAACTTTTCATTTAAATTGATAGTCTTTAAGTTATAACGACTTGAAAATTGAGACAGTAGCTTGAAAAAGGAGGTATTTCAACACGATTTTTGTCAAATAACTCGAAAAATATTGCATTGAGCGAAAATATGGTAGAGACAAATAAGAAAGCTACTATATTGGAGATGAATTTCATATTTTTCTAATTTCTGTGAAATTGATGGTTTCTGAGATATGGAAGTGTAAAGATGGTGTCCGAACGTTTATAAGACGAAGCATTTAGTTAAAATGTTAAATACCTTTCTCAGAAACTATGGCACTTGCGTCAAAAATGCTAACAATCAAAATGAAAGGCTATTGTTAAGCTTTCAAATGATTTTTTGTCTATTTCTATAGCATAAAAAACAAAGAAGTTTTGACAGAAACAACACATTTTTTTTAAAATAACGCCCCTATTTTGTTAATATAAGTAGTCAGTAATTAAAAAAATATATTCTTATATACTGTTTTTTGGTAACATATAGTATAACTTAAATAATTTTTTGTCCGTTTACAGCACTTGCTTCAGAAAAAAAATACATTTTAAACTATAAACGGATTTTTGAAAAAACATAATTCTTTTTATTCTTATAGTAAATATCTCAATAAATATTAGTTTAAGCGAAAAAAGGATATATATCAAAAATAAAGCTTAGAAACTGAGAATGGATATGTTTTACTTTAATATTTACGTAGTTTCGGAGATATTTCGTTTATAAATGGCATCCGAAAGATTATAGGATGAAATATTTAGTTTAAATGTTGAATATTTTAGAAATTATAAACCTTCCATCAAAATTTCTAGGAAACAGAATTAAAGATAACTAATCAGTCTTTTAAATGGCTTTTTCTTTGTTTCTGTATCATACAAAATAAAGAAGTTATGGTCAAAGCAATGTGTATTTACACATTTTTTTTACAATATGTCGCCATTTTGTTATTATAATTGTCCAGTAATTATTTTTTTTTCCAAAAATGCTGTTTTTTGTTAATATACAGGGTGATTCTTTTAAGGCGGCCATTAGAATATTTCCCACTTACAGATGAAATAGACATTTGAGATTTGGTACCCTACCATAGTTGACCATTGCAAGTCCGAAAATAATAATTTCAAAATGGCGGCACTTCCTGAAATACCAGAAGTCGATACCAACTTGCTTATTTTAAATGAAACACCCTATAAATTTTTTACTTTCGAAATGATCATAAAATCCTGAGTCAAATCATGTAGCACACCCTATACCTAAAATACCTAAACTGAGCAGTTTTGGAGATATTTGGCATTTTATAACAAATTTGACAGGTGCAAGAACCGTTATAATTTTCTTCGTGTTGGAGATCTTTATTTGCTCTTTGGCATGTAGAAGGAACAAGATGAGCTACTCTCTACAATAAAAATAAATTCCATAATAGTATACCAAGTGTTTTATTTTTCACGTTACATTTTGTCAAATTCAAACCTCAAAAACTTTTTTATTTCAAATGGAACACTCTGTATTTTTTACATCAAATTATGATAAATTAAATTCCCTTTTTTCTAGTATAAGCATTATAGTATCATGTATCTCATCTGCAAGTGGGAAATATTCTAATGGCCGTCTTAAAAGAATCACCCTGTATAGCATCACCTAGATGATCAATTTTTTTTGTCCTTTCAAAACACTTGCTTTAGAAAAAATTTCCTTCCTCCATATTGAAAAATTTTCAAAAAATTCGCCGAAAACTTCAAGAAATTCCTTATTATACTCTTCGCAAAAACGAAAATTGAATTTCAAAATTTCAAAAATTTTTACCAAGCCGAATTTGAACCCAAAAAAATCTGACAAAAATTCCTGACATGCAGCCATAAGAGTGTGGGGAACTTGATTTTTTAAAAATTTTTCAATGCAACAGAAAAAGCGACATTAAAAACTGAAAATCGCATTTTCTTCCGTTACTGTCCCATACAGAGACGGCCCTTGCAAATTTTTCAGGTGGTGCGAGATCTCATCGTGGCGCGCGCCCCCCCCCCCCCCCCCCCTTTATATGCAATCGCTTATTCGTGATTAGGCTGTACATAGAGACTGAAGATAACATAAATTGTTTACATACAAAAAAAAAAATTTTTAGTCCGAAAACAGCGGGGGGGGGGGGGGGGAGAAATCCGAGAAACTTTTTTTATTCAAAAAGTTTGAAGAGCGGGAGGTAAAATCCGAAAGAATTTTTTAAAGAGCGAGGAGAGAAATCCGAAAAAACAATTTTTTTTAGTTCGAATAAATTTTTGAAGAAAGGGAAGTCCCAAAAAAAACAGGCATACGTCAAATTTACATCGTAAATTAATTAAAAACTGAAACAAATGAATATAGATCTTTTCATGGAAATGGAAGTTGTAAGGTTAACTGATATTAAGGTGCTTGGGTTTTATTTTTTACGCAGACATTGCATTTTCGGCGCCCCCCCCAAGAAGGCGCCCGGTGCGGCCGCACCGCCCTAGGGCCGCCCCTGGTCCCATAGTGGGAATATGGAGTTAAAACTTGTCTGAAATTGTTAAGTCATGTATGCAAAGCCCAATTTGTCTCGGGGGAATTTTTCGCTATGCTTATCCGGCTATGCTCTTTAAATCAGAAGTTTCTAATTAAAATTTATGTAACATTTTCTGATTTCGTTACTGCTTACTTTTGTTCTCTTAGATGTTTCCAATAGTGTGCATGTTGTAAATTAACATTGAATTTTAGGTGTGACTCAGGAGCATGCATACCGAAGTCCTGGGAGTGCGACCATGAATATGATTGTACAGATTACTCAGACGAACATGCACAGTGCTGTAAGTATTTTTTTAAATTTACTAACTTTTGCTGTCACTGCTGCTTTTTAAACTTTATCAAAAGGGAAACAAGCACCGCACTGTATATCTATATATTTTAGCATATTTCATATGTTCTCTTGTTTATTTTAGTCATTCAAAACATTTTTTTGAAATGGAACCACATGAAACCAATATATTCTTGTTGAGTACGTCATTTATTACTAGAAATGGTGATTTTTTACATTTTTTGTTGGTACTCTTTTTTTTTATGGGCGAATAAACAATTTTTTTGTTATTTTAATAACATCTATACATAAAAATAGTTGAAAGCTTTCATCTAGAACGAGATATACATACAAAAATAGTTGACCCGAAAGCTTTCATCTAGAACAACGAGATATACACACGTATTCTTAGAGCTCTATGCTGCTGAGTGACATATCTTATCTACAAATACTGTAATCTTACTTTACTTATTACATCAGCTGTCACGTCAGCCTCTAGCCATTGCTGGCTTTATGTAACTAAACTAACTAAAATAACATAATCATGTGACTAGACTACAAGTTTCATTGCATTTTAAATTTACCTCTATTTAATGTGTTTTTCTCGTTCGTCGAAAATTCAACATGGACGCAATTGAGATGGGTTACGCTATTGGCTGATCCCGAAGGCTGCACATAAGCACACCTTATTTCCTTACATCATGGGTTCTACTTCAAAAATTTTGTCTTTCAAGAACAGAGTGACTTTGACCTCGTATTTATTCCTCTATTTGTACTTTTATATATAATCAAAAATGAAAACGCACATCTATGTCTGGAAAACTAACACTAATAAGAATGTATCAATGTTTTAGCGTCAATAACTTGTTCCCCAACAATGCACACCTGTTCGAATGGTAAATGTATAGACAGAGCACTACTCTGTGACGATGTAGACGATTGCGGAGATAATTCAGATGAGGCAGAATGTCATGTCGATATCCAAGACCATTGTGGAATAAACGAATTTGCCTGTTCATCAAATACATCCATTTGTGTATTGAACTCTGCTAAATGTAATGGAACATCTGAATGCCCACACCATGAAGACGAAAAGGATTGTTCGAATTGTAATGTAGACGAATTTAATTGCGATAATAAAGAGTGTATTACTGCCCAGTGGCTGTGTGATGGAATGGACGATTGTGGAGACCGCTCTGATGAAAAACCAGAGTTATGTTCACATATTGGTCAAAGTGGTGTTATCTTTTCTTTTGTACATACTTCCTGTGAAAATGGTTTCAGGTAAATAGTTTAATATAATCACATCTAGCATATTCATCTAATTTGGTTTAGAAACTACTACACTGAAAAAAAAAAAATTTTGATATTGGTTTATATATACGCAAATAAATACATTCTTCAGATAAACCAAATACTTTTGTGGCAAGAAATCAAAAGCTGGTTGTAAATAAATTATACTTGAAACAAAAGTATTTGTTTTCTACGAAGAATTGATTTATTTGCGTATTATATATATACCAATATATTCTTAAATCAAAACTTTTTTTTTTTGCATGTACCACTTTGTGTTTCTATCACTTTCTGATATTAGTTTTCCTTAATTTCACCTTTATAAACTTTAGTTTAACCAGTTTCACCAAAGAAGATTCAAATTCTCCAAATAAATGATAACAAGAAATGATAATAATGATATAGAGTAACAAATTTTATTTCAAACAGCCAAGTACCCATAACACAAAAACTAAAAAAAAAAAAAGGACAAAAACTGTTTTCACAGAAAACAATGTGCGTAAAATTTTCTATAATTTTGTTTTTATACAATATTTTGATAGGAGTTACCATTTTCCAGATAAATGAGTCCAAAATTAAAAATAAACATGGAAATTCTATATCGGTAAATCATTTAGAGGAAATAAATTTGACAATTATTGTAAGGCGTATAATATAACTTTATATTATTAACATAACAAAAAATAAAATCAACTGAAAAAAATTAATAATAATGATATTATAATTTGCAGGCATTTATCTCGAAAACGGTAACAATGGGTTATGAACAGATTAGGGTTAAAAGTGTTGATAGCCGATAGATATCCGCATTAGCAGAAGAGTATGGACCTCTAAAATGTTCAGCATTACTGGGCCTTCATTCATTTACTGGATGCGACTCAGTCAGCGTCTTTAAGGGAAAAGGAAAGGTAAAATCCCTAAAAATGTCACTTTCTCCCAAATATACCAAATATCCGAACATTTCAAGATTTGGGGAGCAATTGGAATATTGATGATAAATTAGTCGCATCATTAGAGGAGTTTACATGTGCCATATATGGATCAAAGAAATGTGCTAACGTGGATGAGCTTCGCTTAATTTCCATTAGACAGAAACGTGGTGACAAAGATTTGTCTTTATCAATTGATTTTTCCTCGATTCCACCATCAAGAGCTTGCCTTATCGAGCATATTAAAAGGAGGGGTTACTAAACTCGGATTTGGCGATTAGTCAACGAAGGTATTTACAATATTCCAATGCCTTGGAATGATTATTGTTGTCAAGAAAATAGAGAACCTTGTTGGGTGTTCAGCAGATAAAATACTGCCTCAATCGCTTACTGAAATTCTTCAGGAGATGATTCCAAATCAGATCATAATAGACAAAAGTGAGGATAATAATGATATCATAAATGAAGCAGTAGAGGAAGAAGACTTGGAAGAAATACTCGATATATCGGGAGACAGCGATGGTGAATCTGAAAGCGAATGAGATGTTACTTACGTTTTGTATTAAATTTTATATTTTATTTTAAGAGCTGAATCATTTATTTGAAAAATGGTAACTCCTATCCAAATATTGTATAGGAACAAAATTGTAGAAAATTTTATGCACTTTGTTTTTTGTGCAGAAAGATTTTCTCCATCTTTTTTTGGCTTTTGTGTTAAATGACAAAAACAATATTTTTTTTATAAACGGACGCCATTTTGAAAGTACAGCCAGTTTTTTTTGGGACATGTCTAAAATTGTTCCTTGGACTTTATGAAAAACATTGTCCCAAAGATTTGGGTGGGGGGGGGGGTGCACATTCAGTTAGGGTGGGCTCCCTTCATATGCACACTAGGCTCAATAGGTATATGAGTCTAATGGGCTTGGTAGAAGATGCAACATGCAGATTCTGTCAAGAGTAAGAGGAAACCTCAGTATGTGCTGTGCCACTGCGAAGGCCTAGCCAGGCAGAAAAATCAAGGGTCAGATAGCTATACTAAAGAGCCCCTATCAAGGCTATGGAGTCGGGTACAAAGGATAAAGCTGGATAAAGAACTCTAAATAAATTAGATTAGGAGCGCCACAACAGATCCAAAGGTTGCGGTGGCCAAGGTCAAGCGGTCAGCTCCTCTTTTCAGATCTAATATCTAATCTATCCTGCAGATAGCAAGCTCCGATTACACAGGCACACAAAATAAAAAAATGTAGATTTTCTGAGGTTTCACATATACTCCCATTTTAAGTAGACCATGTATTCGATGTATTTTTGACCGCTGAACATGATACTGATGTCAGTTTCAACCAGTCAGGCTAAAATTCTTATTTATCCTGATTTATTCTTTTCTGTGGTACTGTACCCTTTTGTCTTCAAATGATTACGTAATGGTTTTCTTTTCCGTTTTATTCCTTTCGTTTTCATATCCCTTTTCAATGTCCAACAGCAGTTTGCCATCATATTAATATCCCATCGACCTTGATATCTACGCTCCATTTCCTTTATGTCTTGCTCTTCACTATTACTTCAGTAAAATAGAATTAAATTTGGACCAAACCCAGAACAAATTTGTAACAAGCTAATTTCTTCGGGATTGTAGTCTAGGGCTATCCAAGAGTCTCTGAATGAAAATCCCAAAAAATCCGCCGTGGAGAAATTAAGAAAAAATGCGTCGCCATGTTGAAATTAGGCACTTTTTTCCTTTAATCGGTAATAGCTTACACGGATGACACTTTATGAAAAAAAGTAAAGAGGCAAAATTTTGAGAGAAAGAGTTTAAGCTTCAGTATGGCATAAATCGGTTAAATATCAACAAAGGTATGGTTGTCAAAATGACAGATTCTTATAAAAAAGGGTATTTTTTTGTATTTCAACACCATAAAAATGTAACAATGCTCAACAACAACTTTTGTTGGCAATACTAATTAAACATGGTTAGAGATATCTCAAAACGAATTTTTAGCATCAGCGTCAAATAAAGATCAGTTAATTAAACTTCTAACATCAGATTTTCCCCAGAGCAATATCACAGTCAAATGTACGGATTCAGATGCTGATTATTTAATTGTAAAAACTTCTATTGATTGCTCAGCTGATATGTGTAACCCTGTTATAGTTGTGGGTCAAGATACAGACTTAACGTTACTCATTGAACATTACAAAAAAAAAATGTGTACATGCTGTGACCAGGTGATGGAGGTAAATATGATAAAATAACGAATATTGTAAGTTACGTTCAGAACTAAGTGAAAATGTAGTAAAAAATATTCTATTTACTCTTGCCATCTCCGGATACGATACCACCTCTGCATTTTATAAAAAGGGCAAAAAAACAGTATTTTCAGTTTTAGAAAATAATATTGGACTAAGTAAGAGCCTATTAATTCTCAAAAGTAAATTTGCTGAAGCAAATCAGCTTGCAGTAACTGGGGAAGAATTTATTTTAAGATGGTTTCGCAGTAAAAAAACTAATAGTTTAAATGATTACAGGTTCGTTAATCAGATCTCTGCTAGGCAAAATATTTTCCAACACTTCGATTTAGCAGTTCTTCCGCCAACATCCGATGCCACTAAGAGCTGGTTTTAGGGCCGGTACTTTCGGTCCCGATTAAACCCGATTAAACGTTAACGGTGGGTCAAACCAATTCAGTTACCATGGAAACAATTGTACTTTCAATGATTTAGCCGACGGTTAAAGTTTAACCACGTTTAATGTTGGCAGAAAGTAACGGCCCTTATAGGTTCAGATTAAACCAGAGTTTAATTAGAAAAAATATATTTTTATTTATTCTTCGACTTAGGTCGATTCTGGGAGGTTCTATAACAATAACACTGACGATCTTGACAGACGCTTATAAAATGGTATTTTACAAAACACTAAAATCTGCAATTTAAACCTCTAGGAGAATCTTCTAGTTAAACTCTGGTTTAATCTGAACCTATAAAATCGGCCCTAAATATCATATTTATAGAGTGTATTGGCAAATTCAAGTGTGGATAGGCAACAATCTTAATCCAGAGTACTGAATATTAAAATACAAAAAGTAATCTTTTTTTATATAAATCTGTCATTTTGACAACCGTAACTTTGTTAATATTTAAACAATTGCAAAAAACTTTATACCACATTAAAACTTAGTTCTTTCTCTCAATATTTTGCCTTTTTACTATTTTTCTTAGTGTCATCCGTGTGGGCTATTACAAATTAAAGGAAAAAAGTGCCTAATGTCAACATGGCGGAGCATTTTTTCTGAATTTCTGCACGGCGGATTTTTTGGGATTTTCAGTCAGAGAGTTCTGAATAGCCATAGAATACAATCCCTAAGAAATTAGCTTGTTACAAATTTGTTCGGGCCAACTATTATTTTTACTGTATTATATAATCACCTAAATTTTCTGGAAACTGGTATATAAGAGAATGCAGGATATGCAGTTTTAAATTCATTAGACAACCTAATTTTCTGAATTTTCCTGCCATGTTGGATACTATCTTTGTTCTTATTGTTTTCTAAAAATTTGTCAACAACTTCTTTAAAGCTCTGCCAGCTCCCTTTTCCGTGTCTGACATTGTAGAGATGAATTTCTTATCTCTTACATCGAATACATTGTCTACTTATTTAATATCTTTAAATCCTGACCTGATGGAGCAAAACTGACATCGGAATCGTTTAAGCGGTAACAAATACATCGAATACATGGTCTACTTATTTAAAATCTTTAATTTATATTTTAAACCCCATTCTGGCCTGTTTTCCCGTTTTTCGTGGTTAAAAATAATCCTGACCTGATGGAGCAAAACTGACATCGGAATCGTTTAAGCGGTAAAAAATACATCGAATACATGGTCTACTTATTTAAAATCTTTAATTTATATTTTAAACCCCATTCTGGCCTGTTTTCCCGTTTTTTGTGGTTAAAAAAAATCCTGACCTGATGGAGCAAAACTGACATCAGAATCGTTTAAGCGGTAAAAAATACATCGAATACATGGTCTACTTATTTAAAATCTTTAATTTATATTTTAAACCCCATTCTGGCCTGTTTTCCCGTTTTTCGTGGATAAAAAAAATCCTGACCTGATGGAGCAAAACTGACATCGGAATCGTGTTCAGCGGTCAAAAATACATCGAATACATGGTCTACTTATTTAAAATCTTTAATTTATATTTTAAACCCCATTCTGGCCTGTTTTCCGCTGTTTTTCGTTATTAAAAAAAATCCTGACCTGATGGAGCAAAATTGACATCGGGATTGTGTTCAGCGGTCAAAAATTCATCGAATACATGGTCTACGTATTTAAAATCTTTAATTTGTATTTTAAACCCCATTCTGGCCTGTTTTCCCCTGTTTTTCGTGGTTAAAAAAAAATCCTGACCTGATGGAGCAAAACTGATATCGGGATCATGTTCAGCGGTCAAAAATACATGGGAGTATACAGTGTGGCTACAATTTCGTGAACACAAGCCTGTATCTATGTTATTACTTGACGGATCGTTTTCTAATTTGGGCAGGCCACATATACCATGGTAGTGCATATTTAGAACCTAATAGAATACATTTTAATCATAGGCGTGCGTTGCAGGAAATAAATAAAGGGGTAAATTTTTACGATTTTTTATTAGCGAATCGGATAGAAAAAAATCGATGTCATATTCTTATTTATCACCCTCGAAAACATACCTGAAACAAGTTTCTTCCAAATCCTATGCAGGGTTGCTCAGAAAATAAAGAAATATTTCAATTTTCTTTCGTTATTCCCTTTTTAGATAATCTGTTAAAACTAACTAGAAGGACGGTTAAGCATATCAGTGATTAAGAACTCTCGCTGCTTTTTTACTCTAATCATAAGAATTGTCATGAGATTTTTTAGCAACTAATTTACTTAGTAAACAATGTAAGAGCAAGTTAAAAGGGAATTCTAAAAATAATAAAACAATAATTTATCAATCTTTACTGCTTGCAATTATAATGCAAAATCCAATGGTGCCATGGAATGGCTTTATTTGTCGAAATGTCATATTGTGACATAAGCTAAGTAGTTTACATTTTAGTGTTGAATTTAGACTTCAAATAATTGTGATTTCTAATACAATGCCAGAAAATCGTTTATCATTTGCTGAAAAAGTTGAGATTATTAGAATTGTCGGAGAAAATATAACAGTAAGAGAAGCAGCAAGAACTTTTAATGACCTACATCCTAACCGGCCTCCAGTAAGTTTTAGCACAATAGCTAAGAAGTTTGATTAAAAATTCGATTAAATTTTTAATCAAACTGGAAACGTTACAATATTAAGACCAACAAATTATAATCGGAATAATTTAAATGAAAACACAATTTTGCAAGCATTCCGTAATAACCCAAAATTAAGTATAAGACAAGCTTCTTTGAACTTAAATCTAAACAAAGAAATAATGATGTCTAAAAAAAAAAATAACATAAAACCATTTAAGCCTAAAATATTACAACACTCTTAGAAGGGGATTTTGAAAGAAGATTGGATTATGCACTTTGGATGCAGGGTGAATTTTTGAACAACAGAGATTTTTTGAAAAATATAATCTATTGTGACGAATCTACTTTTACATTAAATGGTGTAAGATCCACCCAAAATATGAGATACTGGGCGCCAGAAAACCCACATTGAATAATTAACAGTAAAAATCAATACTTATTCAAAGTGAATGTTTGGTGTGCTATTTTAAATCAACAAATTCTTGGACCTTTTTTTATTCGAATTTGACTGCTCAAAATTTTCTGAATTTTCTAGAAACAGAAATTATGGATTTTCTTGATATTTTACCGTTAAACGTGAGCGAAAACCTTTACTTTTTGTTAGACGGTGCCCCAGCACATAGTTCTCGTATGGTTAGAAATTGGCTTGACACCAATTTTCCTATGAAGTGGATTGGTCCCCGTAGCCCATTACATGAGTTTCCTCCAAGATCCCCGGATCTCACCCCGATGGATTTCTATTTTTGGGGTAACATAAAAAATAAAGTATACGTTAATTGGCCTCGTACTGTGGAAGAATTGCGGCAACGAATTACAGAGGCATGTCAAAGTATCACAAGGAACGAACAGATAAAAGTGATTCGTCATGTTAGAAAAAGGGTAGAAGCATGCATCACATTGGATGGCAGTTATGTTGAAGTTAGAAGAATTTATTAGTATAATTAATTAATTAAGTTATGATGACAAATGAAAAGAATAAAAATTCCATTATTTCATATAATTCCTTCAACAATTTATCATTACCACAAATGTATTCTTAATGTCAATTGTTTTTCTGTTAATACATTTATGTGATGTTTCTGTGTGTTATTTTTTTCTGTAGTACGCATGCCATAAAGAAGAAGTAAATGGGACACAATGTTAACATGAAATTACATACGGGAGAAAACATATTTCTTTATTTTCTGAGCCACCCTGCATAGGATTTGGATGAAACTTGTTTCAGGTATGTTTTCGAGGGTGATAAATAAGAATATGACATCGATTTTTTTCTATCCGATTCGCTAATAAAAATCGTAAAAATTTGCCTCTTTATTTATTTCCTGCAACGCACGCCTATGATTAAAATGTATTCTATTAGGTTCTAAATATGCACTACCATGGTATATGTGGCCTGCCCAAATTAGAAAACGATCCGTCAAGTAATAACATAGATACAGGCTTGTGTCCACGAAATTGTAGCCACACTGTATACGTGAAGCCTCAGAAAATTTACACTTTTTTTATTTTGTGTGCCTGTGTTATCTTATCTGTCGGATAGTTATTCACCGGATAAAGCCTATTTATACTTAAGTGAAAGTACCGGGCCTAAGGATAATTTGTTGTTTTTTTATTTGAATGTTGTATCAAAAATATTATTTTGCAGTTAAAACTTTAGATAAAATGAATATGTATTACAACTGACTGAAGGATCTCGGTCGACCTTCTGAAGACTAGTTGAAATAAAAATTGTTAAATTGTTAATTATTATTAATATTTTATAGAGTAGCAACTTATGACTGCGGCATTAGTGACTAATATATTGTTGGTTGTATTGAATGTTTTGTTTAGTCTAATACTGATTATTCATCTTGCTTTAAAATGCAAAAAGTTATCAATGACTGACAAGTGAATATCTTTTTTAGATGCAAAAATGGCTACTGCATAGATCTAGAATACGTCTGTGATGGTAAACACAACTGTTATGATGGCTCGGATGAGGATGGGTTATGCTCAACAGCTTGCACGTCACCGAGCAGTCATTGCTCTCAAATATGTGTTAGTACACCAACAGGTCCTATGTGCAAATGCAAACCCGGATATAAACTAATGGGTGATGGACATTCTTGCGTCGACGAAAATGAGTGCCACTATGATCCACCTGTCTGTAGTCAGCTGTGTAACAATAATGATGGAGGATATATATGTGATTGCTTCGATGGATATGCACTGAGGTAGGATTTTCAGTTTGAAATATACTTTAATAACTGCAAATTGTGCTAGACAGAGTAAAATTGGGCAGGGGCGGACTGACAACAGTTTAGCGGCGCTGGATCTCATCACCGTTCCAGTGTAGTCACCAGCAGGCGCCGGTCATCTTGCCAAGCAGCCAGCGCCAGCGGCGCACTATTGGAGCGGGCCACCGGGATTCGTCCCGGTGGGCCAGTCCGCCCCTGAAATTGGGCCATCCTGCATACATAAATCATGTTCATTCTAATGCATGTACCAGTTTAGAGGTTCTGATGTATAATATTAGCTACTAGTATTTTATTATGACGTTTGAAGTAACGTTTCCTCAAAGTTGCACAAAATTATTCTTGTTTGATAGAATAAGCACAGCCTCTTGAAAATATTGCCTTATATGCACCATTTCAACTACTACAATATATTATGGTTTGAAACTAATCCAAGGTAATATTTCGTAGGAAAAAAAAAAAAATTTTTGAAAAATAAAAAAAATTCTGTCAACTAGACACAATTAATTGAGCATAAGAGCACTCTCTCTGTTGAGTGAAGAGTCTTATAAGAGGCGCAAGCTGCATGTGTCAGTTATGTTCCAAATATTATTTTCTACGCTATTTTCTCAGTTAAATTGACCACTATATCTTTCACTAAAAGTAGGTTTCTTTCTTGGGAATGGTATCAAAAGCATTACAAATATTCCTTCCTACGATATTTTCTTAATTTCTTTTTTTGGGTGATCATTTATTTCACCAATTAATATATGTAATATGGCACGTCATTAAAGAAACCGCTGCCCAAGGAATCACTACTTCCACATCCAGATTTGCTACCAACGAACAAATTTTTTATGTGGAAATAATTTTTTATGAAACTGTAATATAATATTTGAAATTGCCATAAAACGATGTTCCACATCGCTATTGAGGTGGAGGTAGTGATAGGTGGTGGTAGTGGGGATGAATGAAGTAAAAAAAATATTTTGAGGCCCTTGGTTCTTATACACACACTAGATCACATTTTTTTCACTTCCTGTTAAAATAGGGTGGGGGTAGTAATGGGGGTGGCTAATGCCAAAAATTTTTTTGAGACATTAACTTCTCTTATGTATACTAAATACCAATTTTATGGACTCTTACCTGCTTGATTTACTTATTTACCCCCCATTTACCCTCAACCCTTCAACGGAATAAGATGCAAATATAATCTATTTCAAGCCAATATCTTAAACGGTTCTAGAGTAATCGTAATCGTAATTTACATACCGACCGACAGACAGAATTTTTTTGCATAAACTTAAAATCTCGATGTTTCATTACATTCTAAGCCTATTTGAACAATAAAAAGTTTTTAAAATTTTTTTGTCATTACTACACTTCCACTGTATGTGGAAATAATAGGGACCGAAACCGAAATTAAATTCGGTTAATTTCGGTTAGGGTTAAATAACGTATGCCATTTTCAGTTTTCATAGCAGCGACAATTTGGTTTTCATTTATGATTTCGGTTGTCAAGGCAGCGACAATTCGGTTCTCAGTTATGGTTTCGGTTTACAGATCCGCGGCAATTCGGTTTCAGTTAGAAAAAATTAGTAATTACGATGCGGTTTTCAGTTTCGATTTCGGTTTCTGACTTTTTACTTGCCTTTTACCTTATATAATCTTTATAATGGATGAATCGACTTAGATATGGTTTTCACCATACATTTTGGTATTTCTACATCATGTTTTTGAATCTTTGATTTCAACCATATTTTTTTAACTTTAAATTTGTAATTACGGTGCGGATTTAGGTTTCGGTTTTGGTCCCTGATAGGTATAGTACCTGGACAAATTCAACATTAATGTAAAAGTAAAAATAAGAAACATGACATCAAGACAAGTTGTTGCACCCATACATAATAGAACAATGGTTACAATACAAACATACAAGACAAAAATGAATAGATTATTTTTATTTTATTAATATTAAAATCCAAAAAGAGGTGAATATTGCAGTCACTCTTTAATTAATAAATAATACTTTTTAAAAGAGTTGTTATAAACACAAATATGATTCACTGTAAATGTTCATAAAAACCAGAGATGACAATGGGTTTTTCCCTCATCGAAAATTTTCCCAAAAATGGGTTTTTTCCTGGGGGGGGGGGTAAAATGAAAAAATCCGTTTTTCCCATTTTTTAATTTACCGCCAATTTTAACCTAACTTTTAGACTGAAAGTTAGGTTAGGTTAGAGATTTTCCCAAAATTTTTTTTTTCTGGGAGGGTTAAAATTAAAAAAAATTGTTTTTCTTCTCATTTTTGAATTTGCCGCCAATTTTAACTAAGACTAGACTAGACTAAAAGTTAGGTTAGGTTAGAAATTTTCCTAAAATTGTGTTTTTTCCTGGGAAACCCGTTTTTTCCCCATTTTTGAATTTACCGCCAATTTTAACCTAACTTTTAGAGACTTTTAGACAAAAAATTAGGTTAGGTTAGAACTAAAGAAAAATAGCATTAAAGCCTTTATATGAATACAATCGATTATACCTAACATATTTGGTATTAAAATGATGATCTTTTAACGACCAATTCATTTTGATAAAAATAATATTTTACCCGGGTAAAAACCCCAAAAAAATAAAAATCCTGTTTTTATCCATCTCTGATAAAAACCCACACAAGACAGAACTTTATAAAAAGCAATGATTCACTCAAGAGTAAAAGTCAGCATAGCTTAAGAGAGCATGAATGAAAGAATCTTTCAGTCAATGGTGACACGTGATATGAATGACACGACTGCCATCAACTGAAAGATATTTTGGTCCAAAAGCCGGTAGCACCGCACTACATGTTGAACCCAGTGTTGGCTACGCATTTCAACATACACTTGCGCCTCTTATAAGACTCTTCACTCAGTGGAATAAAATCCCAGCGAAATTATGCATACATGTGACCATCGACGTAGAACCAGATGAGACCCAAATAGTCGTGTAGAGCATGTTTAGGACAATATGAAATGCAAAATTAGAAAATTTGTTAGTAGAGCAAAATTTTTAAAATGGCCGTTAAACCCGCCGCCGACCCAGTTTGAAAATATGTTTTTTAATACACACATTGCCATTAAAAAAAAAACTATACAGGCTATCATTTTGATTTTCTTATGTAGTTGTAGGTAATTCTAGGGCGTTTCGGATGATGTGTTTGATATTTTTAAAATATCTACTGATTTACCAGTGTTCCAAAACTTCGAATTTCTAAAATTGTGTACCTAAAATTTCACACTGCTACAAACTCTGCGAAATATTGGAAATTTCTATACACATGCAGCGAATAAAATGTAGTCCAGAGAATGAAAAAGTTTTTAAAAAAAGAAAATTGTCAATCGGTTGAATAGTTCTCTAGTTATCGAATTTTCAATCAGCACCCGATTTATAGAAATTCGAAGTCTCTAGCTAGCAGCTCAGATGACATACCAGTGGCCGCGATAGTAGGCGATGCAAATCCGTGCTTTGATGAGCTTCATACCTAAAAGCAAAACAGACAATTATTTTTTAAATAAATTAAAATCAAAAATATTCTAAATATCTTCTATATGTTCTTCAATATTATCTGTCAGCAGATTATTATTACAATTGTAACATGTACATTCTAGACAACTTCGCAAAAACGAAGAGTATATTGCATTTGATCGGCAGATTTCTAAAAGAGTAAATATCGCTCGTAGAGAAAAAATTTTCATATCATTATGTTAGTGAACGAATTCTGAACAACTTTCAAAATGTCCGTCCGTCTGTCCGTCCTTCTGTCCGTCCGTCACGTTTCTTGTAAGCACGATAACTTAAGAAAGAAAAGTCCGAAGAACCCCCACTGTTTTTGAAAAAAATCAATCAGTAAATAAAAAAGTTATTAATAATTTATATTAAAATAATATATTTTCTTAATTTTTGCCATTTGTACTTAAATAGAAATCTTGCGAAATGTTATTCTGTATATATATTTTTTTGTTTATACATTTTACTGCAAGTATACATATCTTTAAATCAAAATTAAAAAAAATTTTACTAGATAAGAACTGCTATACAACAACTGAATTTTTTAATAGTTAAGTACTTTTTGTTTAGTTAACTTTCTGTTTTTTTTTTATAATTACCTTTTAAGTTTATTACCTATTGTATTATATTTACATGTACTTTTTTTGACCTTTTCTGCATTGTTTCTTGTATGCATATATGTATATTTTCTTCAATGGAGAAATAAAGATTATCTATCTATCTATCTATCTACTAATATATATATTTCATAATAATATACCCAATTCATTAAAATATAATACTCGAATGATATATACTACAGACATTCAGTTTTTATACTGATGTCTGATGGTCCAATGGGTAAAGTTTTGTCTTGGCACTCTAATAGTCTTGTGTTCGAATCCCTGACAGAGTGGTTTTTTTTCATATATTTTTTTTTCACAAGAAAGTTGGTATCACAAAATTTAGAATGTCCAGAATCCAATATTATTTACAAGAAAACTGCGTATCTTATATAATGTGTAACAATTATACAATAAAAAGATCAGTAAATCTGCGAAGAGTATAATGCTTCCGTGGTCCTTTTATATCTATATTACTACCATCTACACTTTCTGAATCGGTTGCTCTTAAATTTGACTTTGGTTGGTTAATAGAGGAAGCCCGACATGAAATGTGATATTTAAAATTTCCTTTGCCACTTAAAAGCATTTTTTTTTCAGAATATTCTTCGCCAATCGATCTTTTCGTTCTTCGGTAACGTCTATTAACTTTAATAACCCTTTTTGTGTTGGTTTTTTAACTGTATTTCTCTCAAAAGAATTACAGGGATCCCCACAAATTAGACAATTTTCGGACATGTTGCCAAAACTGAAATTAATGATTGTGTGATATTGAGAATGTTATCTATGCAATAGCCCTAATAATATTTACATTGTAATATTTACACCCAAAATATTGTTATTTAAAATTTTCAGACGACTATAATTACACTACCAAAAACTAATTTTCACGACACTTTAACAAAATTACAGCAATTATTTTTTTTGCAAATATATTGTATTAAACAAGTTCATCACAAAACACAGCGTTGAAGTGTTTGATGAGAGGCGAGACGGTGAATAGCGAAGCACCGGCCGGCACGGGATTACTGTGTAACAATTTGTGTCACTTTAGAACTTAAAAATCGATAACTCGCAAACTAATAATACTATCTCCAAAAATTTTTTTTAAAAAACTTTTTCACTCTTTATGCTATATTTCATTCGCTGAATGTATATAGAAATTTTTATTATTTCATATAGCTAGCCGCAGAGTGAAGTTGTAGCTGCAAAATTTTGCAAATAACAAGTTTATAAATATTTTCTGGTTAATTGGTGATAATTTTGATAACATCAAATAAACCATTCGAAGTGCTGTAAAGTTTCCCATAAACATGTAAAATATCAAAGCGATAGCTTATGTACTTTTTTTTAAAAGGCCCTGTCTGTATTAAATAGCACCGGTCTGAGGCGGGATTAACGGCCATTTAAAAAAAAATGCTCTACTAAAAAAAGTTCTAATTTTTCATTTCATATTGCCCTAAACATGCTTTACATAATTATGTGAATTTTATCTGGTTCTACGTTGGGGGTCACTTACTCATGAAATAGACGAGCTAGCCGGGCGATATTACTCCACTATCAACGCTCTTACAAAAAGCGTAATCTGCAAAAAAAATTAGCAAAAGTCCGAGCTGAAGCCAATTTTATATTGTTATCTATCATAATTTAAAAATTTTAAAAATATACTGTCTATTTCTTGTTGTTTTTGACTCGTTGGTTATAGCATCAACTAGTAAAAAAGCCCACTTTACTAAATTTATGAGATATATATGTCAATTAAAAATTATTTCAGGTCCGATAAGAAATCCTGTAAAGCCGAAGGACAGCCAATGTCTTTAATTTTCGCCTCGGACAGCCAAATTCGAGTCCTAATCCAGAGAACCAATAGCTTAAGTGTGCTTTTTTCTGAAGATTTGCCCAAAATATCCGGCTTAAGTGCTACTGTAAACCCCTATCAGATTTACTTTAGTATAGAAACTACTGGAACCATCCATCGCATTGACCAAGCAGATCAAACCAGGCACTACATAGAACATGTCGGCCAACCACGAAAACTCGCTCTTGATTGGTCGACTAATAATATTTACTTTTACAATGCAGAATCTCAAACGAAGTCTATAAGCGTCTGTAATTTTGATGAAATGTTATGTGCGAAATTAGTCGATATTGATGTTCACAGGCAATTGTCAGCACTAGCAGTAGATTCGGTAAATAAGGTTATGTTCTATTCGTTAACTAGTTGGTGGGTGTTCAAATCTCCAAGTCATGTTATCTACAAGTGTAATTTGGATGGGAGTGGAAGTCAGGAACTTGTGAAAAGTACCTCAGGTGAGTTAATATATAGGCTAGTGGTTCTCAAAGTTTTTCAGTTATAGTGCTCTGAGGGCTGGTTATTACGATGTGATTCAGCCAAACTTCTTTTAAAACCTAATATCATCGATATAACATGCTCTTGGTGTATCAAGATTTTTTCTATGGCACTCAAAGTCAGAATATGTTATGTTAGTATAGATACTTTAGGTAAAAAAAATAATCGAACACAATTTAAATTGTAGAAAAGTTTTGTATTTACTTCGCTTTAGACAAACACCGGGATAGGTAGGTTCTAATTTATTTTATTTAGTTTTATTTATACTGTATACAAACAGACAGAGTCCACTTACATGTATACAGTTAGGTAAAAATTTTGACATACATGTGCTATAGAAAAGAAAAAAAAAATTAAAACAAATATATGTATATATACAATATCACAAAAATATATCAGCCTAAAGACAAAAGATTATTTTGTCACAGACGTGAGTGTAGCCTATTTTTATTAGTATCAAAAATATCTACAGTGTGTCCCAGGATAGATGTAACAAGAGGTGTAATGGACCAAAAATTTTGGAATTTTGGAATGGTATTTGGGGATTGAGTCCTGCTTGTTATAAAACTAAAGTATACCAAAAATGACTTGATTTGGTGTGCTACAGGGTAGGGTGTTTTATAAGCAAAGTTGTAAAAATCACCACTTATAAAGTACCTTTATTTTTCAAAATATGAAAAAATTCCACTAAGAAAAGTTATTTAGAATGCAATTTTATACCTCTATACCAAATTTCACGAATATAAAATTATTTTTTTGAAACTTACCATTTTTTCAATAAATTAGCATTTTATTTTGAACCATTCAATTAAAACTGCATAGAAATTATTTTTTGTGAATTAATATCTAAAGTTATGTAGAAGCTAAAAGTAGGTTATGAGAAAAGCAGTGGATGATTAACATTTGCTCCTACACAACTTTAAATATGAATTCAACTCTTAATTCGCAAAAAATGGGAAGTTTCAAAAAAATAATTTTATATTCCTGAAATTTGGTATAGTATAAAGTATAGTATAGTGGTATAAAATTGCATTCTAAATAACGTTTCTTAGTGGAATATTTTCATATTTTGAAAAGGTACTTTATTAGTGGTGATTTTTACAATTTTGCTTATAAAACACCCTGTAATCAAGTCATTTTTGGTATACTTTAGTTTCACAACAAGCAGGACTCAATCCCCAAATACCATTCCAAAATTCCAAAATTTTTGGTCCATTACACCTCTTGTTATCCTGGGACACACTGTATATCACAGGTTTTTAAAAAAGTATTGACAGTAATTAAACAATTCTCAATAGGTAAATTTACATTAAATATTTTGAATACATTATCTCTAACTCTTCATCTAATATCAGGTACGTTAATATTTATGGCAGATAGTATATCAGGTGCAACAATGTGGCCATGTAGCACATTAAAAATGAACAAAATTTGAACATTTTCACGACGCTTACTTAAGAGAGTTACATTAAATTCAATTCCATATGATATTAAAAGAGGATATGTCCCATGTTTCTTTAGGTACATGGATCTTAAAAAAAAATTTTGTATTTTTTCCAACATATCAGTGTATGTAAGAGTTCTAGGATGCCAAATAACACAACAGTATTCTAATTTAGATCGGACACATGAATTGAAGAGAATAAGGGATATATTAAAATTAAGATCCTGAGTGGCTCTAAGAATGAAACCCAGTTTTCTGTAACCCTTAGCCGTTAACTTTATAATATGGTCATTAAATGAAAAGTTTTTAGTGAATACTATACCCAGATCTTTAATTTCATTTAATGCTTCGATTTGAACATCATTCACAGTATATGATCCTATCAAAGGATTCTTCTTTCTTGTATAAGATACGACTTTACATTTAGATTCATTCAGAACTAGTTCATTATCCTCACAAAATTCAGAAATGGCTCTGATATCACATTGGAGCTTATCAATATCTTCATTAGAACTTCTCGTGTAATAGACTTTTAAGTCATCTGTGTATAGCAGAAATTTGGCATACCTAATATAATCAGATATATTATTAATAAACAGTACAAAAAGCAATGGTCCTAGTATGGAGCCTTGGGGCACGCCTGAGGTGGAAATAAAGATGTTTGAATCGCTATTGTCAAATTTCACAAAATTAGCACGGTTGGTTAGATATGACTCTAAGAATTTCAACAAGTTGTTACTAAAAGAAAATGACTTTAGTTTCTCTAACAAGACATTATGACTTACTTGATCAAATGCCTTTGCTAGATCAGTGTATATGGTATCAATTTGATGTTTATTTATATCTTTTACTATATGGTAATTGAATACAGACAAATTTGTGATGGTTGACTTTTTATTGACAAAACCATGTTGTTCTTCCAGAAGTATTGGCGAAACATGAGAATATACCCTGTTGTATATGACACATTCAAAAATTTTAGATGGTGATGGCAGTACTGTAATTGGTCGATAGTTTCCCTAATAGCACACGATGTCCGCCGGACGTCCGTTTTATGTCCATTTAATGTACTGTCGTCCATGGACATAAACTGGATGCCTACCGGACGTTTATCATCGGACTTACTTTGAAATTGTACGGAATGGACGTCCTCTGTATGTCCATTTTATGTACGGGAAGTATGTACATTTTATGTCCATATAGGGACAGGAGATGGACGTCCTTTTCGTGTCCGTTGATTTAAATATTATATTTTTGCAATAAATGAAAATATCTCCATACCGCATTCTCTCCAACACGTTTCCGAAATATGTATACATACCAGCGAATAGCACACTTAATGTCCAACATATGTGCCGCGATGGACGTCCTTCGGCAAGTACGCACATTTTAGGTCCCTATAGGGACAGCATATAAAAACAAAAAAAAAACGTTAACAAAACTGGTTTTTCAATTTTACAATGTTTTTGTTTACATTTGACCGTTATTTCTGTAAAATTTGTAGTTTATTTTTTATAGTAATTTGTAATTTATCATTAATAATTTAATTTTAATCTTTTTTGTAAATGATTAATGATATTATTTGATACTAAATATTTATTAAACATTCAAATAGGTACCTTCTACATTTTGAAATAAATAGTTATATTAGTCAACTGTACAGTCTTTAAGTAAACACTAATAAGCAAAGTTGGTGGCCGAGTGAGAGAACATCGAGTTACAAATCACCAGATCGACGGTTCGATCCCTGTATGTCCGTCGAGGACGTTCTTCAGATGTCCACAGGACAATGTTGTGCTATTAGGGTTGTTATTAAACTAGTAGTGCCGGATTTATGTATGGGAGTTATGCGACCAATTTTAAAGTCATCGGGAAAAATATTAGCTTCTAAAGTTTTATTCAAAATAATTTGTAGAGGTATCACAAGTATGTCGATATAGGCCTTAAAAAAGTAGCAGGGTAGCCCGTCTACACCTATAGCGGCTTGGGATTTCAATGACTTTATTGCATCTACGATTTCGATTTGACTGATGTTATGTATATTAAGGTTGTCCAGGTTATAATCTTTACATTTTAATCTTGCTGTGGTGGAATTCTGTCGCTATAAATAGATTTAAAATAAAGTGGAAATGCATTAGAAATATCCTTTTCATTTAGATAGATAGATAGATAGATTTATTCATGTTAAAAATTATAAAATTGTACACACGTCAAACAGAGTTACACTTACAAATAGGTATAAAACAATGATCATATAATAGACAAATATTGTGGGACAAACAATCGAAACAAATAAAATTTTTGAAGTAATAAATAATGCTGCTTAGTAACTACCCATGGATTTGGTTAAAATACGATTGATGTATAACTTTTTTTTTTTTAAGAAACTGCAGATAAACATACCCTTTCTTATTTTTCCTATTACTTCTCTTAATGAATCTAAATTAAAGCTAAATCGCTTGATAAAAATTCTTCGACACTGTAAAAGGCATTTGTAAGTAGATACATTTTTATTCTGGTTTTAAATATTGTTTCATTTAAAAGTTTTATTTCGGGAGGCAGTAGTGCGTTGAATAACTGGATCCCATAGTATCCTGTACCATCCCTAGTTTTAGTAAGGCGTAGAAAATTTTGATGAATATTATACTTATTTCTGACATTATAAGAATGTAATTCATTGCGTGATGTATAATTGTGCAGGTTATTTTTTATGTAAATGAGACATGAATACCATTACCTCAGTTTTTGAGGTATTTAGATTTAGATGGTTTGCTAGGAACCAGTTTTGTATATTTATCTGTATATCGTTGGCATCATTCAATAGTTCCTCAAGGTTACTATTTACATCAGTTAGATTGGTATCATCGGCAAATAGAATAGAGTCTATTCTGCCTGCTGAATTGGGCAGGTCATTTATATATATAAGAAATAAAATTGGGCCTAGAATGGAGCCTTGAGGAACACCATGTTTCACTGAGAGTAGGTTGGATTTAGTTCCATTGTAATTGACGTACTGTAGGCGATTGGACAGGTATGACTTTAATAATAATATACTTTCAACTGAGAATCCGTAGTATTCTAGTTTATTTAGAAGTATGTCATGAGACACACAGTCAAATGCCTTCGTGAGGTCCAAGAATTGAGACGATATATATTTCCCCTCCTCGAAACCAGAGTTTATGATAGAAGTTAGTTTATCGATGGCTAAAGTAGTAGATAGTTTATTCCTGAAACCACATTGGCTGGAGTTGAAGAGATTATTAGTTTCAAAATAGTTTGACAACTGAGTTTTTAATAGAAATTCATAGATTTTAGCGAAATATGGGATGACAGAAATTGGTCGGTGATTTGAAGGATCATTGATATCGTTTTTTTTATATATGGGCACCACCTTGGAGATTTTCAAGCTGTTGGGGAATATGTTGTCCTCTATACACATATTAATTAATTTTGTCAGTGGTAATAAAATTGAGTGCATTATTGACTTAATAATATTTGTGTTTATGTCATATACGTCTTTACATGCTCTATTTTTTAGTGAGATTATTGCCTCACATACTTCTTGTGGGGTTACTTTTGTAAAAGTGAACTGATGTTCTGTAACTTTTTCCATAAAATCAGTATATGTAGCGCTACTTACAGGCATAGCTTTTAGAATTTCCTCTGGGATATTGACAAAATAATTATTAAATTCATCGCATGTTATTTTCTCTGTGTGATTCTTATTTACATTTTTATTACTATTAATAATTTTCCACATAGCTGTTTGAGGGTTTCCATGGTTATTTATATAGTTTTCATGGGATATCGTTTTAGCAACGTTAATCTCACTTCTATACACAGACCTGTACTGGTTATATATGAGTTTGTTAGCATTAGTAGGATTGCTTTTGTAAAAATCATAGAGGAAGTTCAAGTGATCGCGCATTCTTCGGAGGTCATCATTGAACCAATTTATTTTGAAATTTTTTGAGCCATTTACCATACGTGATTTTAAAGGAAGACATAGTTGTATTGTATCAGTGATAATACTGACGAATGTTTCAAATTTTCGGTCCGATTGAATATTATTACTGTCTAGGAAGACCCAGTCTTGGTTTGTTAAGTAAATATTTAAGGCTGTTAGACCCTGCTCGGTTATCGGTCTGTAGGTAATTCTCTTTGACATTGAATTGAATTTGATATTGGATTCTAATTGAATACCTAGGTGATCGGACAATCTTGTGTCTATGGAGGCAGTCTGCAGATTATTATTGCCTATGTTTGAAAAAATATTGTCGAGGCAGTGGTTATTCCTAGAGTAACCAAAATATGTTTGTGAAATGCCAAAAGAGTTAAAAATATTCTTCAGCGTTTTGGACTGTTGGTTACAATTGTTATGGAAGTGAATGTTGAAGTCCCCCGAAATAATAATTATTTTGTCACTTTTAGTTAACAGATCGAGTGCTTTTTGAAGTAATTCTAGGAATATCTGAAAGTCTCCGTTAGGGGATCTATATAGCGTCATCAATCTAATATTTTGGTATTCAATTGCTGTAATCTCACAGTGTACATCTACAGAAATTTCATTGATATGCTCTAAAACTATACAGGTATAGCCCTTCAATGCATAGATAGCCACACCTCCATGGGATAATGTGGTCCTACAATGTTTGGAAATGAGATTATAGTTTTTTATACTTACGTAGTTAATTTCGTCGGCTGTACACCAGTGTTCGTTTATCAATAAGAAATTGTAACAATGATCGTTAAGGAATACTTCAAATTCATTTGTTTTATTTCTAATACTTTGAATGTTTAAATGCAGTATCTCAAATCTATACATACTTTTGTTGGGTACTATTTTTGACGATTTAATTGTCAATTGAGAAAAAAATTCCATCTTTTAGTTATATTTGCTGAAAACTAAAATCATGTTTTTTATACAAATATTATTTTGATATCAACTTCTTACTTCACAGATAGTGGCACTGTATTAATAAATAGAAATGTTTTCAAATGCAATTCTGGGCTAACTGACTTTAAAAAACCGCACTTTTTTTCGTCATTTTTAGTGTGTAAAACATATGTTTATGGTAATAGTAAAAAAACTAAAAAGCGTAAAAAAAGTGACATTATTTCTCTCTTTTGTATAGCCGGATCCATGAGTGCATTGAAAACAATTAAAATTTTGTCTTACAATCTTCGCTTTAGAAACGTCAAATTATGAGTTTGTTTTAACGTTTAATTTTGAAATTTAAAAATAATAATAATAAAGTACTTTATTGGTAAAACCAAATGGCTATCGACCGAGGTCCTTCTGCCATTTTGAAATTTATTTATATAAATATGGAAATTAAGCAGCCGTAGAAAAAATATTGTACGAAACACATGCATAAAGTCCCTTTTTTTCACTCGTGGGATTGCCGCACTCATCTACAGCTCGTGCTTGTGAAAAAAAGTACCACTTTATGCACTTGCATAAATTACTATTTTTAAATTCAATTTGTCAAACTATTGTCCCTGCTTCATTTTCAGGTTACATAGCTGATCTTACATTTGATTTCAACAAGAAGGATTTGTACTTCATCGACCAGCATAATGGCCAAATTAATACAGTGACCTATGAAGGAAAAAATAAGACACCTATTTTCACGGTTCTTACTACTCACTATCCTTCTGGTTTAAGATATTTTGAGAATCACTTATATTACTTAACAGTTGGTGGATACATTGTTAAATGCAAATTATTTGAAACTCGTAACTGCGACCACTTTAAGCTAAACAGTTATACCATTGATTTGTTTGCCATTGTTCAGGATTCACTTCAACCAAGACTTGAAAATGCTTGTGCAAATCATACCTGTTCCTATTTATGTGTGGTGGCTGAATCAGGATATAATTGTCTCTGTAGTGATGGAAGTGTTATAACTAATACAGAAAAATGCACTGAGAGAGAGGTAATAATTATTTTTCATTATTTATTAAGTTGATCAAGCAATCAATATTATTTGTTTTCACTCAGAGATTCATAGATATCATAGATACTATTTTAAAAAAATGTAATGTTCAGTTGTCCATAACAGCTCAGTAAAATAAAGAAAAAATAAGGTAGTAGTTAAGAAAATAGAAAAGTTTTTCATGTGGAATCTATATAAACTTATTAACTTTTGTTAAGTGTGTTTGTAACTTTTTTCGATAAGATACTCATCCTCGAACAAGGAGGTTAAAAACAGTTTTTCAATAATAATTTTTTATTGCTTGGCCTCCTCGATCACCTGATTTGAATCCTTTAGATTGTTATCTGTGGGGACATCTCAAAAACATAGTTTATTCCACTCCAGTAGGTACTGCTACAATGAATGAATCATATTTCATTGAGATGAAATACCCTGTAGAATTCAACATCCGAATCAACGAAAAATTAATAAATAAAATTACTCATGATATTGGGTAGTTTTAGGGGAATGGAAATATGAATAAACGCAATGAAATTCTAAAACGTAGAAATCATATAGAATTCGACCTCCAAACCGATGGAAAAATAGTAAAAACTACCTGAAATTTGTTTTTAATTTTTGTAATATTAAATATTTTTTAAGATTCAGTAGTGAAAACAAAAAAAAGATTTTCACAAAATAAACTTTCTTGCATACCTTGTATTCTAAATATAAAATTCTATAGGGTAAAATTAATTTTGGTTAATACTCTGAAATAATGAGTCATCATGACCCAAGTCATACAGGGTGATTTACCACGACATGCGGAAAACTTATCAGTAGGTTGTGTCCACCGAAAGGACTTAAAAAAATACAAAATGAAACGAATATGAAAATTACCTTATTTTTTTGTAGAAATGCGCCGCCAATCCGCCGAAGCCGTTTTGCTGAGGCCGTTTCACTGCCAGCCGTTTCGCCACCAATTATATCAAAGAAATATCTTAAGCTAACCTCACATAAATTCATCCATCTTAAACTAACCTAACCTAATCTCACATGGAAAGTTCAACCCCAACATAAGGGGAAAAACTTCACAGCCACGCTTACTTACTTGTCATTGTTATCTTGAAAATTATTTTTTGTTGCAACCACGCTTACTTACGATTCGGGATTCCATTGTCAGGAAAGTACTTATCTTCGACAATTCTTTGACGTATGCTGTCACTTTGCGCCAGCCAACTGGACCAGTGGCGAAATGGACGGTGACGGTGAAAAGGTCTGACGGCGAAACACTAGTGGCAAAACGGCCGCAGCAAACCGGCGGGAGAGGGCAGAAGTGACTTTTTGACTTTAATCAAATCACATTACAAAAATAGCGAAATAAGAGAATATTATTTAGGTATTATGCAAATCACAACTTACACACTTTTTTATTTATTATGAAAATACCTACTTTCTGTATATTGTTGCCCTAATCTGGGCACGCTAATATACTAGTCAGGTAAATACTTTAAAACACTCATTATTGGAGAACCAATCAAAACAACTACTCTTCTAGCTAATACTGACGAAGTATTGAATTACATGATAGGATTCTTAGCATTTTAAAGAAAAAAAAAATATTAGAAATACTTAAATCATTTATTTACATTTAGTCATTCACACTTTTTTTATTTCATATGAAATTATCTAGCAAATAAATAAAAATAATTAATTGTAAAAAATAGCGAAATAAGTCGAAAAGATATTGACCCTATGCTAGTGAACTCTACAACAACAAGTAGATACAAGAAATATTTACTTAAACTCATCAATAACTAGGGATTGCATTACCGGTTAACCGGTTAACCGGTTATTAGGACAAAAAATACATGATGATAATTACCGGTAATTTTAATTTTTTACCGGTTATTTCGGTAAATTCTGAACTTACGATATGTCACGTATTCAACGTTTCTATTTATGTCAGTGACTAGTATTCACTAAATACAGAGTGACTGTCCCAACACCGAGCACTTCTAACAATAAATAAATAATATTATAAAAAGTAAACTCCAAACACCAAGCCCTAAGAAATACAAGAGAGACATTGTCAATATCTTACGACAGAAAATTAAATATTTCACTGCCGCAAATATCCGTGGAATACATTTAGAAGTATGTTATTACCAATTCTTATTAACTTATCGACCCACCAATATCGATTGAGGAAGGGCATTTTCAGCTGATGGTATTCTATGCACAAATATCAGACAACTAACACTAACTAACTAACTATAGCTTTGAAAAACTAACCGTTTTAACAGGCTATTTTTAAAAAATATTGTATTTTGAGATTAGGTATTCAGTAAATGCCCTATTTGAGTTTATGTTTATAATTTTTGTTATTTAAGTGGATATTTTTGTTATTTACAGAATAATTAGTTATTTAAATTTATTTCATTTATATTTTTTCTTTTTAATAAATTAACTCCTATATAAAAAAGTCACATTTTTGTCACTTTGACAGCAATAAAAAAGGTGCATCATTTTTTATCACCGATAAAAATGCCTGTTCCTCAAAAGCAGAGTACACCTAGTAGTCGCACGTCACTTTGAAATCTGTACTGTCAGCTATAATTTTTAAGTATTGTGGAAACTATACTGTACGATATGAGTCGTTTTGGGAAAATTATAATTATTTTTAATAAATTATTGTTGTTCGTTCACATTCATATTCTGTCGTTAATTTATCTTGCCAAAAAATACTCGAGCTTTTCTTTTATGGATAAATTTCTTTTTAACTCAAAATTTTGCCAATCAGTAATTTTGCTCGAAAAACTGACATTTGACAAAATCATTCGACCTCCGGTCTCGCGATTTTTTCATGTCAGTTCTTCTTATAAAATCACTGATTGGCAAAATTATTTTATTACAAAGAGAAATTTATCCAATAAAAAAATGCTCTTGTGATTTTACTATTGATAAAAAACCTTTTGTTTGTTCATTATATCACATATAAGTACGTATATAAAAATGTTTTTGTTAAATTTAGATAATTTTGTGTATGGAAAAAGACAATTGCCATTTTCGCCACCCTAATCATCCATTCTAAAAATTACCGGTAAATACCGGTTAACCGGTTATTTACATTTTTATTTACCGATTTACCGGTTATTAAAACTTCCGGTAAATTGCAATCCCTATCAATAACACAAAAACACCAATGTTTGGTGGTGCTTTGTACCTGCCGGTGTCCTGATTGTTCGACCGAAAGCAAAAAACGCGACACTTTGACCGCACACGCCAGCTTAACTTTTTATGCCAATTAAGGAAATGTAAACATCTTCAATATATTCTTTCCCAAGTAAGTTCACTGCCCTATTATACTGACCACAGATAAGAAGTAACAGTAGCGTATCTTTGCAAGTTTTAATGCAACAAAAATTAAGTACTAAATTACGTCGGATCACTCTGAAATTTTGCAGGCACTTTCCCACTAGTTACACCATTTTATTCTCTGCATGTCGTGGTAAATCACTCTGTATAAAGTGCTATTTTCAGAGAACTGTGTAGCATGTAGGTATCCTTAACACAAGTATTTGTGGACACGTTTATAGGGACTTTTCTTACTATTCTTTGTGTGTAGAATCCATTCCTAATTCGAGGGGCGGAAATTTCGGAACACTGTATTTTCGTATTTTCATTTTTGCCAGAATCTTTAAAATTTTTATTATGTGTAGAACTATTAAAAAAAAAACTGACCAAGCTTGTCAGAGAATAGAAGGTGACTTGAAGAAACTTTTACCTTTTCTAGTCTAATTATTTTGTTAATGGTAAATTTTTAACATAACATGAACATAATTATTAAAAGGACATCACACGTATTATATGTAAATTGGTGGCTTGTCAAATTTGATTAATTTTTGATATGTTGTTCAACTGATTCAGAACAATAAGTTACTGTGAGAAAAAGATAGATAGATAGATAGATAGATAGAAGGCTCCAAAGACTGGACCTACCCCTCGATACTGTATCAACGATTTCTCAAAACGTACTGCAGGTATTAAAATGATAACTGCTGGAAATTAGTAACCAAACTATTTACCATTTTGGTCTTAGATTGATGTGCCTGAACTTCCGGTTTTGCTGGAAGTGACGTCAAATCACGTTTTTCGAATGTACAGCACCCATTTACTTCAATCATTTCAATAACTGCAATACGTTTTGAGATATTGTTGATACAGTATCGAGGGGTAAGTCCAGTCTTTGGAGCCATCTATCCGGAGAAGTTGTCCATAATTTGAAGTTTTGCCAAAGAAACTTATTGTTCAGAATCAGTTGAACTATAACATATCAAAAATTTATCAAATTTGACAGGCCACCAATTAACCTATAAAACGTGCGGTGTCCTTTGGCGTTTTAATTCAATATGTTCATTACCATGTTAATTTTAGTTGTTGTTAAGTTTTTAGGATTAGTATCACCATATGTAAATGTATATATACGTAAATAAATAAATATACTCAAAATTCTACTTTCAAATTTGAAAATTACGCAGCATGATCTTATCACTGAAAACTTGAAAACCACGGTGAATCATTATCTTATAGATATATCCTGCAATGTGAAAATTATGATTGAAAGTTGCAGTTTATTTTGTGGATCGTTTTATTAACATTTTAAATAAAAATATCAAAATATTTTAGCGAGAATCTGAGGATGACGGCAGGCAATTTAGAGTCCAGTCAGTATCGATTAAAAAGGATCATCCAGAAAATGAAAACCACGTTGGTTTGGTTTTGGTAGCTATTTTTGTACCACTTTTGGTACTAGGAATTGCGGCTGGTACACTGTTTATAATTAGGAGAAGAAATAGTGGAAGTTTGAATATTAGGTAAGTCCATTTAACGGATGTAGATATGCTGTGTTCGAAACTCTTAGTCCCCTAAGTCGAATAAGAGAAATGCACTGAATCTAATAAACATATAGTTTTAAATGATGGATGTTGTCGCTGCTGCCTACCTGCCAATAAGAAAGAACAATGAAACCAATCTATTGATGACATTTCATAGATCGATTGGACAGTTTAAGACTTATGGAACTAAGAGTTTGGAATATAGTGTACTGTTGTGCGCAAAAAAAATGGGACAAGTCTTATAATGTATTTTTGCCAAAATCTAGTTGTGTACATCTAACTTTAATTTTTGTGACATTGTCGGTTATTTGTCAAAATTCATTGCAAGTGTGCAAAAACTAATATGCCCCATATAAGCGATTTAGTTAAAGCTAGAGTTATTGCCAAAGCAGAAGATGGATGGGGACTACTCGTCAGAAGTATCCAAAAACTAAATGTGAAACCACGGAATGCCCAAGAATTATTGAAAATAATAAATAAAGCATGGGAAAATATTATTACTGATGATTGTTGTATAAGGTTATTTAAAACTATGCCAAACAGACTTATAGAAGTTGTAAATAGAAATGGTGCAATAACGAAATATTAATAGTTAGTTTCTTGTTAAGTTGGATATCCTTTGTCCCCTGATCCAGGATTTATACTTATTGCGCCGTTTATTCTTCACTTTTTTAAAATGTTAAACACCAAATTTTTGTTAATGTTATAATGCAGTGCAACTTGTCTCATTGACCATCCATCATTTGCTATAGCAATAACTACAGCATTGCAATAAAAAATAAAATAAAAGTGCTAACAACTGTTTTATTTCGGCTACTCGTTACATATTCAAATAGAGACAGATTTACATTAGAAAAAAATAGTTGTCCTATTTTTTTTGCTCACGACAGTACAAGAGTAATTAAGATGGCAAGAGCACTAAAATAAACAAGAATGGCCATATACACAAAAAAAAGAAACACAAGGTGCTACTGCCACCCGTGTTTCAGCATTATTGTCATTCATTAGCACAACATACCGAAATGGGATAGATTTGGAACAAAAAGAAACTAATTTCTTGTATTCTTTGCCCCTATGAACTATGAGTAACAAAATAACATTTTTGTCAACTATTTATCCAAAATTAATTGACCTGTTTGTGAGTAATTAATTTAAGTGGATTTAAATAATTTTACTTTGAGATGAGATAGAGAATTTTACCTTTCACAACATGTATATAAAAATTAATGCAGCTTTAAATGATTACATTACAAAGTATTACGCCGTCTTTGCAAAAACGCAAATTTGCTTGAACTAATTTTAACTTCTAGACTGATAATAAATTATTTCGTGAATATTCAATATACCAAACAATATTAATTTTTGCAAAATGTTTAGATTTGTTCAATTTCAGTCAAATAATTTTTAATAAAACTCGTGTTTTTTCTTTTATTTAGTATGAGATTCTACAATCCGAATTATACACGCCATGTAGATGACGAAAAACCAATTTTGACACCTGGCCAACATGAGTATGTAAATCCCATTGATCTTAACAAAGAGGAATCTGACATTATGTCACGGAAATTAGATGAACTCTATAGTGTTTGATAATGAATTGTTTTTATTTGTGGTCTATTTTTATACGTTGTTATTTTATTGCTGTTTTAACAATATTTTAATGGTAATAATCAAAGATATATAGAAGTGGTTAAGCAAGGTATAGATGCAATACTGTAAAATGTAATATTCTATTTCTATAAAAAATATAACTTTACTCAGTCTTAGCTAAAAGTCCAAAATAAACACAACACATTTGATTAATATTTTGTGTAATATACACACAAAATATTAAGTAGATGACTGTAATATTTTCTTTGCCTTGTATTTATCTATAAATTTTACATGTATTTATAATTAGTTATTTAAATTATATTATTTTTATATTTACCATTGTACATATGTATTTGTTAATATAAGATTTTTACCTATATTGTTTTCTTTTGTTATAATAAATGGCTGATGCATATATTGTATGACGGACCTTGTTCAATATTTATAACTGAATATATGAGTAGAGGCGAGGAGAATGGAGGACACAGGAGATTAGTTCCATTTCAAATTCTCGATTACTTTTAGGAATAAAAATTTGAAATTTAGTAATATTATTTGAGATACAAAAAGCTATTTTAAATGGGAAGTGGTATCAAGTGGTATGATTTTTAAATAGCACTCTGTATATATTTTTGCGTATTTGGATTCTTCAAGAAATTCTCATTACAATGATCATAAGTGAAAAAATAAATATCAAGGTATCTGCAAAAATAGTCTGTAAAAGTTGGCTGTTTTTTTCATAAGGGCATATCTGTGTCAATTTTTATCACAGAGAGATGAAAGAGAGTGTTTTTAAGATTCATTTTTAGTGTCATTACTTCTTCTGCCCATATAACCAGACTGTATATAACATGTATCAGTTCTATATTAAAATCTTTACTCTGCAAAGATAGCCTGTATTCTTTTGGTACAGCGACGATACGGGTTTAAATACATTATGGATTTAGGTAGAATAAAGTTGGTATTTATCGATTCGCTATCTCCACGATATAATTTGGATTTAGGTCGAATAAAGTTCAATTTATCGGATCGCTATAGTAACAATACAGGTCAACTATATACGCTACATAGGCTGTTGCAAATAAAATAATTACAAAACAATTTTATTTGTTCTAGAGGTATTTCTTTCGCTTCATGGGATACATTATTTGTATTTTCACTGTACTAATTAATTTTACAAAACCTTCTGATTTCCTACCTTACATTGTTGATTGCGATGTGCGGGACTCAAACCTACGCAGATCTAGACTTGACCACGGTTGCTGTGCTGTGCTTAACCGTTGAGTGAAGAGTCCTTATAGAGATGCAGCCGTGTACTTAATATCGTAGTGCGGGCAGGGTCTGTGGTATAGTTAGGCGCCACCGACCGGGGTCTAGCAATCTCGTCAATCTCAGTCCCTCAGTCGGCTGATAGCACTCGCATGGTTCGTGTCATTTGTTGTATTAGTGCACCGTAAAACGAGGAAAAAAAAGTAGCTTCCTTCTTGAAAAAAAATTTTTGAAGGTACAACCACATGGGACCTTCACAGCATGATAGATTAGGTCCTTGGCCATCTGTAATGTCCAATTACAATATTTTTTGGGAGGTCAAACTATTTTTATGACGAAAAATGTTATAAATCTGTCAAAATTAATTTTTCTTACATTTTCACACATCCCTCGTGATATCTCCGGAACCAATTGAGATAATTATACGTATTTTTTTTTAATTGATGGAGGAAATGTGGGCGAAGGTCACTGCTTAAATTTTGTTTTTATGGAAAATCTAATTTTTCTGTAAAACGAGGTAAAACCTGAACATTTACTTCCCTTGCAGCGCTTTTTTCAGTAAGCGAAAAACTTTTTTATTTTAAGGAATTTTGACATACCATCTGCGTATGAAATAAAGTCTACACCTCAAGGAAGTTTTTAAAACAAAAATCAGGTCTCTACGACTTATAGTTTTCGAAATTTTGTTATTTAAAGCTGAGTTTTTCGATCCTAGAGGCCTAGATGTCCGGCAAGTGTGGACTATTTAATACAAGTAATCTTATATTATATTATGCCAGTTAGAAACAAACTTTTCTTTATATAATGTGAATGCAAATGAGTATTAGTTATTTTTATTGAGTTATTACATATTATTTAGTGCTTAACAATGGAATGTTTATTCTGTGGACAAACTTTGAAAGATAATGACAAATTAGTGAGACAAAATCCTAGATTGCAAGGAGTAAAAACAATTATATATGCCACGGTAAAAAGGCGAGACATTTGTGTCGAAAAGATTTTGCAACAAGAGGAAAATATTTTAAGTGGAAAAGTCAAAGTGAAATTTCATATAGCCTGCAAACAAACCTATATTAGTTTGTAAAATCTTAAAAATCTTTCCCAATTCAGTGAAATTGAAAATGTATCTTCGTCTTCGGTAAGATGCAATAAATTTAATATTCGGACAATGTGTTTAATATGTAATACATCGAGAAAGAAAGGCGTAATATGGTATACGATAATTCTCTGTAGACGTGATTTATCTTTATATTTCTTTGCCACCTTATTATCAGTCTAGTCGATACATTGTTGACAAGGGGCCGACTTGACATTTTTATTGTTAATGATGGGATTTTGGAGAATGAGAGGGGAGTATGCGTTTATTTTCGATTTATCGCAAATATTTGAGAAACCAAACATAGTATAATTTTTCACATCCAGTGGAAGTATAGTAACAAAAAAATTTTTTAAAATTTTTATTGTTCAAATAGGCTTAGAATATCACGAAACATTGAGATTTTAAGTTTAAGCGAAAAAAAAAAATCCGCCTGCCTGCCTGTCTGTTTATTTTCATAACAATTAAATATAAAAACCCAATGAGCTGCTGGCAACATAAAACATTTTTTTTCCCAGTAAAATAAACCATTTTGATATAATATTAAATAATACATAACAAAGAAAATTAAGTAAAAGTTCCATGTACCATGTGCATCACAAATGCGCACAACGTGATAAAGTGAATTTTATTACTTTCACATCAATCACATCCAGTGGAAGTATAGTAACGGCAAAAAAATTTAAAAAACTGTCATTGTTCAAATAGGCTTAGAATGTCATGAGACGTCGAGATTTTAAATTTGAGCAAAAAAAATTTCTGTTTGCCCGTAACTTTTTTGTGCGCATGTTTACTCTGGAACCGTTAAAGATATTGACTTGAAATTTGATACACGTATGTATTTTAACGAGAACTGGAACTAGATTATATTTTCATTTTATTCCGTTGAAGGGTAAATTGGGATAAAGGGGGGGTAAATAAGTAAATCAAGCATGTAAGAGTCCATGAAATTGGTATTTAGTATATATAAGAAAAGATAAGGGCTCAAAAAATTACTCCCATTACCACCCCCACCTCACTATTAAAGGGGGGTGGAAAAGCGTCAACATATTTTTTACTTCATTTGCCCCCTCTACCACCCCCTTCCACCACCCCTCACTACCGATGTGACATATCGTTTTATAGGTTTTTGGAGTAGGCGATTTCAAATATTGTGTTATTAACGTTTCATAAATAATTTTCACATAGTGGAGTGCAATTTTTTTCTTCTTTGTGAGAGACTTGGATAGAAAACGTGGATGTGGAATTTTAAGGTTTATAAACATGTTGCTAAATTGATACCAATGGTTCAAGGATAGATGAGGATATAGCAACGCGTCCTTGCGTGTTTATCTAGCTTCTACGATTTTCAATTAAAATACCATGCAACCTGTTCGGTGTTTCTATTATTTTCTTTATTCTTTAATAAGTGGGTTATCTCGAGTAGTATATAGATGCGCAGTGGATTTCCTCGAGTACTATGGATGCGCGGTGGCTTTCCTCGAGTACTATAGATGCGCAGTACGTTACTCCAAGTAATATGGATGCGCAGTAGATTTCCTCGAATAAAATGGATGCGCAATGGATTACCTTGAGTAGTATGGATGCGCAGTGGGTTTTCACGTGTAAAATAGATGCGCAGTAGGTTACCTCAAGTAGTATGGATGCGCATTGGGTTTCCTCGAGTAACATGGATGCGCAGTGGGTTACCTCGAGTAGTTTGGATGCGAAGTTGGTTATCTCGGGTGGTATGGATGCGTAGTAGGTTTCCTCGAGTATAATGGATGCGCATATGCTTTCCTTGAGTAGGTACTGTTGATGCGCAGTAGGTTACCTATACGGATACGCAGTGGGCTTCCTCGAGTAAAACGGATGCGCAGTGGGTTACCTCGAGCAGTATAGATGCGTTTCCTCAAAGAAAGTGCTTGAAGTAGATTACTTCCACCGTGTACTCTACGGCACATTATAATTGTTTATATTTTTGTCATGCCATTTTCTACGTATTGCTCCCACTTCCAGTATAAGTGTAGTAATTTTGAAAACATTTATTTAAATAGGCTTAGAATGTTATGACATGTCGAGATTTTAAGTTGAAGCAAAAAATAATTTCTATCGCGTCGGTCTCTGACGTTTTGGGTGCACGATTACTCTGGAACCGTTTAAGATATTGACTTGAAAATTGGTACACATATGTATTTTAACGAGATCTGGAATTAGGTTATATTTTGTTCTTATTCTGTTAAAGGGTTGAGTGGTAAATTGGGATAAATGGGGGTAAATAGGTAAATTAAGCAAGTAAGAGTCCATAAAATTTGGTATTTAGTTTATTATTATATAAAAGAAGTTAAATTCTTAGAAAAAATTTTGGCATTAACTACCCCCATTATCACCCCCCACGCGATTATTAAAGGGGGTGAAAAAAAAATTGTGATTTAGTGTGTACAGGAACCAAAGGCCTCAAAAAATTTTCCACTTCATCCACCCGCGTATCACCTCCTACCACCACCCCAACCCCCACTATCGATGTGGCATATCGTTTTTTGGTTTTCATTTAGAAAATTTCATAAACAATTATTTCCACATGGTGGAGTGCAAATATAGTGTTTTCGTTTTGAGAGGCTTGGATAGGAAATCTGGATGTGGAAGTAGTGATTCCTTGGGCTGCGGTTTTCATTTTAAAATGTTAAAATCGCTGCCCAAGGAATCACTACTTCCACATCCTGATGTTCTATCCAAGTCGCTCAAAACGAAAAATATTTTGATACTATATTTGCACTCTACTATGTGGGAATAATTGTTTATAGAACTTTAATTATATAATATTTGAAATCGCCTACCCCAAAAACTCATAAAGCGATATACCACATCGGTAGTGGGGGTGGGAGGTGGATGAAGTAAAAAAAAATGTTTGAAGCCTTTGGTTCTTGTACACACAGTGACTCACACTTTTATTTCCCCCCCCCCCCCCCCCCATGGTTAAATTTTTTGAGACCTTGACTTCTCTTGTATTTACTAAATGCCATTTTTTGTCGTTGTTGTACTTCCACTGGATGTGGAAGTAAAAGGCATATTGACATTTTATGATGAAACTGTTATTTTTAAGATATCACAAAATTATCCATTTTGCACCTTTCTTAACCGTCTTCACCCTAGTAAATTTTGAATATGTTTTAGATGACATTTTCCTTTACTACTGCCGCAAAAATATTACATGTTGCAATATTTTTCGGGTTTACACCATTCCCTTCTTTAATTCTGCTGAACTGTAATAACCAATTTGTACAAAAATATTTTTTATCCTCTCCCAAATATACTGCTACTGCAGTGATGGGTTCATTTAAAGTTATTTATTTGTTTATAGGCTTTTCTCTGTAATTGCTTTTTTTAATAATTAAAACGAAAAAGCGATTTTATTGGGAAAAAGAGTAATAATTAGTAAATATATTAAAAAAAACCGCTGCCCAAGGAATCACTACTTCCACATCCAGATTCTCTATCCAAGTCACTCACAACGAAAAAACTTTGTATGTGAAAATAATTGTTTATGGAACTTTAATAATATAATATTTGAAATCCTCTACCTCAAAAACCCATAAAACGATACCCCACATCGGTAGTGGGGTGGGGGGTGGGAATAGGGGGGTGATAGTGGGGGGTGGATGAAGTAAAAAAATATTTTGAGGTTTCTGGTTCCTGTACAAACACTAAATCACATTTTTTTTTCATCCCCTTTAATAAGGGGGTTAGGGTGGTAATGGGGGTGGCTAATGCCAAACATTTTTTTGAGACCTTAGCTTCTCTTGTATATACTAAATACCAATTTTATGGACTCTTAACTGCTTGATTAACCTATTTACCCCAAATTTACCCCAATTTACCCCCAACCCTTCGACAGAACTAGATCAAAATATAATCTAGTTCCAGATCTCGTTAAAGTACATACGTGTACCAAATTTCAAGTCAATATCTCAAATGGTTCCAGAGTAAACGTGCGCACAAAAAAAAGTTACAGACCGACAGACAGAATTTTTTTTTCGCTCAAACTTAAAATCTCGACGTTTCACGACATTCTAAGCCTATTTGAACAATAAAAATTTTTTAAAACTTTTTTGTCGTTACTATACTTCCACTGGATGTGGAAGTAATTAACTTAATTTGAATATCTGCGGAAAGACTGGTTAATTTTTTTTTTTTATTACAAGTAGGTATTACTTTTTCGAGAGCATAGTTTTCGAGGCGATAAAGTATCGCACAAATGGTACACAATGCACTTTTTATAAAGCATCGAATTTTGTACAAAAAAGTCCCTGAGAGCATATTTTTATCTATTATGGCTCACATGCCAAAGGCGCCCGCGCGCAAACCTCAAAGTAACTGTTTTTCGCGCTGTTCTCCAAGCAGCCCGTTAAAGCAGTTAAATATTATTTGTCCAATGAGAAGTTGTGGTCGATTTTTTTATTTATGAATTTCTGATCGCTCTGCACGATGGCGTCCTTCATTTTTCTTAAATATACGTTTTTTAATGCAAAAAACATTAAAAAAATCGTACATTTGAACTTTTCCACCTTGTAGGAAGTAATTTTCTTTATTAAAAAAATGTATCTATTATTGACATATCATTTTGTTTTTATTTATCACATATAAACAATTAATATTACGGCCGAAAAGTGTAATTTTTCATTTTCATCGATTTCTATATAACTGGAACTTGCCGCATATTTTTATTAATTAGTGTTTTTTTCTGTACAATTGTACATACATTTCAATAACACAAAGAATATTTAACTATTTTTTTATTTTATTTCAACATTTTTTTAATACTTGTAACTCCATTATTAATATTATGCATCGAATAAAAAATAGTTTTAAACAGAAGTTACTCATTATGTTTTGTGTAATTTAAATTTGACTATTAGCATCGCCGTTTTCTTAATTTTTTGTTTGTTAATTAAGTCGCCAGTGCCACTTGCAGAGTAGCGTAAAAAACAGTCATTTTTATGTTTACACGTGAGCACCTGTAGCTCGAAAACTATAGTAGATAAGAATATGCCCTCGCGGACTTGTTTGTAGAAAATTCCATGTTGTACAAAAAAAAGTGCGGTGCATTTTCGTATTTATTACCGTTCTCGATACGCAAGCGCTGAAAGATCAAAAACACCATCCTCGACATTTGCATACTCTTTTTTCTAATTATTTTAAAAAATTGGGAGGTCTTAAACGTACTCATAAATACTATTCCATGAAGCTGAACCGAATAGCAAAATAAAATATTTTTAATTTATCACATTTTATAAATTTCAGAAATTCAAAATTGAACAAAAATCTCAAAAAAACATTTTTTGAACCCCAAATGGGTCTCGAGGACAAGGAACAATTGCAATTTCGAACAAAACACGATTGTTACAGCGCACAACGTGGCGACTTAAAAGATGAAATGCGACAATAATTGATAGTTAAAGGTTTCTCTTGTTTTTGAATTTTAAGTGAAACTAGTGAAAGAATTATTTATCTGAGATTTTTGTTTGTAAGTTTTTATTAATAAATTTGTCCTAACAGTAGTAACTTGTAAATGTTTTTTATCAGGGCGGCAAGCAATAACTGTTTGCTACAGGTGCCAAATGCCCTGACGCCGGCACTGATTGTGCCGGTCTACAACCTGCGTGGAGAATTATAACTTAATAAATATATTATGTACCCTCGTTCGCTGGAAATCAACGTCCAGTATTTCTATTCGCGGTTCGCGCAAAATAACACCGCGCGGTGGCACCACAAGTCAACGAACAATATGTGGATAGGGACGTGTGGGGGAAGCGTGATGAGCGAGGAACGGTTTTGGCCGTATAGTTGCGTATCTTATAGACTCTTCAATCAACGGCTTAACACTTTCGGCTACCAGACCCTGTGCTGTTAAACGGATCTTGCTTGCATGTGTTTATGTAGGTATACTGCTGATTATTCTGCAGACAATGAAATTCCTGAAGAAAATGCAATACCACCTCTCTTTTATCTCCTAGGGGTGGCAGAGGGAAACTGACACGATAGAAATTTATGTCCAAAATTAGCTTAAGCGCATCAAAATACTTCAGAAAACCTTAGAACAACCCGTATAACCAAACAGTAAAGACCCTTTACAGCAACTATATGCATATCTTGATTCGATACAGGCAATCCGCATCGTATCGTCAGAGAGTTGATAGAGAAATAATATCTCTACTGTACAGATCCCAGTATAGAATTTCTTTATCCTACAGATACAGCATAAGTACAAAATCTATATCAAATCTGTAATGTAACTGTATAGATTAATATAGGCCAAAATTACTGTATTATTCAATATCTCATTTTTTTTTCTATTTTACACGTACCTACGCGCTGATGGATGGGATTATATAAATACACATATAACACACTATTCACAATATTTAATAAACACAACTTACCTCTTGTCCGGCAGCAGGGTTCGAACCGTGGACCTTTAGAGTGGCAGTCGGGTACGTTTCCACTGTGCTATTTCCTCCATACAAAATGTTAAAAACAGTACCTATTTATTTATACAAAATAGTTACAAATACGCGGTTATATTTATATATGATTCAGAATCGAGTACAATACCGAACTTCTGTAGGTAGGTACTGAATTTATGAGCTGTAAATTGTTCATGTAAATTTCATATATGCGACATAATGCCGAAACAAAACCTTCGATAATTTCGTCGTCATAAAGGTGTAATAAATTAGTCATGTATTACACATAGGTACTAATAGAAATAAGAGCATAACAGCTAGTCTCTGCACAACTAATATGGGGCTTAGGGCTCAAAGGTATGTAAAAATATTGTAGGTAGATAATGAATATTATGCCCTATATATGTTGTGCAATTTCTTTTATAATTTAACAGAAAACAAGAGAACCCATATTACAGATTCAAAGAAGGTTGTTACTGCCATCAACTGTCAACATGATGTAACTCCGCCAGGATCATCTGTTGGGCATAACGGATTCTTTTGTGGCCATCGTTTTTTGTTTATAAATCGCCCGGCGTTTTAAAATACATAATAGAAGTGAAGAGCATGAGAAATGAGGTTAGGTTTAAGTGTCGGTTGTTAAGGTACAGTTAGAATAAAGATATCACGTACAGTTGAGATAGATATGCGGTATAGTTTAAATTTAGGTGTAACTAGGTATATCTGCTGCACAGTAGCAATAAATGTTTTATCGGTAAAGTTTAGAATATAGACTCGGCATAGGTGCTATAAATACACAACCGATAACGATAAATGTATATAGCATCTTTATCTATCTTTATCGAATAAAAATATCTTTATCGAGTGGTTATACGGGAAGACCTTTTTTGTCGACCTGTGTTATTTATTAGAGGAAATGAAAGACTTAATGGAAAATGGATTTTTGTAAAATGGAGTAATCCGTCATGTAAAATGAAAAGCCATAATATATGTGATTCCCCATGCATCGGTGACTTCTGTAAAGTCATGGTGGTTATTATTGTGCAAAATGCTATATCAAAACTGAACCAGTATTATCTTCTGGAAACAAAACTAAAATAGTTTACCCTGATCTTCAATCTGAACAGAGAACTGATGAATTTTAGAACTAGAACATGATCTATACTGGTGCGTTTTATCTAACCTACAATATAATGACACTTTATATGTGCTATAAATGCAGACATTTTGGTATCGATCACGTAAAGATTCAATAACTGTTTAGCATAGAAGTTCCATAGCCATTCGTATAGATGACATAGATTTAATAAAGTAGTAATACATTCTCCAAAACAGGAAATGTCTTTATCGAAGAACTTTACAGTTCTATAATATAGATGAGTTATCAATAATACAACGATACTTTATGTGTGCTATATATGTAAATCATATATTCTATACAGTTGAAATCTTTATCGACAGATCTTTATAGAATACTAGCTAACCCAGCAAACGTTGTTTTGCCATATAAATTATAAATTTTTGTCCAAAAAATAAAAAGAAAATTTCTCAGACCTACCAAATATACACCAAAAATTTCATAAAAATCGGTCAAGCCGTTTCGGAGGAGTTCGATAACAAACACTGTGACACGAGATTTTTATATATTAGATTTATCAAACCTATATAGTTCACGGAAACCTGTATCGTTTGGTTATACAGATGATAGCTATTTTTGCAGACATTTCTTTAAAATGGTGTCTTAAGTTGGCTAGTTACCAACCATACATTTTTATCCAATAAAACATGAAAAATTGTAAAGAGTAATTATGTAGACATCTTTGAAAAATATGTTTATTGCAATAAATCGCTATTCTAAGTTACTACATAAATTTCACTAAAATGATCGTAATACATTATAAAGAATAATTAAAACGTGTTAACATGTTTTTAAAACCTACTTGCACAAACAGAAAATTCTAAAATTTAACATAATCGAAAATAAAAACTTAAGAGGAGACACAAAGTTTCATCGGTAAAGCTAAAGCTGAAGTGGAGCGAAGGATAGGCAGTGTGGCTATTATAGGGCATCTGCACGTGACGTCACAGCTAACCTCAAAAATATGTGTTTCTTAAGGTTTAAGAGTATTACGCAGCTGTTATTAAATAGGACTCATTTTGTAGGTTTCAAATCCAACCTGTAATTAGCAGTCTATTTTTATTAATCAACAATATTGAAAAATTATTTACGTGAATTTTTAAAAATTTGCTTGGAGCCAGTACGGTTCCAAGCTAAAAATGCGTATGCAAACATTAAAAATGAGAATAATGAATGTTGGTTACATGATGCAGATGCTGCTGTAGGTGGCACCATCTATTAAAAAGCACTGTACTAAAAGTCTTGACTGGAAAAAGCAGTTTTTAAGCAAACAGCTGGCGTTATTAAATTGAAAAAAAGATATTCTTGTAAGTAAATGAATACTACACTTCTATTGAAGAAAGTTTTTAGCTAAAACTTGTTTATTACGAAGATTTCTCTTCACACTTCGTAGAGTCCTATTTTATTAGGACGAAGTATTTAGAACTTCATAAACATTACACTGAACTAGATTTTAGTTGAAAATACGGGAACCAGGCAGGAAGTTAATAACAGCTGCGTAATACTCTTAAACCTTAAGAAACACGTATTTTTGAGGTTAGCTGTGACGTCACATGCAGATGCCCTGTAATAGCCACACTGCCTACTGTTCGCCCCACTTCAGCTTTATCTTTACCGATGAAACTTTGTGATTGGCGTTGTCTCCTCTTAAGAATTTAATCATCACCAAAAATTTTAATTACAATATTATATGTACCCTTTATCTAGAGCATCATTCAGAAGAAAACCGCATCTCACTCAGTAAGCCCACACACTTGTATTTAACGTTTATCTAACGTAATTTGGTTAAGTACACGTTAGTAGGTTGATTTTTACATGTGCAATAATTGGTTGAATATTCAACCACACGTTTTCTTTTTTTTTAATTAACGTGAAACGTTGAAATTACAGTTGAAACCGGCGACACTTGAGCTTTGATTCAACATTGTTTCTGATATAACTTTTTACGTGTTATTCACGTGTGTCTGCTTACTGGGCAATATTTGAAGAATATGTTATGTATCTTAAAATAAACACAAAAATTAAGTCAGACATTAAGTCAGTATTTAAGTAAACTCCGTGTTAAAAAATAACAGTTCTTCCTAAAAATACCATTTGAAACATTTAAAAATTGAGTTTTATAATACACTGGCAATATCAATTAATAAAATACACTTATTTCAAACTCCAATGACATCACAGTGGCAGTCTGCAGAGAAATTATTCATAAAACAACAAAGATTAGAAAGAAGGAGTAAACACTGTACTTTGAATGTGCCCGTGAAGAGGCTTCTTCCACATTTACGAAACATAGTTAAATTATAGTTATTCTCCATATGCAAACACTACTAGCTAAACATTGACTTAATTTTTGAAAGACGAGGTTACTTTGTTGTCAACTTATTGCTCTTCTTGTATTCACAGATAACTATCTTTATGACATCATTGCCATTTCCGCGGAACATTCAAATAGTTGTTTTTTTTTTAAACATGTTGCACTTAGAATTTTTCTTCCAAATTAAATATGTAACGAAATTAACATTATTTAATTATCTCCTTAATGAAACTTTGTTGTATATTTTAAGACTCTGAACACCTCCTCGTACCTGAAGTTTCCTCCTGAATTACCCCTTACATCTAGTTATTACTTTATTCACTTGATATATAAAAAAGGAATTAATTAAAAGTAATATTTGTCTAAGAAGAATTATTGATGTTATGAAGAAAAAAATTATAAATGCTCTGATGCAGAATCTGAATATCCGAGTGTTTATTTTGAGTCTTAAAAGTACCATTTTGTAAGAGTTCTAAATAAATAGAATGTACTAATGCAGCTTCTATCAGGAACACATGATAATTGGGTGGCATCAAAACGTTCCCCTAAGCGGCAAGATGTCAGTTGCATCTGATACCACCACATCACTCTAACGCATTCATAATACTGATTACAAAGTGCTGATGGATATCTGCCAGTATTTGTGCATCTAGGTGGAATAGCTGCAAAAAAATAGTAAAGTAAAAATCATTTGTAACCAACTGAAAACTATGTGAATTACGACCGTCTTCATCAGTTGTAATGGCTATTCTTTCTGATTAATCAAAATATCTAACATGGCTAATAAAAATATAGAAGCTAAAATTCACCTTTTGTAGTTTAAATGATGAATCGTGTTTTTGGTATGATGTTTAGATGGTAAAGTAAACTGCAGATTTAACGGGCACTCAAATGTCGGTATCTTTGGCTTTGCGTGTGGTGTATTTGATAGGTCAAATGTGCCGACATTTCTTGATTGCCTGTAAAATCTGTGGATTACTATAACTATTAGAGGCTTAGTAACTCCAAGAAATATAGGAAAATTTGAGAGGTTGGAATCTGTGAAACGGCCTGTTTGGTTGGCCTGAAGAGTAGTTATAGGGCTTTGTTACAAAGGTTATTTTGTATCTTTGCATTTTAGTTTTATTGTTAATACCTTTTACTTGCCTCGCTTATGGAAAAGAAGTATTGTAATCGCGAAAAAATCACCCTCCGAGATTTCCCCGGATTTTTACATTTCAGAGTACGTAGATTACGAAAATTAAAGCTATTTAATTCCGTCAGTCGGTCTGTCTGTCTGTTGTCGCTATATCTACAAAAACCACTTGATGGAAAAGAATAATATTTGGATGTTACTGCCAAGGAAGAACTGGGAACGGTTCCGTTGACATAAAAAACATAATTAAGGAAAAAAAATACGGAACACAGTAATATTTGATATGTAGTTAACAGCTGTTAAGGAAGAAAAAATAAAAAAAAAATACAGGGTGGTCACTCGAAAACAAGATTTAAAAATGCGGAAGATGATAATATTTCGCATGTAGTTGGCACAACTGTCGAAGAAGAAAAATATGAAAAAAAAAATGTACAGGGTGTTAACCCAAAAAAATATTTTTTAAATGTGACGGAGGATGATAATAAGTCACATTCCCCAGCAAACATTTAGGTATTATTTGACGTCAAAACTACCTAAATTATGTATAATAAATTTAGTCGCAAAATTAAAATTAACCATGTTTTGGTAAAATTTACGTTGATGCTACGTGGAATCGACATAAGTGGAGAATAAGACGACGTCGAAATTAGGTTATATCGACTAAGACAGGTAAAATTACACATACATTGTACTTGTAGTCGCACAATATATTTGGTTAGTAATACCTGTTTAGGTAAATTTTACTTAAATTCGATGTCAATTCGACATCGAGATGACTAGCTTTAGGTAGAACTTACGTATTTAAGTATGTGAAATTGGATAATGACACCAAGAGGAAAAAAATAAGGTTTTTATATCTATTTGGTAATATTTTCTATAATATTGTTGTCAGTCACCTACAAATTTGAAGAGATACCCAACTCACAATGACGATACAAGATGAATGTCGGTAACTAAAATAAATCCAATTTATAAGTGAAATATTTGCAGTACTCGCTTGTTGAAATCAATGCGATGAAAATTTTTTTGTGTATAATAGCAGCTGTACTTCGTAAAATAACAATGCGCCTCCAAAATATTCATCTATAAGGAAATTCTTATTGCCAAGTAAAAAAATTATAGTAATAATTTGAGCCGAAAAGTATGCTATACTTGTTAAATATGAGTTTACAAGTATAATTATGTATTTTTTTAGCTTTTCGTCAGTTTGTTTCCATACACACTCATTTTTAAAATTCTAATTTGGAATCATATTTCAACTCTGCTAAGAAAATATGGAAAAGATAATTGACTTAATGATTGAAATCAGGTAGATAAGCCAGGTGGAATTTATCTATTTTGTCGACCTAATATTACTTCAAAGGTGTATAATAGTAGTGACCAAATAGGTTGCTATTTAGGTATACATTACGTAGGATTTACATCAAAATCTACCTAGTAAGATATTCGACTATTAGGAATATTTTTAGTCGCTAAAAAGGTGAATACTACCTAATTATATTACCTAAATTGTAAATTTATCCTTCAGGTAATTTTTGGTAGATTTTTTTAGTAGTTTTTCACTCGTTGTTTTCGTTAAATTTACTTTCAAGGAAAATTGTGTATAGATGAGGTAGATTAATTGGTATTATTTACGTAAACTGAAATCTAAAGTAAGACCAATTGGTAAATTTTTATCGGAAGTGTATTTTTCTAGTTAATTTTACGTCATAATTACCTTAATAAGTAAATTCCCCTTTTACCAAGTCGAATTGGAGCTAATTTTAACAAAAATGTTTGCTGGGTCAGTTAATACAACTGTCAAAGAAGGAAAATATGAAAAAAAAAATTCACGATAATATTTAGCATGCAGTTACACAACCTTCGAAGAAAAAAATATAAAAAAAAATATACAGGGTGGTCAGTCAAAGAAAAATTTAAAAAATGTGATGTAGGACGATAAAATTTTGCATGCAGTTAATACAACTGTCAAAGAAAAATATGAAAAAAAAATACAGGGTGGGCACCCTGACAATATTTTGAGGACAATAATATTTCACACAACTGTCGAAAATGAAAAATATGAAAAAATATACAGAGAGCTCACCCTAACAGATAATGAAAAAATGTGACGAAGAACGATAATATTTGGCACGTAGTTAACACAACTGTCATAAGAAAATTGTACAGGGCGGTCACCCTAAAAGAATTTGTGAAAAAAAGAGGAATAATATTTTGCATGTAGTTAACACAACTGAGAAGAAAAATATACAAACAAATTAAAGAAAAAATGTGATGAATGGCAATAATATTTTGCATGCAGTTAATACAACTGTCTAGAAAGAAAAATATGAAAAATATACAATATTAAAATATAGAATAATTTATGAATCATAAAACGTCCGGAAAGATGTTGCCAATAAAAAGAATAAAGTGTGGAAAACAGGGAAGTTTTGGGTAAATACCTTTACCGATTTATTTTGTTTAAGTTTCTCTTTGTGCATCTAAAGTATAAATACTTATACAGTGTGTCCCCGGATTGTGTTTGCGATAGGTGTAAAATATATAAAAAAAAATTAGTACGGCTTTCATTTTCTGCAGTCTCGGTCTGCTTGAAGTAAAATGGATTTTTACCAAATTTCAGTTAAAATGGGATCTAATTCGCGGAGTTAATCTAAGAAGAAAATAAATCATTGTAGGTAAACTGGTCTTTCTGTTAATTTTCCGAAAAAATTTTTATTTGGATAAAATATTTGGCATTGAAATTTAGAACCATATGCCAAATTTCATTGCATTTGAACAAAAAAAAAAAAATACTACTTAAAGTAAATAGCCTTTTATTTTTTAACACAATTAACAAATTCAACTAAAAACCTATTCAAATAGTACCCTACATAAATTACTACATAATTCCACCCTTCTTTTAATTCTTTGTAACTTCTAATTTCTTCAGGAGAGATATTATTATTATTCTTTTATTTTTTTTTGTTCAAATGCAATGAAAGTTGGCATATGGCTCTAACTTTCAATGCCAAATATTTTATCCAAATAGAATTTTTCCGTAAAGTTAACAGAAATAGCAGTTTACCTACAATGATTTATTTTCTTCTTAGATCAACTCCCATTTTAACTGGAATTTGGTAAAAATCCATTTTACGTCAAGCAGACCGAGACTGCAGAAAATGAAAGCCGTACTAAATTTTTTTTTGGTATTTTACACCTATCGCAAACACAATCCGGGGGCACACTGTAGTATAATTTGAAGTAAGTTAAGCGGAATCTGCCTTACGAGTCTTCAATAGGTAAAACAGAGTTAGAGTTCAAGGTGGTATGCCAGAGCAGAGAGCTGGTGAATAAACTCCAGTTATTGTTGGTGGTTAAGTTGTCTTTTTCTGTCTGAAAGGAAAATATAGGCTTGTACAAGATATTCTGTAAGTAAGAAATGCTGTTATGGAGTACTTTATAACGTGTAATAAATAAAAATGGTAGTGAGTGTTTTGTATGCTTATAAGATTTTATGTAAACCAGTTTTGTCTATTTTATAAACGAAAAACGAATAAATGTTGTCTCATTTGTATCTGGCAATATTTATATAATATTGCTCTATGCAACCACAATGAGCTCTTCTGTAATATCTCTTATTTTACTTTATGTAATTGAAAGCCAAATATCTGGCTAAAATAAATTTGACTGATTACTAGCTCAATGTTTTTTCGTTTTTACCAATATAATAATATTAATAGAAGGGGAGCCTATAACACAAACAAAGTGCATAATCATACTCATCTGGAAAACCACATAAACTTGCGTTTAAATGTTGGAGGTCAAGAAAATCCAACTGCAGAAAGCTGCAACTATACTATGGTGTATATAACTGTGTATATCATTCAGGTGAATGGTATATGTTATATTACCAATTTTGATATGCAAACTCTTTCTGATAAGCAACAGTCTAATAGACATAACTTTATATATCTAGTCTGTACTATCTCTGGTCTGCGCATATCAGTGAGATCACAATATGTAGATCACGCATGATTTGTAGAAGTGGTTGTAAAATGGTTTTCTTTGTAGTTGTAACGTATGTGAATAAATTTTAGGTTTGTTTTGGGTAACCACTATTTTTAATTAATAAGAAACCCACACAGTCAGACTTAAAATTATAAGGAGTGTGAAAACACTACATTGTCAGTAGTGTTTTATTTTTTACAAATCTAAAATTAAATTTAAGCATACCTGTTGTAGACATGATTCTTGTGGCGGAATTTGTGGAGGAACTTACTGAAAAATATGACACATTAGAGGTGCAAAATTTATAAATTGACTTATTTTTACCTGTTGTACTTGTGATTCTTTCTGGCATAAATATATAATTAAGTGGAGAAGCTGAAAAAAGAAAATTATACATGATGTAAATATACGAATCCAAAAATGCGTTAAATCTGAGAATTTTGAACATGAAAACTCATTTTTTTTCAATTGTTTTTTATTTTAACAAAATAATGAGCGGGCTTACTTTGTGGTACATAAGTAGGTATATTTAAAAATTGCAAAAAAAATGACAACATGCCTTGAACTGATGGTAACTGCAAGTGTCACAAACCAACGCACTTTTTGGTACCATATTATTGTATTGTTTCCAGAATTGCATATAGCCCAGTCAATGAACGTTCAATAAGGGGGTCTAAAGAGAAATGCCGAGATCACAATTTTTGACTTGAGAGCTGTGTTTGGACTATTTTTACCAAAAGTCCCCGAACGTAGGAAGTGGGGGGTATGCAGGGGGGCACGAAGAAGGTCCCGGTTTTTGGTTTTTCGCTCATATCTCGAAAACGGTTAGTCCTAATCAAAAAGTGGCTATATGAAAAATTAAAGCTGACTAAATTTTCTACAATGTTTCTATTAATTTTTTTCGTATCTGTTATGGTTCAGTAATGAATGAGCAAAATGCATAAATTTTTTTGACATCACCGAATAATAGATCACTAAAAAGCGTTATTTTCTATGTATTTTTTATTTTTTTTTTATCGGAATTAAAGGATAAAAAAATAATTTAGTTTCGCTGAGAATTTAGACACGTTCAAACGAAGCAAGTTTCCCGCCATTTGCGTGTGACGTCATCCGGCATTTAGCATTGGCAATGTTTATTAGTATTATTTTCAACAGATATTTAATCTATGTACTTAGTGGTGGCAAACTATTTAATATAAAAAAGTTATATAATTTGAGACGAAAAACAATAGTTAATGTTGATAAAAATATTAAAATAATGCATTATGTTTACATATTCTGAGGTTAGGTATCTAAATCTAACTGCAGTAAAAGGATAAAAGTGAGCGTAAACAAATTTATTGTTACGAACAATGAATGATGCATCCTTGTCGCTTTTCCACCTCCAATTTCTGCACTGATATAATCGGTATTATTACCAAAAAATTGCTCATCATAAACACGTCGATTTTCGGCAAATTGTCACTTTGAGCTTGCACAAAGTCGCTGTTCGTCATTTCTACCACTCAGATAAATTAATACACTAATAATTTTTACAAAAATAAACAAATCGATATTTAAAGGTCAGCAGACTAAAATTTAACATTTAATTAACACACAATTTAATATTTCAGCACTAGCAGATGTAAACTGTCAAAGCTATCAAACTTGTCACTTGTCTCCGTACTTTTCTAAATTTACCGCTGGGTAGATAAAATACGAAGCTGATTGGCTGTGTTTTTCAAATTAGCCAATCATATAATGTTATTTCTTACTGATGCGCTCCACCGGTGAATTTAGAAATCTGCGGTCTATGGATGAAACTAAAACGTAAATGCCAGATGACATCAGTACCGTTTATAGTCACGTGGTTTTGTTCCGATAAAATTTGAATTTTAAAATGATTTTTTTTTACAAAATAACTTTTTTTATAGTTTCCTTTTATTATATACTCGGCTTATATAATATGTATAATGAAAAAATAATAAATTAATGCATTTTTAAAATTCATGCATCTTGCTCATTGTATATGTTTTGACTGAATTCTAACTTTATTATAAATTGAAAATAAATTTTAATAATCATCGTAGAAAAAAATTTCTTGTACAGATATCCATTTCACAGCAGACTGAACTGAAATATCGAATAAAAAATGTCTTTGCGTCTGTAAGTGTGTGTGTGCACGTGTATACCGTTTCTTGTAAAAACGATAACTTCTGTTAGACTTAAAATATTTGATTTCAATTTGGAACATATGTAAAACAGCATATTACCATAATCCTATTGAAATTGGGCCATATCTGTAATACATGGTAATAACCAGAAGCCTACAAACTCTCATACGCAAAATACGTTTTATTTTAATTTCAGAGCAAAATATTACTAAGCATACAAAAATAGGAAGATGTATAAGATTTCTAAACGGCAATATACTGGGTGTATGTTAGGAAAACCAACTTTATTTAAATTAGATGATATATCAGTGTTATCCTAAAATATGGAACATGGTATTTTTAATAACCTTATTATGAAGTGAGAATTGTAGGCCTCTGGTTATCACCATGTATTACAGATATGGCCCAATTTCAATAGGGTTTTATTTATTTTTTTTTATTAAAATTATTTAACGTCGGCCTATTTCCGCTACCAGGGCCTATCACCGACGCCAGGAGACGAGCTACCCCCAACCTGGAAATTTTGCCGAACCTCTTCCCTTAAGAAGAGTAGGGATCTTTTACTTGCCTAACATTTAATAGACAAGGGACCGCCTGCTTTACATCCCCTCCGAAGGATGGTATATCCACTACGTAATCCTCATCTGAAATTACGTAACTTCCGAGTATACACTGATATACAAGCCTCTAGAAGGTGGGACGAGAACGATAGGGATTATTGTAATAGGCTGTTTTACATATGTTCCAAATTGTAATTGAAATATTTTAAGTCTAACAGAAGTTATGGTGTTTACAAGAAGCGGCATTTACGCACACACACACTTACAGATGTAAAGACCTTTTTTATTCGATATTTCAGTTCAGTCTGCCGTGAAACGGATATCTGTACAAGAAATTTTTTTCTACGATGATTATTAAAGTTTATTTTCAATTTATAATAAAGTTAGAATACACTCAAAAGATATACAATTCATTACTGAACCATAGCACATACGAAAAAAAATAATAGAAACATTATTGTAGAAAATTTAGTCAGCTTTAATTTTGCATACAGCCACTTTTTAATTAGGGCTAACCGTTTTCGAGATATGAGCGAAAAACCAAAAACCAGGACCTTCTTCGTGCCCCCCTGCATCCCCCCACCTCCTATGTTCGGAGACTTTTGGTATGTTTATCTCCTAAATAGTCCACACAAAAATTGTGATCTCAGCATTTCCCTCTAGAAACCATTCATTGACTGGACTAATAAGTTTGCAAAGTTTCAAATCAATACCACAATTAGAAGTGGGTGAAAAGTGAGTTGTGTAAGATTTGCTTACAATGGTACAAGTCAAGCTAATAGAAGTGTGTTAAAAAAAAATTGTCTCCATTACCTGTGCGAATATTATTTGCAACTGTTGTAGTAGTAGGATTTTCTGTTATGTATAATGAAGTGGCTAAAACAAATAAAATTGTGTCATAACAAAATACTTTACTGTCACAAATAATATAAATCTTTATTCTGTATCTTTTACCACATTTACCTTGTGTTCTTGGGGTCATACCAGTACTAGTGGTAGTAATTATTGGTATTGCAATTGTTGTATTTATTGTTTGAGTTGGAAGTGCTAAAAATTATAAAGAAAACATTAATTTAGTTAGTTCCATAAACCATATCCTGATTAGTCTTACATCAATGAAACTTTAGGAGTTAATTGGTACATCACGGTTGGTGTAATCGTTAAGCAATTTATACACCACATTTTATAAAATCCATATGGAATGAACAATTGGAAATTCAGTGTTATTATGTTTTTAAAGACAGAAACATAAGGTGTTTTGGATTTCCAACAATCTTGTATTTCTAAATCTGTAAATCTACTTCAGAATTCTCTTGTCTCAAATACATGCCTGTCTATTTATCTGCTGGCTGATGGTTTTTTCTAAGCATGTTGTTGTTTACGCTGCATGACAGGACATAATGTCAAATTTTATACAAAATATGCGATGACATCTCAATCATTATCTAACGAAATGATTGAAAAGTTTTTATTTGAGTTGCACTTTCTATTTCTTGTGTAAAATTAGACATCACGTTATAAAGTCTTTGAAGTGGAAATCTTTACCTCAATTTTGGATATAAGTAAAATAGCAATTTAGTATTCACCCCAGTGTAACTGGACCATTGGTGTTGTATAGCAAAGGGAGACCAACCATAGAATGATGCGCAAGTCACAAAACTTATTGTCTTCTTATTCATGCCTTGACGTGATTAATAAGAATTTGACAATAGGCATTGTATATTACATTGGCTAGCTATACTCATTTCTGTTTTTGTTATTTATATATCATAAATGTTAGTTAAATAGATATTTGCAGTTAACAGCACGCAACATTGTTAATAAAATTAAATCTGTCACTCTATACTATATCTTTCTTCTAGCTGATATTTCTTTACTTCGTCTTTCCGCTATATACTTATTTACCTTTTGTAATGGTAGTCACATATTCACTTTCAGGTATAATTTTCTGACATGGAATAATAATCGTTTCTTTTACAGGCTCACTTCTAGTAGTGAATGTAGATGTGTCTAAAAATTTCAAATTGTGATTGAGTGTGATTAAAGTGGTAATCTCTATGTTTGATTACCTGATATTACACCAGTAGTGACTTTCTTCACTGTGGATGCAATTTTTTGTGTAGGGATACTTGATGGAGATACGACTTGTGTCACTGTGGATGCAGTTTCTGGTGTAAAGGTTGTCGATGGAGATATGACTTGTGCCACTGTGGATGCAGTTTCTGGTGTAGGGGTGGTTGATGGAGATATGACTTGTGCCACTGTGGATGCAGTTTTTGGTGTAGGCGTAGTTGATGAAGATATGACTTCTGCCACTGTGGATGCAGTTTTTTGTGTAGACGTAGTTGATGAAGATATGACTTCTGCCACTGTGGATGCAGTTTTTGGTGTAGGCGTAGTTGATGAAGATATGACTTGTGTCATTGTGGATGCAATTTTTGGCATGGGGGTAGTTGATGGAGATATGACTTGTGTCAATGTGGTTATAATTTTTGAAGTTGATGGAGATATGACTTGTGTCAATGTGGATACAATTTTTGACGGGGTAGTTGATGGAGATGTGACTTGATTCACTGTGGATGCAACTTCTGGTGCAGGGTTGGTTGATGGAGATGTTATCGATTTGGTAACAGATGTAGAGGTCCTAGTAGCTGATAATCGTGTGCTAGTATCTAAAAAAAAAAAAAAAGTATTCGAGCAGAGATGGTGGCAATGGGTTTTCCCTCATCGGGAATTTTCCCAAAAATTTTTTTTTTCCTGTTAAGGTTAAAATGAAAAAAAAACGTTTTTTCCCATTTTTGAATTTACCGCCAATTTTGACCTAACTTTTAGACTAAAACCTAGGTTAGGTTAGAAATTTTATCAAAAATAGTTTTTTTTCCTGGGAGGGTTAAAATATAAAATAACTGTTTTTTTCCCGTTTTTGAATTTATCGCCAATTTTAACCTTTTGAATAAACCATTTTTTAATTTGCCGCCAGTTTTAACCTAACTTATAGATTAAAAGTTAGGTTAGAACTAAATCAAAGAAAAATAGCATTAAGCCCTTATGTTATGAATACAATCAAATATACCTAACATATTTGGTATCAAAATGATGGTCTTTTAATGACCAATTCATTTTGATAAAAAAAGTATTTTTCCTTGTAAAAATCGGTTTTTTTCCCGGGTAAAAACCCCGAAAAAAAAACCGGTTTTTATCCATCTCTGTATTCGAGATTTAAATTTATTTTAAGAATAAATAAATCATGCAATTTAGTAGTAGTTGTGCTCTCAGGGAGGCATGGGCGGATCCAGGAGTTCCCTAGGGGGAGGGGCACTTGTACAAATTGACAAATATTAAAATAAAGTACCTAATAAAAAAACCCAAGTAACAAAATAAATAATTTATTTTATAGTAGTTTATACAACCTTTATAAAATTACTTTGCTACTTGGGAATGGCGTAAAAATTTCAATTAGAAATTAGTCGGTGTATCGTATAAAATAAAACGAGGTTATTTCCACTAGTCGACGTTTCGAATAAATTTTTATTCTTCCTCAAGACTGAAAAAACAACATACAACAAATATAATTTACCATATTACAAAAATGGAATGAATTTCAAAAAAATTTTGACACAATTACTTTAAAAGAACTAATTAAAATTTATGTAAATTATGTAAATAAATGAACAATTACAATGCATAACCTCGGAAACCTTGAAATAACCTCGTTTTATTTTTATCCGATACACCGACTAATTCCTAATTGAAATCTTAGATACGGATACTATTATTAATTGATGGTGTAAAAAAACATATGCCGGGTGACTTCGACAAAGCGGCGCCGCCGGACCGGACATTTCAGATTTTTGCACAGCAATTGCACCCATTGCACTCCCCTTGGATCCGCGCCTGCAGGGAAGGACGATTTCAAGGAATTTTTCTTGGGGGTGTAATTGCGAACTTGTCGTTTACAAAATCAACATAAGACTGAGTTATTTTAATGATAGATTGAATAAATGGTGATGGATATTAACACGGAATCAAATTGCTGATTATTGCCAACTGTATATCAGGTGGTGTGTCTTTGCTTAATATTCATCATTTAAAATAATCGTACTTTTGACAATTCCTACATGCATGCATCACATTTTCACATATACTTAGCCATTTTTTATATAAATATTCTTCCGTAAAATTACCAGATGTAAAAGTTGTAGTAATAGAATTACTAAATGTTGATGTTAATTTTGATTGAAGCACGTTTAAATCTTCATCCCTACTTGTGGATTGTGGGGTTGCGGTTAATTCATGTGTGGAGATGTCTGTAAATTAAAAACAAAAAATAAAACTGGTTTGTTTGCAGTAAAATTATAGATCTTATTTCGTATACGTTAATTAATATAATTGGAACTGTTTTGTAATTATATTTATAAAAATTCAAGATCTTCGAAGAAAAACGAGATTTACCAGAGAATTGAAACAGATGAATCGTTTGGCCAAACTTGGTTATAATTTTAGTTGCTGGCGTAGCCAGCTGATTGGGACGGAGGGGGCAGTTGATTACACGTGAGGTGGTATAAAAAAGTCGGAAGTAAGCAGAATAAAATACAGATTTTTGTCTACATCAAGGGCGCTACATTATGGAGGTGGACGGGACAGATTGCCCCTGCTCTCCCCTGTAGCTGCGCCACTTTAGCGGTAATAACAAAGTGTAGTGTTGTCCAATCCATAGACTTCTCAGCTCCTCTTATCAGGCAGAAGAACTTCCAAAAAACATTATTGAAACAGAGGATGATCCTGTAATTTAAAGCCTACTTTATTAGACTTTTAGTGTTGTGGGGGTAAGAAACTTTTAAGAAATATACCTGTCGTACCTTTGCAGAAGAAGTGTGACACTAATTTTGAGTGACAGAGATGGCATCAATGCGGATATCATAAGTTAAAGAGAGACAATCTTACACCAGTGCAGCTCAGTGCCATGGTCAGTAAACTATATTTGGCTACCTCGATCAGCAGCTTTTGGACGAGAGAGAGATGCGCGGAGCGGGGAATCGAATCAAACAGACACAGATATATCTGATTTCGGTGCAAAAGACAGAAAGATTCCGGCAGTGTCTACAGCAGACGTAGGCTGTAGACCTTACTGGCATCTTTGTCTCTGTCTTTTGCACGGAAATCAGAGGTATCTGTCTCCTTCATTCGATTTCCCGCTCCACGAGTCTCTCCTGTCCAAAAACTGCTGATTGAGGTAACCATATAGTTTATTGACTGTGGTTAAGTGCTACACTTGAGGTCCTTTCCGATGTTTTTGAGTGTAGTGTGTTTTACACTACACGCAAAGTCAGCTGAAAATTCAGTGTACATGCGAGTGTGATAAAAGCAATGGATTGGAAAAGTGTAATTGAAATTGAAATTTTTCCAATTTATTTTTTTCGAAAGCTTTCTGGAAGAATTCCTCAGTGAATTGATCACCTAAGAAAAATTGTTAGATTAGGTAAATAATATACATTCCTATACGGTATTTTTTATAGTTACCATTTCTTAGAAGATTAATTACGTGTAGGCCATCTTCCACCTGCAATTTTGAACTGAATTTCTTCAATTTTCCCGCACCAATACACAAGAAATAATTCACCTAAAAGTCCAGAAACTACCATATTAATTCAAATATTTCTACAGCCCATGTCCAGTGCAATTCACACCTGCCTTTGGCCAGGTGGAGATAAGCTGCACCAGTGCTGACCAGTGGACCTTACACACCCTGCCTTACATTAGGCAAAGGAATGGTAAAGTGTAGTGCATATAACACCATATATCCTTGCAAAGAAACGACTTTGGGTAATTCAGTGTAGTTCAGTGTTACACTTCGTATGCAAAGGAAAGGACCTTTTTAGTGCATCTCAGTGCTACACTTTTAGTGCAAAGGAATAGACCTAATCCGCACTTTTCTAAATTCACCGGTGGACTCACCGGGTGGACAAAATACGAAGCTGATTGGCTATCTGTTTCAAATTAGCCAATCAAATACCGCACTTTTCTAAATTCACCGGTGGACGCACCGGGTGGACAAAATACGAAGCTGATTGGCTATGCTTTTCAAAATAGCCAATCAAATAATGTTATTGCTTACCGGTGCGATCCACCGGTGAATTTAGAAATCCCGCAATAATGTGATTGCTTACCGGTGCGATCCACCGGTGAATTTAGAAATCTGCCCAATAATATTATATCTGTTTAGCAGTGCTGCCAGATTAGGGGTTTTTACCTCAAAAATGGGGATTTCACTACGTCTTGGGGTAATTACTTTGTGGGGTATTTTGGGGAAAATTAAACAATTAAGCACAACACAATGGTGTTATTTACATTTACCCGAAAACAGGATTAAATCAGTTAGTTGTCAGTTCAGTTAAGTGAGATCAGTTTCAGTTCAGTTTACGGTGGAGTGGTATCTCTATTTCGTAATTTCTTTCTGTTTATATTTCTGTGGAATTTTCACCTTGCCTTGCATGCAAGCAACAGTATTTCTCACATTTATTCATAGAAACGTAAGTATCTGCTGTGCTTAGTTTTTATTTTTTCCTGTAAATATGTAGCAAGTACTTTCAAAATTGGAAATAGATTGATTTATTTGTATAATTAAAATGTAGGTACTTGTAGTGGTAGTGGATTGTCCCATGTTTTCTGGTTATAACCACTAACAAAACAATGGATAAATGATTGATTAAATTAACCACCTCCCTTGATTCCCCTGTTAGTTAACCACAAATTGTTGGTTTATATACCAATACCTCATCTACAGGTTTTTTTAACCGTAATATAACCAAGATCTTGAAATTAACCAGACATTGTATAACGGATCTTTATAGTAAACCTATGGACAAATATTAACTATTGTGAAACTGGCTGTAAAAGTGAAATGTATCGTTTAATAATTTATTTACGCCTTCTAATAAAGTGTGTATAAAATTTGTTTTAATAAGTCGTTTTATTTTAAAATTCCCGCCAAATGTCTTGCTTTTTTTGAAATGGGGGAATTTGGGGTATTTTCTATTGGATTTGTGGGGAAAATCAATTTTTCAATCTGGCAGCGCTGCTGTTTAGGAGTTTAGGTCAAATAATTCATAATAGTAAGTAGGCGTATTGCCCAATTAACCAAAGCGCACGCGCGCGTGATCCAGTAGTCATGTTTTATTTTGTTTACAATTATCATAAAAACAAGTGTTTGAATAAGATACAGTAAAATGCGTGTTAAAAGTTGTAAGAATAAACACAAAAGTAGATAATATGTCAGAAGTACTAAACGTTCTTCAGCTATTTTCGAGAAAGAAAATCTGCGTTGAAGCAGGCGGTGAGAAATTGCAACATTTGACAAGAAATCGTGTCCGTAGAGTTCCTGTAATCGTAAATATATTGTGTTCTAATAAGTGTACTTAGTTGGCCGCAAAGACTAATAATATAATATTATTATTATTAATCTTTTAGTTGGCGAAAAACCGGCTAATATTTCAAACAAATAAAATGCGAAAAAGTCACCTCTATAATATAGGCATACCTTCAAGTTGATAATGAATAATTTTTAATGTACATCACTATGACAACACTAAATCAACTGCTTCGGACGACTGTGGTAAGTTTTCCTTCTTTTATTTTATTCCTATCTGAGAATCCTATATTTGCAATGGGTTTAATTTGCTTCTACAATACTCCAGGGAAATAAGGTTTTTGCCAGGACACTAAACCATCCAGGCATCTGACAAGTTTTTCAGATAATATAAGCCTATAGTAACAAAACCTATACTTTTCCTGCAGTGGATTTGGCGTGGTTTTTTAGTTATTAACAATTAAAGGCCAGAAATTGTATATTTTTGCACATTTTTGCCTACCAGTAAAAAATAAAGTATTTGATCAACAATTCGGAGAAACTATCTTGTAGGGAATTAAAAAACCTTTAAAAGGCTTTTTGAAAATGTCGATATGATTATTTGTTGCTTAGAAAATTGCAAAGAACGGTTTATATTACCTGAAAAACTTGTCAGCTATCTGGATGGTTGAGTGTCCCTAACAGGGTATTTTTTTGCTTATTTCCCTGAAGTACAATTAAACATGAGTGGGTAATAGAATTTTAAAATTAATATAAGTACCTACCTACTTATGTTCATTTTAATTCATAAATTGTATAAGTTGTAAATATACATTTTGCTAAAATACAGTCTGTAGAGCGAAAAAAGGTGTACCCGTGAATAATTCCTACAAGACATTTATATTGCGTATGTATGGGGGCAACCCTCCATACATTGTTGCCACAATTAATTAATGTTTTCTACAAAAATAATTTACCGTTACAGCACAGTCGCCTTGTTAAAAAAATGACGATCAGAATAGGTTTCTCCTGAGTAGGTATGTACTCATCCTTTTCTGTTTAATGAATGAGAGCTTAACCACATACTTAACAGGAAAAACACGATATTTTTGTGGAAAACATCAATTAATGATTTGGGAAAGCCCCTCTATATAGTCCAGTCAATGAATGGTTTCTAGAGGGAAATGCTGAGATCACAATTTTTGAGAGAGGGCTATTTAGGAGGTAAACATACCAAAAGTCCCGAACCTAGGAGGTGGGGGGCACGAAGAAGGTCCCGGTTTTTGGTTTTTCGCTCATATCTCGAAAACGGTTAGATCAAAAAGTGGCTATATGCAAAATTAAAGCTGACTAAATTTTCTACAATAATGTTTTTATTATTTTTTTTCGTATCTGCTATGGTTCAGTAATGAATTGTATATCTTTTGACTGTATTCTAACTTTATTATAAATTTATTATAAATTGAAAATAAATTTTAATAATCATCGTAGAAAAAAATTTCTTGTACAGCTATCCGTTTCACAACAGAGTGAACTGAAATATGGAATAAAAAATGTCTTTGAGTCTGTAAGTGTGTGTGCGTGTATATCTATTGTGCGTGTATACCGCTTCTTGTAAACACGATAACTTCTGTTCGACTTAAAATATTTGATTACAATTTGGAATATATGTAAAACAGCATATTACAATAATCCCTATTGAAATTGAGCCATACCTGTAATACATGGTAATAACCAGAGGCCTACAATTCTCACTTCATAATAATGTTATTAAAAATACCATGTTCCATATTTTAGGATAACACTGATATATCGTCTAATTATACTTCACAGTCCTGTCCTCATTATTACCACTTGTAGTAGTGCTAACTTCTACCAATACCGTACAACGTTTAAAGAATTTTTCTTCGCCCGTAGTTATCCTGTCCCTGCGCCGGCCCTGTTGTGTCTTACTCGACGCGCCACCTATCGTGTTCATATCACATCCTCACTTTGTTAATTTGTACCATTCCGTAAACAACGAATTATATAGCACAATGGAAAAAACTTCCAAAAAAAGTCGAGAAATCGACCAGAAAATGAAAGAAAAATACGAAAATGTTAAAGGAAATTAAGAAGTTACAAAAGAAAATGGAGTTGACTTCGTCAAGCAAGTATCTCATTGAATTTTTAGGTTTTTTAGCTTCCGCAAAATGGCGAACACGGACTAGTTTAAGAGAACTTGAAAAGTGGTATGATCACATGAAGTACCTAAACTTTTCACATGGAAATAGTTCTAGTTAGTCGATTTTATTGCAATGGTAAATCATAATAATAATTATACAAAGTGGTCTGATCACGTGAAGTACCAATACTTTGTTCACCAAGGAATCCAGGGGCGATTTTTAAGGGAGAGATATGAGCAATCACTCCCTAAACTAATATAATATACTGCTGGCATAGTATGAAACAATTATAGAAATCATTATCCTTCAGAAATCCATAGATGACAAATGTGTTGCATTTTTCAGGGAAAGCCTGAAGCTGTTCGGCCATTGATAATAATTAATGTTATCACACGAAGCACTATTTTCCCTTCTTTAAATAACGAGTTCTGCACCACAGATAACCCTTAATTCAGGTTCTGACTCGGTTTCTAGTCTTGACTGATTCAAGAACCAGTGACTTATCAAATGAGGACGTAGTGCTTATCGAACAACATATTATCGAGCAGGTTAATGACAATATAATTTTTGGGTGAAGACCCACTAGGTAATATGCCTTAAGAACTCCTCACATTTCAGCTCGTTGGGCAGAAATAATTTAAACAGGCGCATTATTATGTGACTTACATTAAGCAATGTCAATACATATTAGGTTTGTAATGGCACCGCACAGTAATCCCAACATTAGAAAGAAACACAAAGAAGGGGGAAGGGGGATCGTAGAAACCAGAACGCAGACTCAAGTACCGACACAAGAAGAAGACATCAGAAGAAAACCCAAACATCATTATTATTAGAGGGAACAGACAAATATGCTGGTCGACTAATTATCCTATATATGATATAAGGTATAAAAATAAACTTTTACATGCATCCCAAACCAAAATTGTTTGCCGAAAGTGAATCTGGGCAATGATATATCAAATTTTGAAAAAAGCATCGGTCACCTATTAAATATTGGGGCCATAGAAAGTTGTGTTCACAGAAAGGGGGAATTTCTTTCCTCGTATTCTTTTAAACAAAAACCAAGGGTGATTACAGGTTTATTCTAAATTTAAAAAACCTAAACAAGTTCGCTAATCCACCTCATTTTAAAATTGAAGATTATCGTACAGTTTTTAAAGCTAATCTCACAGAATTCCCTCCTCACAGCCAGTGACGTGAAAGGGTGTAAAATACTGAGGCAATACTTAATCAGTTATCCACACTTGGTTTCGCAATCAATAAGGAAAAGAGAGTATTAACACTAGAGGACATGCACATGACAATTTCTAGGCTTCGAATATAATTCGGTAGATATAACAATATCAGTGCCGAGAGAGAAATGCGTCAAAATTTTAAAATTACTGAATAATTTTTTGAAATGTTCTAGTTGTAAAATTCGAAACCTGGCTGAAGTAATTAGTACATTAATAGCTATATGCCCAGGTGTACCCTATAGCTGGTTGTATACAAAAATATTAGAAAGGTAAAAAATGTTAGGTCTTAAAAGGAAGGGAAATTATAAGGGAATAATGATTATCAAACAACAGGTTAAGAAAGACCCACTACGGTGGTCAGTCACATACCAAATGCAAACAGTTCTATGAGATTTTTACATCATCAACTTATTACCTATACCAATGTTTTTACAACAGCTTGGGGTGCTTCCTGCGGAGACAAGATTATTCATGGTTTTTTGGCCTCCGTCATCAGTGATGAACTAAAGTATTTGCCGCTTTATTTACGCAAACCTAAAATTGCCGCCTCTAATAATAATAAGAAAGTTGCTAATTTCATATTGAATATATAAAAAAAAAAAAAAGGAAAAAAAAAAAGTGTAACTTATTGTGACTTGTTTAATACCTAAATAATCATTTCCAAACATGATAAAAGCAAATAAATAAGAAATAATTAGGTAATTGTAAATATTAAATATTATTAATATTAATAATATTATTATTAAAACAGTTTTCGCCATGATTTTCATGCGACAAAGTCATTAATGGTAGGCTGAAAGTCAATATCTACCGCCCCTAAATATCTGCCACTTTACGCATGTGTGTAATTGGCATATAGGGTAATCTAGCACTGGCCTCCGCAAGAAGCAGCATACCATATGAACTATTTAGAATTTTTGGCTGCTGAAAATGGTCTTAAAGCATTCACAAAAAACATGTGAAACTGCGATATTCTTTCCGAGGGTAGACAGCATAACGGCCATTTTTTCACATAAACAAGGAGTAAAAATTGAAAATCTAAATATAAAAGCAAGAAACATCTGGCAATATTGTGAACAAAAAGGAATAAAAAGACTGCTTCTTACATAAACTTAAAACTCAATATAGAAGCAGACACAGAATCAAGGAGTCCCTCTGTAGATACTTAGTATGAGATCTCTACCTCTCACTTCAATATTATTTGTAAGAAATTTGGCATGTGAGATATATTTGTAATTCACCCAAATACAAAATGTAAATTATATGTCTCATGGCAACCAGATCCATACTCAATATGTACAGGTTTTACTATTTCTTGGGCCAAGATATTTTTTCTTGTGCTTTTCCTCCATTCTCCATGGTTCTCAAAGTTCTCAACAAGATTATTATTGAAGAGAAAGCTAGGGGGGCAGTGGTAATACCTAAATGGGAAAGCCAACCTTCGTTTCCCTTATTTTAAAACTGGTAGAAAAAGTCAACCCAAATCAGACACCTTTCAGAACATCACAGCCAATGTGGAGGAATATTTCACTGAAGACAGGTCTTTTATCTGACAGTCTTGTTTAAAACTGAACTTCCCGGAAGCTGGAATTCATGCAATAATTGCCTCTATATCTGCGGGACTCTTAAATAGTATGAATTCTCCTACACAAGATGGTGGGAATTTTGTAAAAACAAGCAATAAGTTAACCCATTCGCTTATAATTCAGAACATTTTATACAATTCTTGAACGCATTAAATATAAAGGGTAAGTCTTATTAAGCAATTAACAGCTGCAAATCGGCTCTTATACCTCAGTTCTCCGATCGCCAATAAAAACGAAGAATTAATAGATTCCTCAAAGGAATCTATAATATAAAACCTCAAAAAGCTAATCTTGTCTCGATATATTTGGAGAAAGCCCACATACAAATTGTTTTCTGAAAATACGAGTCGTAAGTCGGTGACACACTGCTAGCAATTATTTCAGCTCACCGGTTACAAACCTTTTCAAAATAAAATTTAAACATATAAAAAAGTTCGAGGACAGGTTTGAAATATATGTCCCTGATAGAGTTAAGACTACTGGAAAAGGAAGATACCAACCGCTAATCATTATACCCTTCAATGAAAGGACAAATTTGTGCCTTGCGAGTTTACTTACTGCCCACATAGAAAAGACAAAAGATTTCAGAACTACTGATAATGACACATCAATTCTTACCTATAAGAAGCCTCCATAACCCAGCAGCAGTGCAATCAATAAGCAGCTAGGTCAAAAAGGTACTTTTTCAAAAGTGGTGTTGATACGTATTCAAGGGTTGGTATATATTCAAGCTGTACTACTAGACACGCTGCAACCTCAGCGCAGCCCGCAAAAGGTCTAGGTGGTCAAGTAAATTCAGCACTTTTTTAGATTTTTTGTAATAAGCCTACCAATATGTCGATACAAACTCATTTCCTCAGGGGATTTTAAAAGACTCGGCTACCTCAAGCCGAGTAGTTATACGAAGTTTTTTATTTTTACTATCAGTATCATTTTGTTCAGCCTTAAATGATAAGACTGCTTGCAGACTTTCTCAAGTCTTGTTCCTAGGATAAACTTTTGTATTCTTATTTTCAAAGTAAGTTTACAGTTAAGTAACTGCGATAACAAGTGTTATCAATTCCTGTAAAACGAAAAACGTGTTTTATATCTACGATAGAAATACATTTATAAAATGTATTTTTTCAAAACAACCCTCCAGCTCTATAGATCGTTTATTTTTTCTCTAAACATCTACAAGTGGTAATAATGAGGACAGGACTGTGAAGTATAATTAACAGATCAAACGACTTACCTGTAAGGAAATTTGATCCTAATTATACGAACAGTCCTGTCCGAAATTATTACACCCCTCCCAAGTGCCCAAAAATGTATACGTATGTATAACGTATAACGAAACCCCCATTGAGATATAAAAACGATCTACAGATACAGGATTCTTTAAACTACAGTGAGGATGTGATATGAACACGATAGGTGGCGCGTCGAGTAAGACACAACAGGGCCGGCGCAGGGACAGGATAACTACGGGCGAAGAAAAATTCTTTAAACGTTGTACGGTATTGGTAGAAGTTAGCACTACTACAAGTGGTAATAATTTCGGACAGGACTGTTCGTATAATTAGGATCAAATTTCCTTACAGGTAAGTCGTTTGATCTGTTAATTTAATTAAAGTTGGTTTGCCTAACATACACCCGGTATATTGCGGTTTAGAAATCTTTTACATCTTCTTATTTTTGTATGCTTAGTAATATGTTGCTCTGAAATGAAAATAAAACGTATTTTACGTATGAGAGTTTGTAGGCTTCTGGCTATCACCATGTATTATCCATCTATCTTTTTCGAATACCGAGCTACAGAACGTTTTTGGAAAATTGGCATTTTGGTATGAAAAATCGAGCTCAGGACACCTATATAGGTTTTTATCTATCTGCCATAGTTTTAGAGAAGGCCCCAAATACCATCTAATTTGGTCCACCCTGTACAGTGAACATAACCCACGCAACCTTGAGGCTTACACTTGCCAAGACATACGAAAAATCAATGAATGTTTGTTTTTTTACATATATCACAAACCATAATCTTTTAAGTGACACCCAACATGGCTTTCTTAGTGGAAAATCTACAAATACAGCTCTAATCAATCAAATTAATAAAATAACTGAGGCTCTAGATACAGGCAACAAAACAGCGGCCATATATTATGACTTGACAAAAGCATTTGATGTAATAGACCATAGTCTCTTGCTTGGTAAGCTGGTGGCTTATGGTATAACAGGTACAGCAAGTATGTAGATAAAGTCATACTTAGAAAATAGAGAACAATTTGTACAACCCAAAAGAGTATAGCAAATATCCCATTTAAGTAAAAAAATTTAAAAACCTCCAGGGGTGTACTCCAAGGGGAATGGAGACAGTACATCATTCCTATTTCTTGTTTACTGTAATGATATGTATGCCAATGTGGTAAATTTAAATGCAAGCCTCTGCCAATTTGCAGATGACTCTATGAGAATAAAAGGAAAAACCGCTGCCCAAGGAATCACTACTTCTACATCCAGATTTTCTATCCAAGTCACTCACAACGAAAAAATTTTGTATGAGGAAATAATTGTTTATGGAACTTTAATAATATAATATTTGACATCCTCTACCCCAAAAACCCATAAAACGATACCCCACATCGGTAGTGGGGTGGGAGTGGTAGTGGGGGTGGATAAAGTAAAAAATATTTTAAGGTTTCTGGTTCTTGTACACACACTAAATCACATTTTTTTTTCATCCCCTTTAATAATGGGAGGGGGGTGGTAATGGGGGTGGCTAATGCCTAATTTTTTCTTGAGACCTTAGCTTCTCTTGTATATATTAAATACCAATTTCTTGTATATACTAAATACCAATTTTATGAACTCTTACCTGCTTGATTTACCTATTTATCCCAAATTTACCCCAATTTACCCCCCAACCCTTCGACAGAACAAGATGAAAATATAATCTAGTTCTAGATCTCGTTAAAGTACATATGTGTACCAAATTTCAAGTCAATATCTCAGACCGTTCCAGAGTAAACGTGCGCACAAAAAAAAGTTACAGACCGACAGACAGAAATTTTTTTTTCGCTCAAATTTAAAATTTCGACGTTTCATGACATTCTAAGCCTATTTGAACAATAAAAATTTTTAAAAATTTTTTTGTCGTTACTATACTTCCACTGGATGTGGAAGTAAAACGAAAAAACAACTAGTGGAAAATTGTAATCAGGCAGTGAATGATATGAAAAACTGGTGTAAAAATAATAATTTGATACTTAATTCATCTAAATCTGTCATAATAGAATTTAAAAACATACATGGCAAACAAGAAAATAAAAGCATATATAAAGTGAAATCAGATAATAAATCAATTAGAGTCATCTGCAGAACTTCTGGGTGTGGTGATTGATGCCAACCTAAAATGAACCCATCTCATAGAAGATGTAACGAGAGGTCAGCCACTATGAACAATACTTGGATGTTTTTGTGTACAGTACCTAAACAGTACTAGACAGTACCTGTACATTACTATAATACCTAAACGAAAATTTTTATTCTGTTTATTACGATAGTGGTTGGTGTATATTGGCAGTTTTTTTCTATAGACGCTTCGAAGTCTACTTTAAAATTTTCATCCTCGAATTTGGACTTTTCCTGGCCGAGGCTTGAAAATCGTTGAAAATGAGGTGGAAAGGTTCCTTTTCTCGATTCTTCGCTTATAACTCGGAAACGATGTGTCGTACGGGAAAAGGTAATCTATGCAAAATTAAACATAATTAAATTTCCTACAAGAATGTCTATAATCATTTTCTTCCTATGCATTATAGTTTACGAGATATTCGCCAGCCGAAATAGATAATTAATAATTAATTAATTAGGTACCTGAAATTTGTCTTTCAAACCGGTTTACCGTAGTCTGCTAATAAATCAGTCACAAAACAATATTTATTTTACAACACTGGACGTATTTACTAATGTAATATTTTGTCGAAATCTATACATTTCCTTAAATATACAGTGTGACTCACTTAAAATGAAGAAACCCTTATAACTTTTTTATTTTGTTTCCGATTTGAATCAAATTTTACTCAAGTATAGAACAAATTAGGATCTACTTATGAACAGAGACATATTCATCTGCTACAAAGGCAAAGCCACCTGCGTACCGCAAAATATGTGGAAAAAAATAAAAACATTTTGAATGTTAAAAATTCTAAAAAAATGCATCGGATCAGCGCTACAAACGTACATACACCAAAATTTGAGTTGGTTGAGATGGGGATTTCTCATACATAAGCTCATCTGGCAAAGGGAATTTTCCGCAATTTGTGGTGGATACGTGAAATTCTTCAAGACCCACTAATATGATTTTTAATTTTTTTCAGCTTATTTTGGTACCGCAGGTGGCTTTGCGTTTGTAGCAGACAAATATTTTTCTGGCCATAAGTAAGTCCTAATTCGTTTTATACTTGAGTAAAATTTGATTCAAATCGGAAACAAAATAAAAAAATTATAAGGGTGTTTTCATTTTAAGTGAGTCACATTGTATATTTATGGAAATGTATAGATTTCGACAAAATATTACGTTAGTAAATACGTCGAGTCTTGTAAAATAATGATTGTTTTGTGACTGTGATTTATTAGCAGACCACGGTAAACCGCTTTGATAGAAATAAAGTACCTAATTAATTTATTTATTAATTATCTATTTTGGCTGGCGAATATCTCGTAAATACATAGGAAGAAAGTGAATATAGATATAGATTGTTTTGGTATTGCACTAGTTTCAACGATTTAACCGACTGCTCACAATAAAGACGTCTACCAGTACTCTAGAAGTACACTATTGCATGCTTCGCTCTCACTTGCTCTTATTGCCATCCCAAAACCAACACTTTCCGATACTGTATATTATTAAACTAATAGAATTACTGTTACTTAGTATTACTTCTATGACGTTTTAAATTAGATTGATAATTACCTTGGTAAAGTTAATTAACGATGGAATATAGCCGAATTTTTTATTTACTTTCGTATATTATATCAAATTTGAAGTCAAATTTAATGTTCATTTATATGTATATTAATAAAATAAAGTTATTGGAAAAATACTGTAAATTTTATTTATCATGCCTATAAGTACATTAATAATGGAAAAGCCGAGGGAAAAGCTTACAACGGTACCTACTTAAGAATACTGCCATTATAATCTTTAATTAAAATTGTCTTTGTCCATTAAAATTTGAAGTTAAAGTTGATTTTTAAATTTGAGTTTCCAAATTCAAACAGCTACTTAGCAAATTATTAAATAAAACAGTTATATTCAAAACTGTTTGAGGCTCGATTTGGTTTACATAGAAAATTCTGTAGTGCAATATTGTCCACTACAATACAGTACTTGCACATTACCATACACTACTGAGACAGTACCGTACAGTACATGGACAGTACCACACAGTGCTTGGACAGTACCGTAAAGTACTTGATCAGTACCATACAGTACTCTACAGTACAAGCAATATTGCCAACAGTAGCAACAGTACTGGTAACTTATGCAACATTGTACAATACTTGTACATTTATTCACTAGTGGCTGACCCCTCGAGATGTAATTAAACAAACGCTGCACATTATGTCATATTAAACCTAAAACAGCAGGTAGACTAACATATGGTATTATGATATGGGGTGGGTCATCCGAGTTAGATAGAGCATTTATAAAACAAAAAAGAACACAAGCTAAAAACGTACTCTTCGCCAGTTTATTGAGCTTTTTATATATAATTGTTACACATTCTATAGGATACTCTTCGCAGTTTTCTTGTAAATAATGTTAGTTTTTGGACATCCTAAATTTTGTGATACCATCTTTATTGTGAAAAAAAATTGAAAAAAAAAATCCAACCTGTGGGATTCGAACACGGGACTGCAAGCAAAACAAAGCAAAGCAAATAAAATTTATTAACATTCATATATACATATGCGCCTCCCCGAAACCTGCCTCGGAGCCAGCCAGACAACCACGGTGCGCAGCGCCGTGGTGATTGTAGGGCTGAGCGGGGTAGGTTCGGCTCGGCTTGGCAACAATGACAAAAAAAGGAACAATTAAAATTCCTACCCACCTAGCATGAATTTAAAATTAATAATATATTTGAAAATAATGCTGCCCACAAAGGCCTAAAACTAATGCATATAAAACTTAGAACTAGTTGCTGGTTGTAACACTGAATAAATTTTGGCTGTTGACACGGGTGAAAAGCTAAACGAAAAAAAACCCGTACGAGAACTGCCGACCTGGTGGTCTCCCTGACGCCAGGAATATGTGGTGGAAAGAGAATAGGGTTTAAAATGTTTGAATTTTTAAAGGTTTATCGGCCAAAATAGAATTTTTGGTGACAAAAAGAACAAAAAGAATTTAACCACTGCGCCACCACCTATTCCTACAAAAATTGATTGTCCGTGATATATATCATTCATACATTTCCACTTTAGTACAAGCGACAAAAATTAAGAGAATTTTTTTAACACTAACTTTCTAAATTTCAATACAATCGGACTTTTCTTTCTTAAGTTATCGTGCTTACAAGAAACGTGACGGACGGACGGACAGACGGACATTTTGAAAGTTGTTCAGAATTCGTTCACTAACACAATGATATGAAAATTTTTTCTCTACGAGCGATATTTACGATTTTAGAAATGAGCCGATCAAATACAATAAACTCTTCGTTTTTGCGAAGAGTATAATAATAAGAATCATAAGTAATGTGCAATATACAGAACATTGTGCTCCAATATTTGTTAAATTGGGGATAATGACCGTTTATTCTCTATATATTATGTACCAAGTACCATGGTACTTGGTACATATATACACGAGTTTGAAATCAATAATCAAATAAATACGGGAATTAGAACTAGAAATGGGAACGGATTAAGTATATACCACCACATAATACAACCCTGTACAAAAGATCCCCAAAGTATGTATCTATAAAGTATTTATAATAATCTTCCTAACGACATAAAAAAAGAAAAAGTACAACATGGAGCAAAAACAAAATTAAAAAACTTCTTCACCATAAATCCGTTTTGTTCGGTAAATGAGTATTTAAACAAAAACTTTAATGCAACGGTGTGATATGTATTATGCAGTACCTATTTATGTTTATAGGAATTATTATATTTTATTATGTTAGTCTAAAATGTTTTGTATTGTTTGTGATATATTAGGTACATTATACAACAGTAATTACAATGCTGTAATCATATATAATAATTTCATTTAATTGACATGTCCAAAAAAATGTTATATTTTTAAAGGATGAATAAAAAAAACACCAAGATGGATATGAAATTACTATATTTCTCTTACGGCAACAATATGCCCAGAAAACGGTAATTTGAAACCCGCGAATATATGTATACCAGTGATAATGTATGCAACTAGTAAAGTGAACGTAAACAACGCGACCGTTATATTTTAATATTTTATCACCTATTGCTACAACATAGATACTATAGATCTTGTACAGTAAAATAAATCCCTAGTTGCTGGTAAGCTTAGTGTTGTATCTCTTAACCCTGCTTACTTACCTTGTAGAGCAAAATCTGTTATTGGAGTCCATGCATCATTTGGCTTTGCTGAAATTGTTTTATCCTCATATTCCACACAAGGAGTAGTCGGTTCTAAGATGTTAGTAAAAATGTTTTTTCAGTTAGTCAGTAACCGATATAGAAATGGGAGAACTGATTTATTTACCTAATGGTATTATAGAACTTGTATAATAAGTTTCCAGGTTTATATTTTTCTCAAGTGGAATGATTGTTATTTCTTCCACATTGGGTGTCATAGTCGTAATTGGTTCTTCCGCAGACGACTCTAGAAAAACAAAAAATATTAAATTTCAATGAGTCATCGAAATTTTGAGTTGATAGACGCGCGCGTTTTTAAAACATTCTCAAAAATGTATTTGTGCTGGGATGTTCATTTCGAAAATATGTAATTACTTCCACATCCAGTGGAAGTATAGTAACGACAAAAAATTTTTAAAAAATGTTTATTGTTCAAATAGGCTTAGAATGTCATGAAACGTCGAGATTTCAAGTTTGAGAGAAAAAAAAATTTCTGTCTGTCGGTCTGTAACTTTTTTTGTGCGCACGTTTACTCTGGAACCGTTTGAGATATTGACTTGAAATTTGGTACACATATGTACTTTAACGAGATCTAGAACTAGACTATTTTCATCTTGTTCCGTCGAAGGGTTGGGGGGTAAATTGAGGTAAATTTGGAGTAAATAGGTAAATCAAGTAGGTAAGAGTTCATAAAATTGATATTTAGTATAGACAAGAGAAGCTAAGGTCTCAAGAAAAATTTTGGCATTAGCCACTCCCATTACCACCCCCACCCCATTATTAAAGGGGATGAAAACAAAACTGTGATTTGGTGTGTGTACAAGAACCAGAAACCTCAAAATATTTTTTTACTTTATCCACCCCCCCACTCCCACTCCGTGTCACCACCCCCACCCCACTACCGATGTGGGGTATCGTTTTATGGTTTTTTGGGGTACAGGATTTCAAATATTATATTAAAGTTCCATAAACAATTATTTCCAGATACAAAATTTTTCGTTGTGTGACTTCAATAGAAAATCCGGATGTGGAAGTAATGATTCCTTGGGCAGCGGTTTTTTAATTAATTGTATTGCGTTGTTAATTATTTTGTTCTCTTTTTAAGTATTATGAGATGTTTCTTAATTAATTATTTGTTGAGTTTATTTTGTCAAAATGAATCACACGATCCAGCGGCAGGGACCCAGCCATGTCGGCATGCTTTGAACCTCCGATTAAAGAACTTATATCTAGATACATAATGGCTACCTTTTCTTCATATATCTTATTTGCTCCTAACATAGTCACATTATATGTCCATTAAAATGGATAGATGAACATCATATCCCATAGGCAACAGAGGCGGGTATGTGTAGAAGGGAAAATGTAAAATATTGTACCTATTTTATGTGATAATTATTGGTTAACTTCTAGGAATATTAACGCAGATTGAAAAAATACAATAGGTAAAGAGGTTTTATTCAAGGGAAATATGCATTGGAAGGATATTATTTATAATATTATTATTAAAACTATAAACTGAACCTCATCATGTTACGACTATGACCTATTTACTTATGAAATGATCGATTTCTGCAAATGGCACAGCACTGTTGCATGTTGCACTAAATTGTCACTAAACTGTCTAAATATGAACAGAGAATATTATTTAGGTATTAGGCAAATCACAACTTAAAATAAAAAGACTTCTTCACCACATTTTGATCGAAAAACACGAAAAACGCTTATTAACATTAATGACTGATACTGTCAAAACTGTCAAACTGAGATTATGATAATCGAACTGAAACCTACCGTGTACGAGCGGCCGCGAATACGCCGATGGGCCAATCAGCAACTTATGGGAAGAAGTGCCTTAGATTGGGAGTCTTTCGGGATCATAAAATTCATGCCATTATGTATCTAGATATAAGTTCTTTAATCGGAGCTTTGAACTCATTCGTAAAAGTGAACTGGTCCGCTGGAATTCCAATTATCTTCGAAGCGTACCGACAATGTCGGGTCCCTGCCGCTGGATCGTGTGTATACCCCTTAAAAGATCAATCAACACTTTCGAGAATTTAGTAGGGAATAATCGTAAATATACCATCAAATATTATGACACTATTTTACACACTAGTCTATTGACTTTTCGAATGTTTATTAAAATTTACCAAAAAATATATATATACAGCGTGTCCTTCGATTGAGTTCGCTATAGGTGAAATGGACAAAAAATTTTCGAATTTTTTTTTCATATTTTCACCCCTGCTTATCTAAAAAGTAATTTTGGATGTACTTTTGTTTTTTTTTAATCACGCAGGCCATGACAGTTAAGCAAAAACGAATCTCATGTTAGGTAAAGTAGCTTCTCTGTAAAAGATTCGGCAAAATTTCATTAAGGAAAGTTGTTCGGATTAAAAAGTTACAGTCCTATGCAAAATTTCAAGAACACACGCCTACTTTGATGATTTTGATTTTTTCAGTATAATTGCATTTTACGAAAAAAAAAATATATTATGCCAGTTTACTAACGTGTTTGATTTAGTACATAATGGAGTAAACATTTTAGTAAACCGGCAACATTTTTTTTTTCGTAAAACGCGAGGTAAAATGCAATTATATTAAAAAAATCAAAATCATCAAAGTAGGCGCATGTTCTTGAAATTTTGCATAGAACTATAACTTTTTAATCTGAACAACTTTCACTGTATCTTTTACAGAGAAGGTACTTTACCTAACATGAGATTCGTTTTTGCTTAACTGTCATGGCCTACGTGATTAAAAAAAAACAAAAGTACACCCAAAATTACTTTTTAGATAAGCAGGGGTGAACCTCTAAATATGAAAAAAAAAAATTCGAAAATTTTTTGTCCATTTCACCTATAGCTAACTCAATCGGAAGACACGCTGTACATATAGAGTGATTAGCAACATTATAGAAATTGAGTCCGGTCCTGGAATTTTTCTAAATAAATTATGCTTTTGACCGGAACTAAGAGAGTATAAAATGTATTAACAAATATTGTAAAAAAAAACCGCTGCCCAAGGAATCACTATTTCCACATCCAGATTTTCTATCCAAGTCTCACAATGAAAAAAATATTGATACTATATTTGCACTCCACTGTGTGGAAATAATTGCTTATGGAACTAATAATATAAAGTTTGAAATCGTCGACTCCAAAAACCCATAAAAGGAGTGGGTGGTAGTAGGGGGTGGATGAAGTAAAAAAAAATGTTAAAGCGTTTGGTTCTTGTACACACACTAAATCACAATTTTATTGTTTTCACCTCTTTTAATAATAGGGTGGGGGTGGTAATGCCAAAAAAATTTTTGAGACCTTAGCTTCTCTTATAGCAGGTGATTTTTTTAGTTGGTACAGCACCTTTTCCTCGCTTATTATTAAAGATAGAGTTTTGAAATTTTGCAGGCATACTTAGTGACATCTAATGCACTTTTTAAAATTTTTCTGTTGTTTCCCGTCTAACCGGACGTGACGTCAACTTTTGATTTTCAAATAAAACACTATAGTTTTTCTTTTGGATTTCGAAACTAGATTTTTTTCTGAGTTAGAATATGTAAAAAAAGTATTAGGTTAGAGAGGAAAGTTTTTGAGATAATGGGATTTTGAGGTTTCAGGTGTTGAGAAGCACTAAAAATCGAGTTACCTATGATGTGATTTTGTAGCAGATTAATATATTCTTACTTTATTAACCAATCAAAAAGTATATTTTCAAAAAAATAGACCAATAGGATTTGTTTAAAGTGAGAAAAACGGCTATCGATAAGTGGAAAAAATCGAGAAAAATGTATGTTACTTTTTTCGTAGTAGCCATGTGTCAAACTAAAAGTCATTGAAATTCTTAAAATCTGACATTTCACTTTTCATCTTGATTTCTGTACACAAAATGAATGAAAAAAAAGCCATTTGGCGATGTTTCACAAGAAAATATTAACGAAGCTATGAATGAAAGTGTCCCAGTTAAAACGAGAAACACTAAAAATTCTATATGGAAACAATTTAAAGCTTTTTGTAAAGAGCATTATTCCCTCGAGAAAGATATGGCTACTAAGATAAACTTGCAAATATTTTGACTGACTGGGGTTATAACATGATAAAGAACATTAGAAAATGTTTTTATTTTTTATTGTAAATCGTTATTTTTAAAATATTAAATAAACAGTTTTGTTGTTTTAATAATTATTTTAGATAATATTTTTTAATCATATATTAATCTTCTGTAATACACACGAGGTTGATTTTCTACTTGGGTAAATTTTTTTTGAGTGACTCAAACCTGTTTTCCTGAAAATTATGCTCGAATTAAGGGACATAGGAAAAATCGCTCCACTTCGTGTCGCGATTTTTCCATGCTCTTAATTCTCGAATAATTTTCATGGGAAAACAGGTTTTTGTCCAAAATAAATTTACCCGGTAAAAAATCGACCTCTTGTGTATTAATACCCGATTAAAATTGCCGTTAAAACGCGTAGTAGCCGCACGTCAGGTCAATAGAAGTTTGCGTTGTCCTCTTTGAATTTATGATTTTTAACCAAAATGGTCAAAGTTACCAACTTGTTGTAATTTCAAGCAGAATATCCCGAGAAAAGAAGACTTGATCGTCGATTTAAAAAAAAAAAAATTACAAATTTAATAACTTCGGGACAATTTAAAATGAAACGAAACAGAACTTGCTATGTGAGGAGGCAAGAGGATAATGAATTAAATATTCTATTGGCCGTTACGGAAAATACAGGTATTTCAATTCGTCAACTAGAAGTGCAATTTAACATATCCTATTCCTACATCCAGAAAATATTGAAACGATACGGCCACCATCCTTGCAAATACTCGATACATCAAAAGTTACTTCCTGGAGATTTTCCCAGACGAACTGCGTTCTGCGAATGGTTCATGATAAAAAATCAAGAATATCCGGGGTTTTGGAGCAAAATAATTTGGAGTGACGAGGCCAGTTTTACCAATAACGGCAGTTTCAATCGACATAACGCACGCTACTGGTCCACGGTTAACTTACACTTAACTAAATCCAGCAACTTTCAGATAGTTTGGAAGTTCAATGTTTGGGATGGGCTTATTAACAACCAACTGATTGGACTTGTTGTTTATGATCAAAATCTCAATGCATTGTTTTATTCCCAAAACATATTCCCTTTCTGGGAAGAAAATTATCAACTATAATATCCCAAGGACGTTGATAATACGAAATAATTTTATCACAGTCTCCGAAAGCACTTGCTTGGTAATATCCCGACGCCGCAGGCGGAGGGATATTACCTAAAAGCAACGTGCTTGAGGAAGTTGTGATAAAATTATGAGTTATTTATCAACGTTCGAGGGGTATTCGCATAGAAAATTTTTTGCAATCTATTTTATTTATTTGTTCAAAATTATTTATTAAAAACATAATTATTAAAAGAGCAATTTGTAAAATTAAATGTAGATTAAGTATTATGTATTATTTGGTGTGTTTTCCTCCATTATTATATTCATTAAATCATTATTTGCAGTTCCAAATCGATATTGTCAAGAAATAAATTTGAAATTATTGAACTCTCATTACTGTCAAACTGGGTGATATAAGTGAAAAGATCCCTTAGGGATCTTTTCAGTGTAATTCTGTTCTGATTGGTTATTAGTAGTTATACAGTACCAATATGAACTCACTTCAAGGTCAAGCTGGAGCTGTGGCTGTAGCTGTGACGTCAGCACGCCTGCAGCCCCGCGGGGGGTGCGCAGGTGATAGATGATAGATCCTATGATCTAGGTTCTAGTGTGAGGTGAGATAATGCTAGATGATAGATCCTATTATCTAGGTTGTAGTGTGAGGTGGGATCTTCTTAGATGATAGGTGATAGGACCTAATGGGAGGGGGGAGATGGGAGATCCAATCCCCGAGCTTAGATAAGAGATTATATCTAAAAGGACGTGGCTGAGAGTATACAGGGTGTGTCTAAAATAAGATGGCTGCCGTTTATTGACTAATAGTATTGTATGTTTACGTTAGTGGGCGTTAAGAAAATGGCTACTGACGTCCATCATTGAGATTAAATAGACAAGTCTTATAATTATGAGATAAATATTCATTTACTTCTATATGTTAAGATTTCAATGTAAAACTGTGACCAAATGCAGAGACGTTATCGGATTCCAGGAAATTGTTAATGTAAATAAATGCGACTGCCTACGGCTATATGTATATTTAAAACGTGATTAATTACCTTTAGATAACTACAGCGGCTAGATCAAAGGAAATATCGAGACCCAATATAAACGCTTTTCAGACAAGTCTCTTTAGCCCGAGTTTTATATAAGATAAATATTCATTCGCTTCTCTACGTTTAGATTTCAATTTAATAAGAATATAATGCAGAGCTGTTATCGGATTCCGAGAAATTGTTAATGTAAACAAATGAAATCATTTCTGATAGCCTACTAACATAAGATAGGTATACGGTAAAGATGCATGCGAAGAATTTTGTGTCTTACAATACATGGTTTCTTATGGGAATATGTAGCCACCCCGCAGCGATATAGCAATTTAACATTGTTTTATATGTAAAAGACGAACAGATTATGAAAATTCGGGGGCCTTTTAGAAATCGTTCACTGCAAAGTCACGTGACCCTCGACCGCCGAGTATAAAAGCAGCGTCATCTCCCCACCTCGATCATTAGCTGTTTATCTCTCGCGGTGAACGGTTGTCTAATTGAAACAGTATGTCGTCTACCGAGACCGTATCTAAACTCAGTACTGATATAATTAATTTAACTAAAAAATCATTGCTGCTCTTAAAGACCGATGATGAAATCGACCAACATATTTCGATAATTAATAGCAATATTAAACTAGTAGCCAAGGCAATTAAAATCAAAATTCATATCGATAATAAAGGTGAAAATATATTTAAATTGGAAAATAATTTAGCGCTTTTAAAATACTACCGAGAGCAATTGAAAAAATTAAAATTAAAAAATAAAATATTAGGCGGTTCCTTAAAGCCGCCAGCACGAAAATATTTAGTATATCAAGAGGTAGAATCTTGTTTTAAAAATCGTGTTAAGTCCGGTATAATAACTAACGTACAAATTAAAGAACCGGTATTATTTTTTAAAAAAGCGTTTAGGAGCTTCTCTATTCAAATTAAAAAATGTTTGAAAGATGGACTAATTAAAGTAAATGTTATTTTTGAATGTAACTTCGTACAGCCTACTAATGGCACAGTGGAATTAAAAACTTTTGCTACAAGGAACGCTGTGATAGACTTAAATACGGATTTAAAGGAATGGTATAAAGAAAATGTATCCGAACGGTTATTGAAACATCTAGAAGACTTTCAAGGAAAAGATTCAGGCTGGGCCTTATCGGAAATTATCGGGCTAAGAGTAAATGTTAATAAATATTGTCCTATAACAGTGGGATTATCAACATACGCTGAAATGCCAAGCTTTATAAAAAATAAAATGTGTGTTATTAACGTTAAAAATAATGACGAATATTGCTTCTTATGGTCAGTAGTTTCGGCATTATACCCGGCTAAGAAGAATGGGGAGAGAGTAACTTCATATCCTCATTTTGAGGACGTTTTGAAATATGATGGCATCGAGTTTCCGATGGAATTAAGAAATATTAAAAAATTCGAACGCTTAAATGATATTTCGATAAACGTATACACCGTAGTTAAAAGGGAAGTTTTACCGGTATGTTTAAGTAAATACAGTTATGAACGCGTCGTAAATTTATTAATGATTCCTACGAATTCTGCCGATAATTTTACTGATGCTGCGCAATATCATTTTGCTTGGATAAAGAATATGTCTCGATTATTAAATAAACAACTATCTTCAGACGGACATCGAGTATTTATTTGCAACCGATGTCTTAATCATTTTACAACTCAAGAACTTCTAGACCGGCATTCAAATGATTGCAATTCGAAAACTAATACATGCAAAATTGAATTACCCGGCGAGGATGAAAAGTTTTTAAAATTTAAAAATTACCGATATAAAGAAAGGGTACCGTTCGCTATTTATGCTGATTTCGAATGTATCTTAGAGGACTGTGATGCTAACACGAATCAAAATACGCAAAATTACCAGAAACATACGGCTTTTAGCGTCGCGTATTACTTAAAATGTTCCTATGATGACAGTCTATCACAATTTAAAATGTACCGAGGCGCCGACTGTCAGTACTGGTTTGTTAAAGAACTTGAAAAAATTTCAGACCGAGTTAATGTAATCATGTCCGACATAAAACCTATGGAATCGTTAAACGAGACACAAAAAAATGAATTCGATCTCGCGCAGGTCTGTCATATCTGTGAGAGGCCCTTCAAAGAGACGGACATTAAAGTAGCCGATCACAATCATTTAACTGGGTACTATAGGGGACCGGCGCATATGAGATGTAACATTAATTATCAAGATAGTCACGTGATTCCGGTTATATTCCATTGTTTATCAGGTTACGACGGCCACCTGATAATCAAACAGCTAGCAACGGCATTTGACGGACAAATTTCATTATTACCGATTAATAAGGAAAAATACATTTCTTTCACTAAACGAGTTAAAGATACGAAAATTAAACTGAGATTTATTGATTCGTTTAGGTTTATGGCAGACAAAATCGAAAAACTAGCTTCCTATCTCGACGATGACCAGAAACGAATCACTAAATCGTACTGTAATAATGACGAACAATTTCAATTATTAACGCGGAAAGGTGTTTTTCCTTATGATTATTTAAATTCTTGGGAAAAATTAGACGAGACATCTCTACCGGCTAAAGAAGAATTTTACAGTAAACTGACTGACGAAAACATAACAGAGGACGATTATAACCACGCTATGAATATCTGGAATAAATTCGATATTAAGACATTAGGAGAATATTCCGATATATATTTAAAAACAGATGTATTACTGCTAGCTGATATATTTGAAAATTTCCGCGAGACATGCATACAGACGTACGGACTTGATGCTTTAAATTATTATACTGCTCCGGGACTGGCATTCGACGCGATGTTAAAAATAACTAAAGAAAATTTAGAGCTTCTCACAGACATTGATATGATACTGATGATTGAAAAAGGCGTGAGAGGCGGTGTAGCGCAGGTATCTAACAGATATTCGAAAGCTAACAACAAGTACATGGGGGATGCGTTTAATCCCGACGAAAGAGAGACTCACATCATGTACTTTGACATCAATAACATGTATGGAGCCGGGATGTCTGTTCCGCTACCTACAGGTGCTTTCGAGTGGGTACCCGTCGAACAATTTTATGCCTTAGATATTCCAAATTTATCGGACGAGTCAGACATCGGTTATATTTTGGAAGTAGATATCGAGTATCCACTTGAATTACATGAGCTACATAAGGATCTCCCGATGTGTCCAGAACATATGGTGCCGCCCGGTTCAAAACATTCAAAATTAATGACCACTCTGTTAGATAAAACGCGATATGTAATGCATTATAGGACTTTAAAAAAATGTTTAGAACGCGGATTAAAACTCAAGACGGTACATAGAATTTTAAAATTTAAACAGTCACGGTGGCTAAAGAAATACATTGATTTAAATACGGATTTACGAAAACAGGCAAGTAACGAGTTTCAGAAAAATTTCTATAAGCTAATGAACAATGCGGTGTTCGGAAAGACAATGGAGAATGTCCGCAAGCACAAAGATGTTAAATTGGTAACTAAATGGGAGGGGAGATATGGTGCCAAGTCTCTGCTCGCGAAACCGAACTTTCACAGTTCGACTGTCTTCGGCGAGGATATGATTATTATTGAAATGAATCGACTAAAAATTAAATTCGATAAGCCAATATATGTGGGGTTCGCCATTTTAGATCTTTCAAAAATTATTCTTTACGATTTTCATTATGATTATATTAAAAAAGAATTCGGTGAGCAAGCCAAACTACTTTACACTGACACAGACAGTTTAATTTACGAATTTAGCGACGTTGATATATACAAGTACATTAAAAAAGACATCCATCAGTTCGACACATCGGATTATCCTGTAGACAATGTCTACGGAATACCTCATGCAAATAAGAAGGTACTAGGCGTAATGAAAGACGAATGTCAAGGGCGCGTAATGACAGAATTCGTAGGACTCCGTGCAAAAATGTATAGTTATAAAGTGGAGGGTGTGTCGGTAAATAAAAAAATCAAGGGTCTCTCGCGTTCGGTAATCAGAAAAATTACATTTGAAGACTTTACGAATTGTCTATTTAATAAAGAAATTTTGACCAAAGAGCAGCGATTAATTCGATCAAAGAAACATGAAATATATACTATCAAACAGAATAAGGTGGCACTCAGTCCGTATGATGATAAAAGAATTATAAATTATATAAATACCGATACGAAACCTTGGGGATATAATTTCCAACAAGTCTCAGCTCGTCAGATGACGTCATCGACGCAGTGAAGCGCTTGGCAGTAGCCGTTCGGATTCATTTACTTTAGAGACTTTGATCGCGATGGACGGGTTAGAAAAAGAATTGCAGTACAAGCTTGTACTTATCACTCGCGACGTATATGAGAAGTACATTCAAAATGCATTGAATCGGGGTAATTATCAATTAGTTCATAAAATTTTAGAAAAGATTGTTATACCGGACAAAGCTTTATACTGGATGGCTTTAAGAGATAGTTCTAATTTCGATTTAATGAAAAAAATATTTACGAAAAAACTTCAAAACGATATTTTTATTCAACAGTTGGAATATATTTTCCAAAGAGAATGTATTACTCACCTTACAGTGTATCGATTACGAGAAGTAATTAACAGACATTATCCCGCCGCGAATAATAGTTATTTTAGAATTTTTTTAGAAGAATTATTAACGTGTAATGATGATTATATGTCAATTGATTTTTATTCGAAATCGTACCCGGCTAAAAATATTTCTGATAATTATAAAAGTATTGATTGGTCGATTAATAAAGCATTTTGCGAGGCAGCTTACTTTACACAATACGAATTTCTTGAAATTTTGTTTCGAGTAATTGGTAGGAATAATATACATTTCAAATTAGATATTAATTTCAATGAAGAGCATAAGCAGTTAATAAAATGGCTGGAGGATAATATATCCAAAGGTCGCTCTGGGCAGCCGACTGGTTGGAGCTCTGGTCCAGACAGCGGGCACTGGCCATCCACTACCTTAGAAGATTATGTTAAGACGCTTGACATAGTTCGCCTACATTTTTTGTAATTAGTATTAAAGTATTGTAATATAAATATTTTTACATTTAATAAATTAAATTATTTATAAAATGTGTGTTTTTATTTCCTAATACCTATCCTGACATGATGATCATGAGAGAGGCAGGTGAGACAGCTTGAACAGCTCCAACAGCTCGAACAGCTCCAACAGGTGTAACAGGTACCGTACCTGTTACACCTGTTGGAGCTGTTCGAGCTGTTGGAGCTGTTGGAGCTGTTCAAGCAGGCCATATACATATACATATACGTGTATTATATATGGGCTGTTTGAACAGCTCGAACAGCTCCAACAGCTCCAACAGCTCCAACAGGTGTAACAGGTACCGTACCTGTTACACCTGTTCGAGCTGTTGGAGCTGTTGGAGCTGTTCGAGCTGTTCAAACAGCCCATATACATATACATGTATTATATAGGGTCAGTTTCAACAGCTCGAACAGCTCCAACAGCTCCAACAGGTGTAACAGGTACGGTACCTGTTACACCTGTTGGAGCTGTTGGAGCTGTTGGAGCTGTTGGAGCTGTTCAAGCAGCCCATATACATATACATATACGTGTATTATATAGGGTCAGTTTCAACAGCTCGAACAGCTCCAACAGCTCCAACAGCTCGAACAGGTGTAACAGGTACGGTACCTGTTACACCTGTTGGAGCTGTTGGAGCTGTTGGAGCTGTTCAAGCAGCCCATATACATATACATATACATGTATTATATAGGGTCAGTTTTAACAGCTCGAACAGCTCCAACAGCTCCAACAGCTCGAACAGGTGTAACAGGTACGGTACCTGTTACACCTGTTGGAGCTGTTGGAGCTGTTGGAGCTGTTCAAGCAGCCCATATACATATACATATACGTGTATTATATATGGTCAGTTCCAACAGCTCGAACAGCTCCAACAGCTCCAACAGGTGTAACAGGTACGGTACCTGTTACACCTGTTGGAGCTGTTGGAGCTGTTCGAGCTGTTCAGACACTTAATAAGTATGAGATGCTATCAACTCATTGAAATAAAAAAAAAGATTATTAATAACATTTTTTATTAATATAAAAAAAATACAATTAAAATTGTGTAGAATTAATAAAATAATAAAAACACTGGTCTGGCTATCCGGCGGGAGGGCAGATCGTATGTTAATTAAAAAAAGAAATTTATTGGTCTCGCCGGCTGACAGATCGACTTCTCCAAATCTCCGAAGAAATTCTGAGTTCAATGGAGTCTGTAACAATTTAAAAAAATATCTATAAGTATTGAGTTATACGAAACGGAAAAAATATTTTAAATACCTTTCATGATGTCGGCTAAGAGTATCGGCCGGGGCATCTCCTGTGGTGGTGGTGGTGGTTGCGTTACGGGGTCCTGGGGCTGAGGCAGCCCCAGGTACCTCCAGCCCTCCGGTGGGACTTGACACATTGAACATTGGCAAATATTGCCCGCTATCAGCTCTCTAAGCCCCGTTTGATGGTGCATCTTTGCAGCGTCTAACTGATCACCGCGCTCTGGCTCGAGGCGAGAGCTCTCCCCCCACTTCTCTCTCTCTGCCCCCCACCCGACTCGTCATTCATACACGCACACATGTATACAGAAATAAAAGCCAGTATGGTTAGCATAAATTTGTTTATTCAAAATCCTTATCTTTATTTACAATATACCACTGATATATCGAGTAGACATTCTGCCTAGAGCAGCGTAAATGATTATTAATATGTTTATGACAATGATATTCTAAATTATTTAACATTAAACTATTCATATTATTACAATTATATAAGTCTATAATATTATTATTATTAGACAGATAATGCTGAAGCCATCGCTTCTTTTCCAGCCCCTTGACATAAACTTTTGCTTCTCTCTCAAGTACGTGGCTGTCGATGAAGTCCTGCAGGTCCCGTACCAGAGATTATCATAAGGCGTGGACCATTGGAGGCCGTGCACATGATCAGTTATCCAATTAATTTGCTTCTTAATATTGCGTGTAAGAAGCCCGTAACTAACAGTCGGTTTAATTATCCGATGTACACACGAGACATCGGTAATATTAAAAATTGAAATTTCTTTACATGTAAAAGCTAACTCCTTTTTATGCTGGAAGCCCTGCACGTCTATTATATACATATTAGTATGGACGAACTATACTGGTTAAAGGATTGTAAAAAATCAATCTATCATGAATTATAAGACAATATGCAGCAGTGTCTTTCGGAATATTTTTATTAGTGCTAAATTCCAGCCTAATGTCCACTGCACTCGACTTTACAACCTCATTCTGACACGACCAGTCGATAACTACCAGAGGAGCTTTTCAAAATTTATCATCTTCGTGGATTTTATTTCCACTTTTAACGTATTTTTATTGGATACTATAGAAATATGACCATCGTTACCATGATTCAGAATAAAATGCTTTCTTACGTAATTATTTATATCTTCTATTTCATACGAGCCCTCCGGAATTTTTATAAACTTATCGTCTGTATCATAATATATATGATTATTTGTAGCGTCTATGTTCGGTATGGAGTTATACGCCTCGAAATTTATTAAAGCAAGCGAATATTCAGCGCCGTCTTCAAGGTCTATGGGTGGGGAAAAGTGCGCGGTTAAATTAGATGATTTGCCGGATAATGTAAACGTACAAGACATGTTGCGGCTTCAAGGTTAGCTCTGAGAATGAACGTGACTTAAAAGCATGACGCATTATATAGAAATTGTAAACACAGATGTCCACAATTTACTGTGTCATAAGACTGATACTGCTTGTGATTGTATTCAATAGAACAATTTAAATATTTTATTAATTCGAGAGGAGGCTGTAAATTACCAAAACTATCATAATAAACGGCTTTCGAACCGTTCTTAAAGTATGCAGTCCAATGAGTACCATTACCGCTATCACTATCCAAGTTCACAATGCCCGTCTCAATTTTATGTACGCGTTTAGGTAGTCGGTCTCGCATAAATATTCCTCGAAAATTAGGTATATTTAACATCTTAACATATTTTTTCAGATCCACGTCGGTGAGCGCTCGATTTGGTAATTTTACTAGTCACTTGCTGTTGGTGTTTTTATTCATGTATAGTCCAAGTCCCGTTCGATAGGGACGAAGATAGAGTCCCTTACCGAGGGCGATACTCTCCATAGCCTGATTGTGACGTTTAGATTCTTTAAGCTGGGAGGATGCCGCCTGAGAATCTCTTACAGCTTTCGCTATACCTGCAGATCCGCCGGCTAGCGCTCCCAGAGCACTAAGTCCAGCAAATATTGGTATTAGCGGTAGAACGCCACCCGTCTTCGGTATAGGAATAACGCGAGCAGCCATCGGTGATATTTTTTTATCTTTTTTAATACGCTGTACTGCACGAGAGGCCTTTTTAATAGCATCCCCGACAGAGGGAGCTCCACGTACTAGTTTACGAATTTTATTGGATATTTTTTTAAACGTCATCGTACCGCCACATTTTCTTTTTTTACATCCCAAGCCTAATTTAACTTTAGCACTCATGATGCCTGCTACACCGGCTGCTGCCGCTCTTTCTCCGATGGACGAATCCCTAGCAAATACACGCTTCAGAGCACGTTTTGCCAATTCTTTATCGGCAATATGCCGTCCTTTCACATCATTGACTTTAGAATATTGTATGTCGTGGTCACGACACGCCTCATCTAGACCATTAATTCCGCGATCTCCTCGCGCCAGTCTTTTTTCTAATTTAGTACCCGGGCCGCAGAAACGATAGCCAGGGATATGGGCTTCGAAAGGTAATTTATTTATGAGAGTGTTTACAGCCATGTTACCTCTATCACATGTAATAGTAGACTGAGGTGTTACAGGTGACCGAAAGCTATTTATACTTAAACTCCTGGTGGAAATACCTCAGTGTCAATCATGCGTTTCATCAAGACAGGTAACAGTCTGAAAATCGATAATCTCGATTTCGATAGTCATGTGAAAAAAGATAGTAGACATGGTCCTCTGTTACCCGACAGCATCAGGTGTATCATTTGCGGACCTTCAAATTGTGGGAAAACAAACATCGTGATAAGCCTGCTGACTCATCCACACGGCTTGCGTTTCAAGAATGTTTACGTCTACTCGAAATCTCTCTACCAGCCTAAATACGAATATCTTAGAAAAGTACTCGGCTCGATCGTGGGATATCATGAATTCAAGGATAGCGATGTAATAATGACGCCTGCGCAAGCTAAAATTAATTCCATTTTTATATTTGATGACGTAGCTTGCGAAAATCAAAGTGTGATGCGTGACTACTTTAGCATGGGACGGCATAAACAGATAGACAGACCTATACTCGCATTCCGAAACATCTGATAAGAGACAATGCAAATTTACTGATATTATTCAAGCAGGATGACATGAATCTTAGACATGTATATTCCGATCACGTTAATACCGATATGAGCTTTGAGGATTTCAAACATATGTGCTCGTTATGCTGGAAAGATAAATACGGATTCCTAGTGATAGATAAAGATAGCGATATTAAACATGGCCGATACAGAAAGGGGTTTGACGAGTATATATACCTGTGATTTTACTATCTCAATCAGTTGATAATTACACATGTTATCTGACGCACCTGTCGACATGGACATTACTAATAAAATTATCGAAGCTCGGAAAGCCGTAAAGCGCAAATTAGAGGCACTCAAAATGCACGATCTGCAAATCGAAAAGTCTTTTGCCCCAATCACCGCACCTTTACATTCAATAGCTAAACATATCAAGCTTGAGACGGACGAGAATTTAAACATTAAGAAAAAGTCTGAACCCCCAGAGGATGAAAAAAATATTAATATTACACCGTCACCGTCGATTGTCGACTCTGAAGAAGGCGACCGGTCAGATGAGAAGTATCTTGAGAAATTTAGCGATCTGCCTAAAACATATATATCTGAGATGATGCATGATACTGAAAATACACATGATTTTCGATATGGTGTACGATATAATCCCGAAGAAGATAAATATTATATTGGAAATTCTGCCATTCAGTTTGACGGTGACAATTTAATAATAAATAATAAAGAGTATCAGGGCACTCGCGGTCTTTATGAATTACTATTTAAAAAACGTTCGCATCACTATAACTATGATGATAAGAAACAGTACATTGATATTGTAAAAAGGACTAGCGCACATAAGAGAAATTATGATTCTGAAAAGCAAAAGTCTGGTAGTAAGAGCTGGAAGTACCTGCATATTATTAAACCGATGCTTTACGCTCGCGAACCTCGGCAACGTGCTCCTGGTAAAGTAAAAGGCGGTGAATTAATGATGCAAGTCACCGATAATGCTATTGATTACGTATATTGGGACGATCCTAATGAACTCGTCGATCGTCTTAGGCTTTTGATAGCTTCACAGGAGGCAGGCAATTCAAGTCATACGAATGAAATAAATAGAATTTTAGAGGAACTATTAGAAAGTAAAATAATCGAACCGCTGGATTAATTTAACAGTACGTAAATTATTGTTGAACTGTAAACATGTCTGCTGTAAAAAGAGATATTGTTAATGAAATACATAAGCCGGCTAGAATTAACTTTAAGAGACGAAAAGTCGTAGTTAGAGGTTTAAATGAATTGCTTCAGGCTGACTTAGTCGAAATGATTCCATATGCTAATTACAATAAAAATTATAAATATATTCTCATTGTAATTGATGTTTTTTCAAAGTACGTATGGGCTGAACCAGTTAAATCTAAATCTGGCGTAAATGTTACTCGAGCTATGGAAAAAATATTAGTCGCAGATAAACGAATCCCCGTCAATTTACAGACTGATAATGGAACCGAATTTTATAATATTAATTTTCAAAAATTAATGAAAAAATATAAAATTAATCATTATTCTTCGTATAGCACTAAAAAATGTTCAGTAGTCGAACGCGTAAATAGGACTATAAAATCTATGATGTATAAAGAATTTAGTATAAATGGTTCTTTTCGGTGGTATAATTTACTTGCTGATATTATTAAGAAATATAATAATACTAGGCATAGTACCATCGGCATGAAACCTGTAGATGTAAATAAAAAGAATGAAAAAATACTCTTGAAATCCGTTTACAATTATCCTACAATTACATACACGCAATTACCTAAATTTAAAATTAACGATCATGTGAGAATAAGCAAGTACAGAGGCGTGTTCGATAAAGGTTATACTCCTAATTGGTCTAATGAAATATTTACTATTTCAAAAATTAATTATACCAGCCCCATAACATACTTACTGACCGATGCACAGAAACAGCCAATAGAAGGATGCTTCTATACTGAAGAACTGCAGAAGGTTAAACATTCAGACATGTATCTCGTTGAGAAAGTTTTAAGGAAGAAAGGAAATAAGGTTTTCGTTAAATGGCTTGGATTTGACAGTTCCCATAACAGTTGGATTGAAAAAAGTAGCATTGTTTAATTTTTATGCACTTATATTAATTATTATTATTATTATTATTATTATTATTGCTATTATTTTTATAGGTTATGTATTCCATGTACATATATAAGCTTTATTACTGTATTATGCGTTCAGATAAATAAAATATATTATAAAAATTAAATTATTTTTTTATTTTTCGTCTGGGGTGGCTTTATTTTTTAAGATTTAATTTTTTTGATTGCATATTTGAATTCAGCATTAAAAAACACATAAAATGTAGCATGAACATTTTCGTTACAATAAACTTGAAAAATATGAATTTTTTCATTTTTTGCCTGGGCTGGCTTTATTTTTTAAGATTTAATTTTTTTGATTGCATATTTAAATTCGACATTAAAAAAGACATAAAATGTAGCATGAACATTTTCGTTACAATAAACTTGAAAAAAATCTGAATTCTTCATTTAATTAGGAAATGGGTAATAATAGTCAACCATTTTTTAAATTAATTTATTAATACATATAAGAAAGAGGTTACATGTTTTGTGATATAAATAACAGAATATTTATGTTCAAGTACTGGATTAATTATTTGAGCGTATCGTAATATTTTAATTTGAAAACGATCTCGATCGCGGGCGTCTTGCATCCAGTTACCACATCTAGCAGTTCTATGGGCATAGCTCCAATGGTAAATGTGATGAATTTTAACGTCCTCGCTGAACTGAACTGTTCTTGGACTTCTTCGGCTGGATACTGACATGTTGAAATGTACGTAAAACTTCAACGTACTTAACGTCTTCTCTGAGTAATTTTAAATTGTTCATAAATTGCTGTAACCTCTTCTTATATGTTTCGGGATCCATCTTTAGGACTCGATGAATTCGATGTTAGTGGTCGTGCCTGCTAGCCCTCTATATACTAAGTACACTTCTTTTAGTATAATGGTTTGTTGTAGCGTTACCATATCATCATCAGAAATAATGCGTGAGTATCTGGCTGGTAGACTCACTTTACAATTTTCGAGGATTACTTGGACCTGGATACCATACGGTGAAAGTGCTTTATATATATCTAGCACTTTATATTTTCTATCGACTTCCAGCTCATAGATTTTCATGAACGGCGTGACATGAGCTTCAACATTAATTTTTGTGAAAGACATTGCTGCTGCTGCTGCTTGTATATATCGACTTTAAGATTGTGAATGAATGCAGCGATCTCAGGTCTTTACTTTTATGCTGTATTCCACCCCCACTTTTCGTATCGTGTAAGCAGAAAAATATGGGAAAAAATATGATGATTTCATTGTTTACATTATTTCTCTCCAAACCCTGAGACGCTCCTTATAATGGATCACGTGACTTATTAGTCATTGTATTATAACCGCCGGATGCTGTTATCAAAGACAATTAATCACGTTTTAAATATACATATAGCTGTAGACAGCCGCATTTATTTACATTAACAATTTCCTGGAATCCGATAACGTCTCTGCATTTGGTCACAGTTTTAACATTCAAATATAAAATTTACGTATTGAAGTAGATGAATATTTATTTCATATATAAGACTTGTCTATTTAAACTCAATGATGGATGTCTGTAGCCATTTTCTTAACCTCTAACGCCCTCTAACGTAAACATGCAATACTATTCGTCAATAACTATAAACAATAAACGGTAGCCATCTTATTTTTATTACTAGATACACCATATCACTAGTACACCTTATATACTTATTTTTTATTACTAAATACACCCTGTATACTTCTTTTATTACTAGATACATCCTATATACTCTTAGCCACGCCCTCTTAGATATAATCTCTTATCTTTAGCTATAATCTAATATCTAAGCTCGGGGATTGGATCTCCCCCCTCCCATTAGGTCCTATCACCTATCATCTAAGAAGATCCCACCTCACACTACAACCTAGATAATAGGATCTATCATCTAGCATTATCTCACCTCACACTAGAACCTAGATCATAGGATCTATCATCTATCACCTGCGCACCCCCCGCGGGGCTGCAGGCGTGCTGACGTCACAGCTACAGCCACAGCTCCAGCTTGACCTTGAAGTGAGTTCATATTGGTACTGTATAACTACTGTTATTTCAGCACACGTGATTAGAAATGGACAAATTTAATAGGATTGCTATTTGAGCTAAAAATTTTCTAGATAATTTACCTTTGGCAGCACTTAGAGAAATTTATTTTATGCAAGACGGAGCCCAACCTCAAATGCAAGGGTTCTTCTAACAGTTATTTTTGAGGACAGGTGGATCGGAACCTCCGGGCTGATTAGATAGCCAGCGAGGTCCCCGGATCTCAATTCATTGGATTTTTTTATGGGGTCACATTAAAAATAATGTTTAAATAAATCTGCCAAGAGATGAACACCCAGTTTATTGAAAACACAACAGGAAGTGTCAAGAGAAGAGATGAAAAGTGTTTAGATCAAAATGGTGGCCTATTTGAAAATTATTTGTGGTAATTTCCTTGTTATTGCAGCTTCATGTTTAAATTTTTGTCACTGTTTGAAATAAAAATGTTTATTGTTTTTTTTTTATTGTTTGAAATGCTAAATTCAAAGACGACAACGCAAACTTCTATTGACGTGACGTGTGCGCCTACTACGCGTTTTGACGGCAATTTTAATCTGCCACAAAATGATTCCATAGGTAACTCGATTTTTAGTGCTTCTCAACACCTGAAACCTTAAAATCGCATTATCTCAAAAACTTTCCTCTCTAACCTAATGCTTTTTTTTACATATTCTAACTCAAAAAAAATCTAGTTTTGAAATACAAAAGAAAAACTATAGTGTTTCATTTGAAAATCGAAAGTTAACGTCACTTCCGGTTAGACGGGAAACAGCAGAAAAAATTAAAAAAGTGCATTAGATGCAAAAAATGACACTAAGTATGCCTGCAAAATTTCAAAACTCTATCTTTAATAATAAGCGAGGAAAAGGTACTGTACCAACTAAAAAAATCACCCCGTATATACTAAATACCAATTTTATGGACTCTTACTTGCTTGATTTACCTATTTACTCCAATTTACCTCAATTTATCCCCCAACTCTTCAACAGAATGAGATCAAAACATATATGATCTAGTTCCAGATCTCATTAAAATACATATGTGTACCAAATTTCAAGTCAATATCTTAAACGGTTACAGAGTAATCGTGCGTACAAGGAAAATTAGACAGACAGGCCGACAGACAGAATCTTAGAGTTTTATATATAAACATAAGCGTAACGAGCCAATTTTATTGGGGGAAAATCCAAAAAATAATTTTTCCACCGAAATAAAAATTGCCAACTTATATCTCAAATTTCCAACTTTTGCCCGACTTTTGCCAAGTCTGACAAAGTTGGGGTAACGTACCTCCATACCCCCCCCCCCTTCGCTACGCCCCTGGATATAAATTGTCAAAACTGTACAAATATTTACCTTGTGACTCTGTTGATGCTGGTTGTGCTTGGTCGTAACTGTTTGTATTCTCTATACACCTGTGTAGTAAAAATGTGTTAGACATTTCATAACTTTATTGTTGAGCATGAAAAGAATGGTCGGTAGAATAATTAACTTAATGTAGTTAAATTAAAAATGCAACTTATCAACTGCGTTCACTGACGGCGCCAAACTTTTTAGACTGAGTGAGCACATTTTTTTTTTATTATTTCCTGAGAGAAGGCACAGAAACATGATTGCAATATTATTAGTACACGCAAATTATATTAAAAAACACTGAATAGGACAAATAATTTATAAAGTAATAAATAATATTTGAGATGCGTATCTAGATAGGGTTAGAAATAGATACCCGGAAAGTCCCCTCCCCCAATTTAGGTGGAACGTCCCTTTTTTTTGCAAAAAAAACCACCCCCAACGTGGACTTAAAGCTGTTTTTTTCACTTTTAGCTTGTAAACCGTTCGTCGGAAGAGAAAAAAAGTATAGGAAATAAAAAAAATTGTCGTTAAATTCTGCATAAAAAGTGTCCTATTAACCTTGTAGTTTATCCCCACTTATTTCGCGCTAATAGCGTCCGAACAGAGAGGTAGTAGTTTGGAGCGCACACGTAAAAATCAATCCTATTCGAAGTTTCACAGCGAATATCTTATCTCTATGATATTTTCATTAAATAAAAAAATAAATAAACAAATAAAAAAAAAATTCCTATTCATTTTTCTCATTAAAGTAACCTGTTTTAAGGTATTCGCTGTGAAACTTCGAATAGGATCGATTTTTACCTGTGCGTTCCAAACTATCCCTCTGTTCGGACGCTGTTAGCGCAAAATAGGTGAGTATAAGCTACAAGGTTAATACTTTAGGACATTTTTTATGCAGAATTTAACGACAATTTTTTTATTTCCTATACTTTTTTCTCTTCCGACGAACGGTTTACAATATAAAAGTGAAAAACCAGCTTTAAGTCCCCGTTAGGGGTGGTTTTTTACAAAAAAAGGGACGTTCCACTCCTAAATTGGGGGAGAACTTTTCGGGTATCTATTTCTAACTCTATCTAGAGTACGCATCTCAACTATTATTAATTATTACTTTATAAATTATTTCTTCTAAAATATCTAATTTGCGTGGACTACATGTCTTTCTTCCTAAAACGGTATGTTTTTTAAATGACAGACCTTTTTTCTTGTTACATAAGTTGAAAAGGGAAATGTACATCATATGAGTGAACGCGAAAAAAGAACGAGTGGGCCAACAAATGGGAATTTGGATCTGATTGTTCACCAGCTGGCTTTGTTTTCTCCACGTTTTGTTTTTTCCTGCAAGGTCCCTTTCGCGTGTTCACTCACATCTTAAGGTAGGTATACCTGCATATACACTGTGATAGTAATGTGTACTTACGCGTATTTTCCTTTAGTTTCACTGCATATGGTGCCTTTTGGACAGTACTTGACGTTGCCTACATCTATCACTCTGTTTCCTGCGGTGAAGCAAAATTTAAAGGTATGTTCACTTAGACAGGATATTCTTTTGGAACCACATGCTGAAACCCCATCGTAGATTCGGCCCATATTTATCAAATATCCCTATTAAAATCAACATATTCATATAGGTGCAGGTTATTAGTAGCTTCTACCTTTCTTTTTATTTAGAAACAAAAGTATTCCTGTTTCTATGTACTTTTCTTCGAGGAAGTCAAGTAAATAACGGCTATAAGTGGCAGGAGGAAATTTAATTCTCAAAATTCTTTTTATTATGATATTAGTTTGTCGGTTGCATTGTGGTTGCATTAAGCCGGCGCACAGTGCACAGTGGGCCAGAATCCGAAAAAGCTGGCCAAAAGTCGAAAAATGGAGTAATGGTTTTGAAAATTTTCACTTGGGGGTTTTTGAGGTCGCTGATTACGAATTTGGTAATAGATTTTTTAAGAATAAAATGGCGTCTCCAATATGGCGACAAACGTTTAAGAAAAGTTACCCTGCCAAAAATTCCACATAGAAACTTATAAAAAAAAAGTGATGCGGTTTTATCGTTCCTATAAGTTATATTAGTATTATACAGACAGGATTTTATCTGTTTTATTAAGATTTAAATCGGTTATGAAACAGTAATTCCGAATGAGCTATTTGGAATTATCATGTTGCCCTTTCATGAGTACTTATATGAAATATACATCAACAAATCTACAGTTTAGTGTCTGCAAATGCACTCTTGCCCTTATATCTGTAAACATATGGAATTACAGATACAACTTTAAAGAGATTCTAAACTTTTCTATAAGTAATATCATAAGAGTTCCAGTCCGTCCTTTCTCCAGTATCTATCGTATGTAACACAACATTTATCAACATGTTTTTATCGTAAATTTCAACATTTTCTTTTTATTAGTATTAATGTGGATATACATGTCAACAAATGTACAGTTTCAATTGTATATTTTACAGATGTATTTTTATTGTAAACTTCCATTTTGATTTTTTAATAGTATTAATTTGGATATGCATGCCGACAAATGTACAGTTTAAATTGCATATTTCAAATAGAAATACTAATATTGTGGTAAACACAAAATACTGCAAAGTCCTTATTTCCTCGGGTGTTCTTGTTCTAGCTTAGAAGCAATGAATGAGTTAGCAGTGAAAGAGACTGCTTTACTTTTAATTTAACAAACACACGTCAGTTCCTTAGGTCACGTTAGATTAGATATGAATCACCGACACGTATGCAGCTCCCTCTACTGGAGCCTGGAGTAAAGTTGCTGCTGAAATTTCTATCAGTTTCTACCAGAATGGAGCAGCAAACATTTACTTATACCACATCAATGAGAATTTATGAGAACAGTATCTAAGGTAAAACGTGCGGCTTTCCGTGGTTAAATGGCAAGTGTTTCTATAAGAAACGAGCTGCATTAGGTTAGGACAGTTTTGACTTGCAATTGAAGATTACTAATTATAATGTTTGAATAGGGATTTATGAGATCAGTTTCTATGAGTATTAATGTTTTTTTTCAGTAATATATTAAATGTGTTTTCATTTGTTTCAATGGGTAAAAAGAAAGGTCAGTTTTCAACTGCAATTACAAATACAAATTTAACCACTTCGAATGGGATTATATGCGATCAATTTCTAACAGTATTTATGCTGTTTTCCGAATATAATTGTGATGAGGTTTGATCAGTAACAAATTGTTCACTACATATGTTACGTGTGGAAATTCCAGGTACATATTTAGTATTACTTCGAAAGGATTGATGATGGCAGCTTCTACGAGTATGTATTTGTTGTGCCAATAGTAAATTATATAAGTCTTTATCAGTATGCATTCGGATCTAATTTAAATATGAAAATTATATCAGAATAAACCAACTAAATATTTTAAACAGTATCTATTTGTAAATCCAGCCATTTACTCATACTATTTCAATGAGAGTTTATGAGGACAGTATCTAATGTAAAACGTGCGGCTTTCCGTGGTTAAATGGCAAGAGTTTCTATAAGAAACGAGCTGCATTAGGTTAGAACAGTTTTGATTTGCAATTGAAGATTACAAATTATAATGTTTGAATAGGGATTTATGAGATCAGTTTCTATGAGTATTAATGTTTTTGTTCAGTAATATATTAAATGTGTTTTCATTTGTTTGAATGGGTAAAAAGAAAGGTCAGTTTTCAACTGCAATTACAAATACAAGTTTAATCACTTCGAATGGGGTTATATGCGATCAGTTTCTAACAGTATTTATGCTGTTTTCCGAATATAATTGTGATGAGGTTTGATCAGTAACAGATTGTTCACCACATGTTACAATATGGTCGGAAATTCCAGGTACATATTTAGTATTCCTTCGAAAGGATTGATGATCTACTTTAAATACAAAAATTATATCAGAATGACACAACCAAATATTTTAAACAGTATCCACTTGTAAATCCAAACATTTAAAGATATATTTTAATGAGAACCAATCAGAACAGTATCTAATGTAACGCGTGCGGCTTTCCGTGTAATGTTTTTTTTCCAATAAAAACACATTTTATTGAAAAAAAAAAACATTACACTGACCCCATAGATCCCTAACAATTAAAACTATTCATCTGGAAATGCAAATGAAAACTGTTCGAATCTGTTAAAGCCTATTTATTGCAGATAATTTTAAAATTTAGCCACGGAAAACCGCACACGTTACATTAGATACTGTTCTGATGGATTCTCATTATATTATCTTTAAATGTTTGGATTTACAGGTGGACACTTTAAAATATTTGGGGTTTCATTCTAATATGATTTTTGTATTTAAATTAGATCCGAATGCATACTGATAAAGACTTATATAATTTACTGTAGGAACAACAAATAAATACTCGTAGAAACTGCTCTCATCAATCCTCTTGAAGGAATACTAAATATGTACCTGGAATTTCCGACCATATTGTAACATGTAGTGAACAATTTGTTACGGATCAAATCTCATCACAATTATATTCGGAAAACATCATAAATACTGTTAGAAATTGATCGCATATAACCCCATTCGAAGTGATTAAACTTGTATTTGTAATTGCAGTTGAAAACTGACCTTCCTTTTTACCCATTCAAACAAATGAAAACACATTTAATATATTACTGAAAAAAAACATCAATACTCATAGAAACTGATCTCATAAATCCCTATTTAAACATTATAATTTGTAATCTTCAATTGCAAATCAAAACTGTTCTAACCTAATGCAGCTCGTTTCTTATAGAAACACTTGCCATTTAACCACGAAAAGCCGCACGTTTTACATTAGATACTCTTCTTATAAATTCTCATTGACATAGTATAAGTAAATGTCTGGATTTACAAATAGATACTGTTTAAAATATTTGGTTGCTTTATTCTGATATAATTTTCATATTTAAATTAGATCCGAATCTTTACTGATAAAGACTTATATAATTTACTAGAGGAACAACAAATAGATACTCGTAGAAACTGCTCTCATCAATCCTCTTGAAGGAATACCAAATGTGTACTTGGAATTTCCGACCATATCATAACATGTAGTGAACAATTTGTTACTGATTAAACCTCATCACAATTATATCCGGAAAACAGCATAAATACTTTTAGAAATTGATCGCATATAACCCCATTTGAAGTGATTAAACTTGTATTTGTAATTGCAGTTGAAAACTGACCTTTCTTTTTACCCATTCAAACAAATGAAAACACATTTAATATATTACTGAAAAAAGAACATTAATACTCATAGAAACTGATCTCATAAATCCCTTTTCAAACATTATAATTTTGAATCTTCAATTGCAAATTAAAACTGTTCTAACCTAATGCAGCTCGTTTCTTATAGAAACTCTTGCCATTTAACCACGGAAAGCCGCACGTTTTACATTATATACTGTTCTCATAAATTCTCATTGAGATAGTATAAGTAAATGTTTGGATTTACAAATAGATACTGTTTAAATATATTTGGTTGCTTTATTCTGATATAATTTTCATATTTAAATTAGATCCGAATCTGTACTGATAAAGACTTATATAATTTACTATAGAACAACAAATAGATATTCGTAGAAACTGCTCTCATCAATCCTCTTGAAGGAATACTAAATGTGTACTTGGAATTTCCGACCATATCATAACAAGTAGTTAACAATTTGTTACTGATTAAACCTCATCATAACTATATTCGGAAAACAGCATAAATACTTTTAGAAATTGATCGCATATAACCCCATTCGAAGCGATTAAACTTGTATTTGTAATTGCAGTTGAAAACTGACCTTTCTTTTTACCCATTCAAACAAATGAAAACACATTTAATATATTACTGAAAAAAAACATTAATACTCATAGAAACTGATCTCATAAATCCCTATTCAAACATTATAATTTTGAATCTTCAATTGCAAATTAAAACTGTTCTCATAAATCCCTATTCAAACATTATCATTTGTAATCTTCAATCGCAAATCAAAACTGTTCTAACCTAATGCAGCTCGTTTCTTAAAGAAACACTTGTCTTTTAATCACGGAAAGCCGCACGAATTACATTAGATACTGTGCTCATAAATTCTCATTGATGTGGTATAAGTAAATGTTTGGATTAACAAATGAATATGGCTTGACTCATTTTGCTGGTCAATGCGGATATAAACTGATAACAATTTCAACAGCAACTTTACCTAACTCTTATAGAAACTTATTGACCATATAGGTTCTCATAGATACTTATTAATTTTTGATAATTTTCAATATGGATTGATGAGATTTTTTTGACAGGGTAGTCATTTCAATTGGAAATTGGTATTCGGGGGTTTCCGAGGTCGCTGATTATGAATTTGATGATAGTTTCTCCAAGAACAAAATGGCGGCTCCAATATGGCGACAAACGTTTGAGAAAAGTAAGGCATTTTAATTGGAAATTGGTATTCGGGAGTTTTCGTGGCCGCTGAATACGAATTTGGTAATAGTTTTTTCAAAAGCAAAATGGCGGCTCCAATATGGCGACAAACATTTGAGAAAATTCAATCATTTTAAATGAAAATTGGTATTCGGGGGTTTTCAGAGGTCGCTGATTACGAATTTCAATTCAAATTTAAAAAATTAAATTAACTAATTATTTTAAATTTAATTTTATACTTTTAGGCATTTTATAAATTCCAACCAAAAAATAAATAATTTTTCAATAATTATTTTTGACATAACAAAATGCTTTAATTTTTTCAAAAATTGTTTATAACACATAAATATTATAAATTGTTACGTTTAAATGGAATTTTTATGCTAAAACAACACTATAAACCAAAGTTAACGCGTCGCTGTATTTTGCACCGTATCAGAAAAACCATCACAAGAACAATAGTAGCTCCTAGGGGCAGCCAATTTTTACATTTTTTTACATTTTTAAATTAAAATAGTAATTCGAAGCAGTTACCGAGCGAGGGCCCGTCGTCGCGTCGTACGTATATTTTCAATTATTTAAGACCTCGTACTTGACCAAATTATTACTCATTACTTCCAAACCGGGTTGAATCGGGTTCTAAATTTTGTACTATAATTTGAAAAAACTATAAGAAATCGACCAGTAAAAGAATCATTGGAACACGTTGCGCTTTTTTTGTAGCTCAAACAAAAGGTACCCATTAACTTTTATTTCTTTATCTTTGTAGAACCCCATTTAACACAATTTTATGACCAAATGTATCACATTTCACAAGCAATAAATGTATGCAAAATAAAATACTTACTTTATAGATTATCTTCCTAAAATTTCACTATGTTTTTGTTGAAATTACACAAATTACAGGAATATAGAATAGTACGTTCGAATGTGGCAAGCAACTATTCACAACTGTACGCTAACAGAACGTTGTGTTTCTTAGGGTGTATCAGGTGAAAATGGGCAACAATACGGTTGGAATTTGCGGTACGTAATGAACTGAACATTTCTGACTACAAAAATATTACTTTGAATGTAATTAAACCTCTTTCGAATTTTGAACTTTTGGCCAGCTTTTTCGGATTCTGGCCCACTGTGCAGTGTGGCAAAACGGCCAAAAATCGCTGAGCTATTAACTTTTTTTTGTTAAATACTCGCAAATGAGTCTAGAATAGTAAGTCACTGCCACTTTGACAAGTAAAAACTTATTTTTAGTTGAAAAAATTGTTTTTTTAACGGTCCCTATCTCAAACACCTTTGAACTCACTATATACGATGTAATCTTATACAAAGGGGTTTCTAAAGGTGTTGATTAAGAATATCTTACTAGTTTTCTTCTAAAAAAATCGCTAATACTTTTTTTTTAAATTGACCCTTTTTTCCGATTCTAGGATGGAAAAAGGGGGTCGATTTTCAAAAAAAAAAAAAATTTAGATTTTTTTTAAAAGAAAAAATAATCTTAATCAGCACCTTTAGAAACTCCCTTGTACAAGATTACATGTACCTGATAAGTATGTAATGTAGTCAAATAAAATGAGTATGAGTATGAGTATGAGTACTCTTTTTTAAAAAACCGCTGCCCAAGGAATCACTACTTCCACATCCAGATTCTCTATCCAAGTCACTCACAACGAAAAAACTTTTTGTATGTGAAAATAATTGTTTATGGAACTTTAATAATATAATATTTGAAATCCTCTACCCCAAAAACCCATCAAACGATACCCCACATCGGTAGTGGGGTGGAGGTGGTGATAGGGGGTGGTAGTGGGGGGTGGATGAAGTAAAAAAATATTTTGAGGTTTCTGGTTCCTGTACATACACTAAATCACAATTTTTTTTCGTCCCCTTTTAAGGAGTTGGGGGTGGTAATGGGGGTGGCTAATGCCAAAAATTTTTTTGACACCTTAGCTTCACTTGTATATAGTAAATACCAATTTCATGGACTCTTACCTGCTTGATTTACCCATTTACCCCAAATTTATCCCAATTTACTCCCCAACCCTTCGACGGAACAAGATAAAAATATAATCTAGTTCTAGATCTCGTTAAAGTACATATGTGTACCAAATTTTAAGTCAATATCTTAAACGGTTCCAGAGTAAACGTGCGCACAAAAAAAAGTTACAGACAGACAGACAGACAGAAATTTTTTTTCGCTCGAACTTAAAATCTCGACGTTTCATGAGATTTTAAGCCTATTTGTACAATAAGAATTTTTAAAAGTGACTTACTATTCCAGACTCATTTGCAAGTATTTAATGATAGCTCAACAATTAACTCTCAGAGCGATTTTGGACCGTTTTATCCACTGTGGCGATGTTCGTCCACGAATATTTGATGTTCGCTATAAACCACGCAAATGCGGATACAATATTCATCTTTCGTGTACGAATATTTGTCATGTATCACGAATACCAATATTTTGTTTGGCCTGCACTGGTTACGCCGCGTCCACGAATATTCGCGTACTTTTACGAATATTTGTGTACACATATTCGTTTATGAATAATTGGCGAACACACCCCTGCACATAACATCGTTGTTACCGATTATTTGTATACGGCATTCGTTGCGGAAAAATAGCGTATATTTGAATATGTCGTCGTATCGTTTAAAATGAATTCTAATGAATTATTGACTGCAACCATACCGGATTTTATACTACGTTTTTTTTTTTTTTTTTTGATTAACAGCATTCTAAACGATAACATTAGTCTTTTTTTCTCTTTAGCTCATTTACAGTGCAATTAAAATTCAAAGCATTATGAATTCTTCCCCATGCTTCGGCAATTTCGTTTCTATTTTTATGAAGGGGGTGTCCTGGGTCCCAGATGCATGATATTCCTCCAAGAATTGGTAAACTGCATCATTTAACCACTCCATATTGATGAACTGTGCACAATACAACAAACACATACAAATATATACTGCTCGAATTATTCAAGGTTGCATGCTGTTCGTGCACGCCAATACAGTGAATATTTGTTCCCTTTGATGTGCGTTTATTTACCGACTCGAAACGGGAACGTGTTCGTGTTCGGACCAAATATCAGATATTTGTGCACGAACACGAACATTCCACACTTGCGTACATTTCTACAAATAGCAAACATTTGTATTAGGGATTGCATTACCGGTTATCAGGACAAAAAACACATGACGATAATTACCGGTTATTTTAATTTTTTATCGGTTATTTCGGTAAACTCTGAACTTACAATATGTCACGTATTCAACGTTTCTATTTATGTCGCTGACTAGTATTCACTAAATACAGAGTGACTGTCCCAACACCGAGCATTTTTAACAATAAATAAATAATATTATAAAAAGTAAACTCCAAACACCAAGCCCTAAGAAATACAAGAGAGACATTGACAATATCTTACGATAGAAAATCGAATATTTCACTGCCGCAAATATCCGTGGAATACATTTAGAAGTATGTTATTACCAATTCTTATTAACTTATCGACCCACCAATATTGATTGAGGAAGAGCATCTACAGCTGGTGGTATTCTATGCACAAATATCAGACGACTAACAGATAGAGCTTTGAAAAACTAATCCTTTTAACAGGCTATTTTTAAAAAATATTGTATTTTTAGATTAGGTATTCAGTAAATGCCCTATTTGAGTTTATGTATATAATTTTTGTTATTTAAGTGGATATTTTTGTTATTTACAGAATAATTATTTATTTAAATTTATTTCATTTATATTTTTTCCTTTTGATAAATTAACTCCTATATAAAAAAGTCTATTTGACAGTCACATTTTGTCACTTTGACAGCGATAAAAAAAGGTGCATCGTTTTTTACGACCGATTAATATATTCTTACTTTATTAACCAATCAAAACGTACATTTTCAAAAAACGGCTATGGAGAAGTGGAAAAAAATCGAGAAAAATGTATGTTACTTTTTTCGTAGTAGCCATGTGTCAAACTAAAAAAGTCATTGAAACTAATAAAATCTGACATTTCACGTTTTCATCTTGATTTCTGTACACAAAATGAATGTGAAAAAGCGGTTTGGTGAGCTTTCACAAGAAAATATTAACGACGCTATGAATGAAAGTGTCCCAGTTAAAACGAGAAACTAAAAATTTTACATGGAAACAATTTAAAGCTTTTTGCAAAGAGCATTATTCCCTCGAAAAAGATACGACTACTATGATGAACTTGCAAATATTTTGACTGACTGGGGTTGTAACATGATAAATTAACTCCTATATAAAAAAATCTATTTGACAGTCGCATTTTGTCACTTTGACAGCGATAAAAAAAGTGCATAGTTTTTTATCACGATAAAAATGCCTGTTCCTCAAAAGCAGAGTATATCTAGTAGTCGCACGTCATTTTAAAATCTGTACTGTCGACTATAATTTTTAAGTCTTGTGGAAACTATACTGTACGATATGAGTCGTTTTGAGAAAATTATAATTATTTTTAATTGTTGTTCGTTCACATATTCTGTCGTTAATTTATCTTGCCAAAAATCACTCGAGCTTTTCATTTATGGATAAATTTCTTTTTAACTCAATATTTTGCCAATCAGTAATTTTGCTCGAAAAACTGACATTTGACAAAATCGCTCGACCTCCGGTCTCGCGATTTTTTCATGTCAGTTTTTCTCATAAAATCACTGATTGGCAAAATTATTTCGTTACAAAGAGAAATTTATCCGATTATTTCACTCATTAATGCTATAGCCAATGAGAGCCAGTTTTTTCACAACATTGCACCAATCAAACGTCATTATTAGTGGTAATTCAAGCTAGATCTGCTTTTGACAGGACCAACATGCAAAATTTATCGCTCTAATTTTTTAGGTCGCTGCAGCGGCAAATATTGCGAAAATTTTTTGACGTTTTGTGTCGTGACATGTTTTCGGCAAATAGGACAAATCGTGCTTTTAAATGTTATCTATAAATATCTTCTCTAGCTTATTACTAATTGTTAACGTAAATTGTAAATTGTAGTACTGTATTAATAACCTAAAAAGCCAATGCTGTATGGAACTTATATAGGTTCGGGACAAGTTATAGGTACACAGCTTTCAATGGCTTAATAACTAACATAATTACAAAATAATTTTCCCAACTAAAATTAAATATGAATATCTACGAAGCAGACAAATCAGTTATTTCATGATAAATACACAAATGTAGGTACTTACTTATGGTAATTCATCAATAATTACAAAGCAGCTAACACTTATTTGGAAAATCAAAACTCTGCAGTATCACTATATACATTATAATTCGTTGTACTTAAAGTCTCTCTACTTAAACAAGTAAATCTTAAATTAACTATCAAACTTCTCAAATTAGAAACAAGGATTAAATACATAAATATATATTAATAAACACTTTAATATAATAATTCAATTCACTCTTTAGGCTAGTAACGAAGTTAAGCTAGCGTTACTAGATGGCGGTACCATACCATCTGAGCCGGCAGCCTTAGAACGTAAAAGGGATAGATTGGTAATATGCAATTTGTGTGATTTCACCCGTAATGTGATTGGTCGAAGCGTGCTTTGTTGTGATGGCTAGTCTTATAAGTTACAGTACCTATGGTTTAACGCATATTGTTTTTCTTGATTGTCATAATTTAAACCTACTTTGTTTTTTATTAGATGAGTCGCTTTGGAAATGCATTTTTATGTGACGTAAATGATGAAATTGAAGATAAAGGTGAGTAATCTCTAAAAAGCAACAAGGAAACGTCTGAAGGCAATTAATTACTGAACATAATATTGAAGATATACTTAATGAATTATTTATTCGTGAAATATTCTCCACAAATACCACTCGTGCTTTAAATTTTATCTAAAAATTTTTTCTCAAGCTAAGTTGCCCCTAATTAATATAACTCGTGCAAATTGGCAGTTTATTATCAAAGATTAAATCCCTCCCGCTAAAGCGGTCGGGATTTAATGAGATAATAAACTGTCAATTTGCATTCTTTATATTACCAGGCAACACGCTTTCGAAAAAATTTTCGATAAAATTTTAAGCACTAGTGATATTACATACGATAAAAAAAAGCTCTTGTGATTTTACTGTTGATAAAAAACCTTTTGTTTGTTCATTGTATTAAATATACGTATATAAAAATGTTTTTTGTTAAATTTAGATAATTTTGTACATGGAAAAAGACAATTGCCATTTTCGCCACCCTAATCATCCATTCTAAAAATTACCGGTAAATACCGGTTAACCGGTTATTTACATTTTTATTTACCGATTTACCGGTTATTAAAACTTCCGGTAAATTGCAATCCCTAATTTGTATAGGAATAACGCATGTGTGGAGCCGGCGTTAAACCACAGTCCTCTACTGTGGTTAAACTAGGTATTAAATCTTTCGTAGTGTTAATTCGAAATGTCTTCCGAGTACTATGTTCTCTGAATCTTTTCGCATCTTTATGGCGGGATTCTTGAGCCTCCTTAAACATTCTTATAGGCACTATAGAAGATTTAATGATTTCCGATCCATGGATCAGTACTTTATGTAAAGTAATTGGCATATAATACCAGTTATACTTTTCTACGTACAATTTTGCAGTATCGGTATTTTAAAATAGTTAATGTTGGCGTGACATTGCTTCCATCTTCTTACCAACAGTTTGCAGATATTACCCGATTTCTCAAGTAATTTTTTTCCAACATTTTCTTTGGTATCCACTTAGTGTAATTCAGTAATTATATATCGATATACAGTATACCTACGCTTTTTCACTGTGTTGCGTTTCTGCATCAGTGATGGTAACCCTACGGCAGTGTTACCAATTGGTGGGTATTTACCCGAATTGCGGGGATTTTACTGACGTGTGGGTATTTTGGTGGGTAATGGCTTCATGTGGGTAAAATGCGGGTATTTTGAGATCTGGCGCCAGTGAGCTCTATACAATACTATACATATACTGGAGTGTGCTCGTATCCGCAGGTTCTCTGTCTGTTGCCTAATACATATAGTTCAACAAGTGCGAGGGAACCTTTCCGCTATTGTTCGATGAGTTCACTCCATTAGCTATTTTCTTTCATGCTCGTTGAAAGTGAACACAATAAGTAAGCAACCAATAGAGATCAAGGATTTAAAAAATATCTCGATTTGATTGGCTGTTTAGTGATTGCAATCAGTTCGCTCAACATGAAAGAAAACAGCTATTATGCATAGAGCTCACTGGCTGGCGCTGTGTCATTACTCATTATATTTATTTTTTGTATTATATTTATATATTTGTTATTACATTCTGTTAAAGTTTTGTTATATTTTTTAATAGTTTCTATTGCGTTTTATATTTATTTAAAAAATACCCATTCAATTATGTATTTATATTGTCTTATCTTCCCATTCCTTCGTACGAGCATCACTATTAAACCGGTAAAATTTTGAGCACCAAACCAAGTCACAAACAACCAAAAAAATTGCAATGCCCATCTATTTTTCCAGTGTGGGTATTTTGGTGGGTAATTTTATATAGTTGGCGGGTAATGCGGGTATTTTCTTTGTCATTTTGCGGGTATTTAAAATCTACTCGTTGGTGACACTGCCCTACGGATTTATCCGTAGATCTACGGATTTTTTGTGCCACCTCCGATTTTCCGATAAACTGTATTTATCTACGGATTTTTACGAATATTAATTATAGTAATATTAATTAATTGCGAAATAAGAACATCAGCCAGTTCGTGGCTACTGAGCCGACGCCATCATGGTTTAAGGTTTTAATCTCAGATAAATGAGGTTTTAATAGTCATGACAGAATGCATTCTATCATCTGTGGCCATGAGTCATGGCTGTGAATTGGCATTGGTAGTCTTATTTAGAACAAAAGATGAAATCAAACCACATTTTGGTATTTTAATATTTATTTGAACTTAAGAGTATAATCTGCGGTCAGTGAAATGAAGAAACGAATTATTCGGCTTATTTTTGAAGATAGAAACTTCAAATTTTGTACGTATGTATTAAAATATATATTCTAGTTCGTCACGTTTTTATTTTTTTGTTTTAGTCAAAAACACGTGATCAACGAAAAAATGGACGTCGAAAAATTGGAATTTACAAAAAACGAAATCGTGACGACCTAGATAGTCCATAATTAATTACGTGGATAAAATATAACCTCTTGTTTTTCAAACATAGATTCAATAAATAGTTTCCAATTTTGCCGTCAATAGATGGCACTCGCCTCGGCATTCGCATAGCTTTACACGCTCTCAGACTTTAGGGAGGAACTTGTTGTCATGGAGACCTGACGCGAATGAATGCTTGCCAGGGAAGCATTTAGGAGTTCTGGTAATATCTTAAATTTATTTATAAATTATTTTATCTTACAGGAATGACTTAATAGATGAAATTCTTGAAAATGTTAATACATAAATAAAAGGTGCCAAATAGAGAGGACCGTTTTGTATAAACACTCCTACAAATTTTATTATGAAAATTTGAATGCGGTTTTTAGTTAGGTCAGAAATCAATTTATTCGAAATTATTACCAAGCAAAATGTACAGGGTGTCCCAGTCAACGCGCTATGCTGGGTTTTCTCGGTAGTTTCTGAGATAAGTTTATGGTTCAAAATCCAATCTGACGTAGGTTTTCCGAGGAATCTCATACTGCTAAGATATTTAGGAATCCAAAATGACGGACGAATTTCGTCATCTACGATCCTATTCGACTGAAAATCGATATCTGGGGGTTTTCGGGGATGCGGTTTACGAATTTTTGGTCAAAATTTAGGAATCCAAGATGGCGGACGAATTTCGTCATCTATGGACCTATTCGACTGAAAATCGATATCTGGGGGTTTTCGGGGATGCGGGTTATGAATTTTTGATCAAAATTTAGGACTCCAAGATGGCGGACGAATTTCGTCATCTATGGTCCTATTTGACTAAAAATCGATATCGGAGGGTTTTCGGGGATGCGGGTTACGAATTTTTGGTCAAAATTTAGGAATCTAAGATGGCGGACGAATTTCGCGATCTATAGTCCTATTCGACTGAAAATCGATATCTGGGGGTTTTCGGGGATGCGGGTTACGAATTTTTGATCAAAATTTAGGACTCCAAGATGGCGGACGAATTTCGTCATCTATGGTCCTATTTGGCTGAAAATCGATATCTGGGGGTTTTCGGGGATGCGGGTTACGAATTTTTGATCAAAATTTAGGACTCCAAGATGGCGGACGAATTTCGTCATCTATGGTCCTATTTGGCTGAAAATCGATATCTGGGGGTTTTCGGGGATGCGGGTTACGAATTTTTGATCAAAATTTAGAACTCCAAGATGGCGGACGAATTTCGTCATCTATGGTCCTATTTGGCTGAAAATCGATGTCTGGGGGTTTTCGGAGATGCGGGTTACGAATTTTTGGTCAAAATTTAGGAAACCAAGATGGCGGATGAATTTTGTCATCTGTGATCCTATTCGAATGAAAATCGATATCTGGGGATTTTCGGGATGCGGGTTACGAATTTTTGGTAAAAATTTAGGAATCCAAGACAGCGGACGAATTATAACTATATTTTGACCCCCCTTTATTTATGTTATTATTGGAGACAAAAAAAAGTTTCGTATAAGAGTTGTAAGGTTGTATACATATTTTTTTAAATGCAATTAAAAAACAATTGCTTGGATATGTCACGTGATATAACAATGAAGGTTGCTTTTTAAATGAAAAACCCTGTATATTTTTACATATTCTTTTAGATCCTTTATCCCCGATTTCAAACATATAAGGATCTAGCTGTAATATTTTTTGATATATCGGACATTAAATATGCTCCAAACATGCATATAGGTATTTTAGGGTTTCTGACGGAGCGCAGTCAGTGGCGGATTTAGGGGGGGGGGGGCTATAGGGTAAAATCCAAGCGCGGTAATTTTTTTGAAAAACACCAAAGACATAAAAACAAAAAAATTATTATTATTAATATGTTCTATCAGAACATGTTTAATTTATTTGAGAACGTGTTTTTTATAATAACTAGACTAAAGTTCCTTATTATAGTCAACAGTACAGGGTGGGTGTGCAAACGTTAGAACCTCATTTAACTTCTTTATTTTTGGAGTTACGTAAATACGTTCAAAAATAAAAGTTATGAGATATCACATGTATTTTCCAAACATCATTTCAGCAAAACAATTCAAACAAGTCGAATTTCGGAGATATGAGCTTTACCTTGGTTTTACTTCCACATCCAGTGGAAGTATAGTAACGCCAAAAAAAATTTTTTTAAATTTTTATTGTTCAAATAGGCTCAGAATGTCATGAAACGTCGAGATTTTAAGTTTGAGCGAAAAAAAAATTTCTGTCTGTCGGTCTGTAACTTTTTTGTGCGCACGTTTACTCTGTAACCGTTTAAGATATTGACTTGAAATTTGGTACACAAATGTACTTTAACGAGATCTGGAACTAGATTATATTTTCATTTTGTTCCGTCAGAGGGTTGGGGGGTAAATTGAGGTAAATTTGAGGTAACCAGCTAAATCAAGCAGCTAAGAGTCCAGAAAATTGGTATTTAGTATATACAAGAGAAGCTAAGGTTTCAAAAAATGTTTGGCATTAGCCACCCTATTATTACTAAATTTTTTCGTTGTGAATGAGTTGGATCGAAAATCTGGATGCGGAAGTAGTGATTCCTTGGGCAGCGGTTTTTTTAAATAGAACACCCCCATATATTTTTACACCATTTGAAAGGCCATAGAAAAATCTTTTCAATGATATATGACCCAGTATTTTTCTTAAAAACTATAGTAGATATTAAGTTTTATATTTTCTTACATTAAGTCATGGTAGTCCGAAAAATATATACAGTCTGTTTCACTTTTTAAATTTTTTTTCCGATTTGAATCTAATTTTACTTATGGAACAAATTAGGATCTACTTATTACCAGAAAAAAATTCACGTCCTACAAATGCAAAGCCACCTGCGGTACCAAAATATGCGGATAAAATCAAAAAATCATATTAGGCATATTTTTATTGGAAAATTTTGTTAATGAAAGAATTGTTCAGAAACCTTAAGTCCAAAATTTAATCAAAAAAAATATATAAATTTTTATTAAAATAATGTCCAAGTCCGAAAATATCATTTGAATGGGTTTTTTCGTTTAGAAAACTGTACTATGACAATTTTGTTTGAAATTAAACCCAAGCTGCCAGGTAGTTGTAAAACAGTTTTTTTTTAAATACCTAATTATTTTCAAAATTTTTTAAATTTCAAGTTTTTCATTTTTTAATTTTGATTAAATTTTGGCCATTTTGGACAATTCTGAACAAGTTTTATTAACAAAATTTTCCGATAAAAAAATGCCTAATATGATTTTCCGATTTTCTCCACATATTTTGGTACCGCAGGTGGATTTGGTACCGTAGGAGGCGAATGTTTTTCTGATCATAAGTAGATACTAGTTTGTTCTATACTTAAGTAAAATGCGATTCAAATCGGAAAAAAAATAAAGTTATTGGGGTGTTACCATTTCAAGTGAAACACACTGTATCAATTATTAAAATTCTCCATTTTATTTAAAATAAAGTGAAATTAGACAGAACTAACATATTGTTTATTTTAATTTACATACTTTTGTTTTCCATGGCTAATTTGATAAATTGTAAATTTATAGTAAATTAGACAAAATTTGTTTAAGATAAGTACCATGTATTATATTATAAATACAAAGCTTTTTTTATGGCGTTTCAAATGGTACATATATGGAGTGTTCCTTTAAAAAAAAGCAAAGTAAAGTTCATATCTCCGAAATGCGACTTTCAATAGGCATGTCCACAAAATTTTAATTTCAATTGGGAATGGTAGAATTATCGATATTGTACACTAATTTAACAATAAAAAAAACCGCTGCCCAACTTCCACATCCAGATTTTCTATCCAAGTCACTCACAACGAAAAAATGTTGTATGTGGAAATAATTGTTTAATAATATAATATTTGAAATTCTCTACCTCAAAAACCCATAAAACGATACCCCACATCGGTAATAGGGTGAGGGTGGTGATAGAGGGTGGTAGTGGGGGTGGATAAAATGGTAAAAAAATATTTTGAGGTTTCTAGTTCTTGTACACACACTAAATTAAATTTTTTTTCATCCCCTTTAATAATGGGGTGGGGGCTAATGCCAAAATTTTTTTTGAGACCTTAGCTTCTCTTGTATATAGTAAATACCAATTTTATGAACTCTTACCTGCTTGATTTACCTATTTACCCCAAATTTACCCCAATTTACCCCCAACTCTTCGACGGAACAAGATGAAAATATAATCTAGTTCTAGATCTCGTTAAAGTACATAAGTGTACTAAATTTCAAGTCAGTATCTCAAACGGTTCCAGAGTAAACGTGCGCACAAAAAAAAAGTTAGACCGACAGACAGACAGAATTTTTTTTGCTCAAACTTAAAATCTCGACGTTTCATGACATTCTAAGCCTATTTGAACAATAAAAATTTTTAAAAAATTTTTTTGTCGTTACTATACTTCCACTGGATGTTGAAGTAATATATGTATCCTTATTTTGCCAGTTATTCGTAATAGACATCACCCCAACATAACGAGGATTTTTGGTAATTTTTCAATAAAAATTCTTGGCCTATGAAGTAAAAAAATATTTTGAGGTTTTTGGTTCTTGTACATACACTAAATCACACTTTTTTTCGTCCCCTTAAAAAGTGGGGTAGGGGTGGTAATGGGGGTAGCTAATGTCAAAAATTTTTTCGAGACCCTAGCTTCTCTTATATATACTAAATACCAATTTTACGGACTCTTACCTGCTTGATTTACCTGTTTACCTCCCCATTTACCCCAATTTACAACCCAACCCTTCGATGGAATAAGATGAAAATATAATCTAGTTCCAGATCCCGTTAAAGTACATAAGTGTACCAAATTTCAAGTCAATATCTTAAACGGTTCCAGAGTAATCGTGCGCACAAAAAAGTTAGACAGACAGGCAGAATTTTTTTTTCGCTCAAACTTAAAATGTCGACCTTTCATGACAGTCTAAGCCTATTTGAACAATAAAAATTTTCAAAAATTTTTTTGTTACTATACTACCACTGGATGTGGAAGTAATCAATATTCTATTTTCAAGAAAAAGAACGCCATTGCCATGTAAACCGGAAGTGATATTTAAAATTTACATGCCTTTTTTTACTTTCCTTTAATGCTTTAATAGTCAATTAAGTACATAAATAATCCGATCAATTCTTCTTGATGTTCAATTATATGTTTCTTAGCGGCATAGATTCCCCGAAAAAAAAAAAAAATACTTATCTCAAAAACTACCGAGAAAATCGGACATAACACGTTAACTAGGACACCCTGTACACTGTAAATATACATTATGTACCTACAGATAGTTTTTTCTTTTAATTAAAAACCACTGCCTAAGGAATCACTACAACCGCATTCAGTTTTCCTACTCAAATTACTTTAAATAAAAATTCTTGTGCACCCAACGCGAAATTCGACTCTGTACGACAGAAATATGTTTGAACTATTTCTCTTATATATTACACAATATGTTATTCTCCGCCTTTTTACTTGGTCGGCATATTTCATTGATCAAAGGTGCACGCCCACCCGTATATACCTTTTTCATATATATCAATGAAAATATGTTTTGTCTTAACGCAGATTATCCTCTTAACTTTAGACTTTAGCCAAGATTTATAGAGTATAAGGTTCCCTCATATTCTGATTTTAGGCGAGAGTAGTGTTCGTTAAACATCGATAGTCTATCGATAGTTATGTTGTACTATCGGAAGCTATCGACAGTCATAGACTTAGAAGAAAAAATCTATGTCGATAGTACACTCGACGATACATCGATAGTTGACAGCTTATGCTTAATAAGTCCCGATTCCCTCACCCCGCTTAACCAAAAAAGTTTGGGTGTTGTACTTTCAGTTTCGTGCCTGTGATTATTTAGTTATTGTTATTATTATTAATTATTATTTAGTTCTACGGATTTATTATCAGGTTCAACGGATTTTTTTGGGCTTGTCTACGGATACGCAAGCCAGAAAAGTTACCAACGCTGTTCTGCATGTCAAACTTTAAACAACTCTCGTCGGGCTCTGTTGCTGGCACCAAGTAAAATGAAAATCACAGAAAGAGTTGTAAAAAGTAGAGCATCTTACTAGATAGCTTTTGAAATCTAAGGACTGTGGATTAATATGCATAGGAAATTAGAAGGTTCCAAGAAGTTCCACAAAATATAAGCTTTGTCAAACTTTTCGTGTAAGAACAGCAGTCAAAAACAAGTGACTGATACGAGTTGAAAATGGGTGAGTTTAACTAGTTATGTTTTTATTCGACCACTACTTATGTGTCGAATACAAGCAAATGCTTTTACCTGTGTACGATAGTATATCGTCTTCGAAAGGCTTATGGTGGGTAATGACGTCATCCGGCGCGACATAAGTCGAGCACTTTTGATAAGCTAAATCCGCTCTCTGAACCAGTGTGGAGCGTTCTTTGTCAGAAAATAACGAATATAGTGCAAGCGCGTGGATGCGGTATCTATTTGGCAAATAATTACACACGAACATTTGGTTACGAACTTTTGTGAAAATTAAGGAATATTCGTCAACGCATAACCGATACGAAAAAATATTTATTCACCATGAACTAAAAGTACAAAAAAAAGAACTTTTTATTATATTATTATTAATACTTTAAAGTAACCGTCATACGGTATTATACAGTGTCCATCAAAAAGTCTGCACCATATGGGAAACTCTGTTGTTATTTACTTTCTGAAAAATTTTATTTTTGATGAAAGTGTATATTCTCAAACGAAAAAGGGGCTGCACAAACGAGTGTTAGTCCTGACACTAGGTCGGAAAATTATTATTATTTTTTTAAATTGTCTCTAGAGTAAACTACCTTTTTTTTTTTGAAGATATCGAGAAATGTTATTTAAAGAAAATGATTATAATTCGAAGTTATATTCAGATATTTTTCTGTTATAAATAGTTCTCTCTATTTAATAGTTATAGCCTAAGTAATGGATTAAAATCCACTTTAAATAACTTTTAGCAGTATTTTTTTGACCAAATAAATATTTTTGGAAAAAATGCTGAATTTCTTGGTCCATAGTTTTCTTTTTTTTTCAGTGTTAACTTTTTCGAAATTTTTTAATACAAATCGCTAAATGAAACTCTTTAAGACACGACCAAATAATTAATTTAAGAAAATAGCGCTTTTTTTAATCATATCAGCTTTCATCCCTCAAAGTTTGTCGCAGATATCATATCTTAGTAAAATATTAAGTGCAACAAATATGCGAAAATATTATAAAATAGGTACATGCTTACCAAAATGAAAATATTTCCTAGAGAGACATGCATATTTCTGGTTACCCACCAATCATCGTACCAGATTTTTAAGAGTTTGAGATGATCCTCGTTTTTGAGGAAATGTTGAATTTATGACACACTTATGTTACACACATCACAAAACAACAGGTGTGTATATTTTCTCTTGTACAAGGATAAATGGCTGGCAAATCTCATGATGATAATAACGGGAATAACAATTGAATTAATATTGAAACAGTGAAAGTGTTAATTTTTGAAAGCCGTTAAATATACAAGAATAGTGGGTCACAAACAGCATTCTTGTCAATTGTATGGTCATTGTTAAACCGATGAATAGGATGTTTTAGCTTTAAGAACAGTATATAATTTCTCAAATGTGTAATAGTCCAAGATCCCAGAGCTGCCAGACCTACGTCATTTTAGCAAAGCTAATATTTTGACAACGAATAGTGTAATATCTAATTAAGAACGTATGCGTATTTGCTAGTTTGAAAGCGGGGCCCTTTTGCAGAAAACAGGTACAAAAGGTACATACAAATTTTACTCAGTACGTTAAAGTATGACAGCTGGTTTATTTTCCACGTAACACACTAACGACGTGGTGTAAACGTGAACCTCCGAATCTTAAGGTCCGAGGTTCGATCCTGAGCGTTCTCAGCTTTTTTTTTTCAACAAATATTAACTTAAAGAGACAACCGATAGGGAAATATTTATTATTTTTGGCCATAACTTTTTTCTTAGTACGTATATTTGAAAAAAAAAACTGAGAACGCTCAGGGATCGAACCTCGGACCTTAAGTTTCGGAGGTTGATCAATCAATCAATCAAAACAAATTTATTAGTATTATTAGTATGCGCCTGGGTCAGATCTCGGTTCAGAGCCGACCGCACAACCACGTCGCGTAGCGTCGTGGTGAATATGCAGTTGGATGAAGCGGGTCTGGTCTCGGCTATAACAACAGATCAAATGGAAGTTAGGGCTTCTGTTTAAAATATAAAAACTTAAACCTAACAATTTGTAAATATAACCATGAAAAAGTTTTAAAATACTTAAGACTACTTAAAGTTAAAACTGAGTTCTTATTAGGGCGCGCACAGTAAAATTTGTATGTACCTTTTATACCTGTTTTCTGCAAAAGGGCCCCGCTTTCAAACTAGCAAATACGCATACGTTCTTAACTAGATATTACACTATTTGTTGTCAAAATATTAGCTTTGCTAAAATAACGTAGGTCTGGCGGCTCTGGGATCTCACTCTATAAGATAAACAATAAGCATCTTTATATTTCCTGATTTTTAAAATTTCGAAAAAAGGAAAATTTTGCTTTTTCAAAGTATCTCGTTGCCAATAGTTTTTGAGAATAAATGTTTATAGTTTATCGGTCGTTTTATTTATTCCAATGACTCCCAAGTATTTCGTTACATATGTGAAATGGTAATGAATATGGGTTTTATGAAATGAATATTACACGGTAGCGCAGCGGGCTAAAGCGTGTTAGTGGCGAGAATATTTGGTTACACTGTCTATTCAGCGATGTAAAAAAGCTCGCAAAAAAGCGTAAAGGTCACCGACCGCTTTTGATTAGTGTACTGCTGGCGTTAGGTTAGGTTGAGTAGTACACAGGACCGGACTTAAAATGTATTATCAGTTTCAAATAATGAATTAAAAGATTTGAATTCTCGTTCAACTGTAAAGTTGACTACACAATTCTTAGACCTGTAAAAAACTCGGCGTCTTTGATCTTTACCGCACCGCCAAGGACGCCGATATTTTTTAAACGCTTAACAATTGTGCAGTGAACTATAATAACAAATAGAGAGTAATTACGCAAAATACAATTAAATCCACGTTTTTATGCTAATCTTAGCAAAAAAAAAACTGGTGTTATTTTAAGGACATTTTTTTAACAGTGATATCTGACATCAAAAATGTAAAATAAGTATGTTTACGAAAATGTACACAAAATTCAATTCAAATTCAATTTTTCTTATTGCAACGAGGAGGTATAAGCATATCCCTTACCAGGATAGGATGGTGACAGGATTCTTAATTAGGGAATAAGAGGTTAAAAAAAATAAACAAATAAACTAGCATTTTTCAGTTAAAAATAACTATAACTATTCTACAAAATAACAACGTAATAAACTTTCTTATTAAAATAACATAATAAAGTTTCAAAGTAAAAACTGAATAAAAATAAATAAATAAATAGCTAAACTCAACAACAACACAATTAGTACAGTCCCTGTACAAGAGTCCCGCAAAAATTTTAGTACTGATTTGTCTAACCAACAGAACCGCCTGACGCTATTTATTAAAGAAAATAAGTACTGTAGTGTATTTCATTAGGAGTCTGGAAATAAAGATTTTTCCGTGCGCGTGTGACAAATTCTCGTGTAAGGCGAAGCCGAACACGGGAAGCCATGCAAGCACGGAAAAATCTATTTCTGGACGTGTAATGAACGATATTTTACTTCCACGTCCAGTGGAAGTATAGTAACGACAAAAAAATTTTTAAAAATTTTTATTGTCCAAATAGGCTTAAAATGTCATGAAACGTCGAGATTTTAAGTTTGAGCGAAAAAAAATTTTCTGTCTGTCTGTCGGTCTGTCTGTCTGTCTGTAACTTTTTTTTGTGCGCACGTTTACTCTGGAATCGTTTAAGATATTGACTTGAAATTTGGTACACATATGTACTTTAACGAGATCTAGAACTAGATTATATTTTCATCTTGTTCCGTCGAAGGGTTGGGGGGTAAATTGGGGTCAATTTGGGGTAAATAGGTCAATCAACCAAGTAAGAGTCCATAAAATTGGTATTTAGTATATACAAGAGAAGCTAAGGTCTCAAAAAAATGTTTGGCATTAGCCACCCCCATTACCACCCCCACCCCATTATTAAAGGGGATGAAAACAAATTGTGATTTAGTGTATGTACAGTAACCATAAACCTCAAAATATTCTTTTACTTCATCCACCCCCCACTATCACCACCCTCCACCCCACTGCCGATGTGGGGTATCGTTTTATGGGTTTTTGGGGTAGAGGATTTCAAATATTATATTATTAAAGTTCCATAAACAATTATTTTCACATACAAAGTTTTTTCGTTGTGAGTGACTTGGATAGAGAATCTGGATGTGGAAGTAGTGATTCCTTATGCAGCGGTTTTTTATTATACTTCTTTGAAAACAATAACATAAAAACAAAATATAACAAAAAAAGACATACGAAAGAAACTTGGAACATTTTTATTTTCATTTCAAGTTATAGGAATAAAAAAACATGTAACTACTAGAGTAAGAATATTGAAAATGAACTAACTAATTAACTAACCATAGGCGCAGCCATGGGGGAGCCATGCCCCCCCCCCCCCCAAGCGGTCTTCCATGAGCCAAAAAATAAAGAAGCATAATCTCTATCAGTACAAAGCAGTATCCAAATTATCCCTTGAAATAAATATTTTGTAATTAATGCCAATATTATCTAGTAGAGGAATCTACATACACATCCATTTTCAACCATTTTCTGAAAAATTTTCCTCATGAATTTTCTGGCTGCGCCACTGTAACTAACTAACTATTAATAATAACAGCTCCAACTAATAATGTTTTTAGTTTGAATTGTTATTATTAATAGATATGCTTCTAGAGGGCAGAATATTTACTAGTGAAATATTTTGTCGAACTCCTCTATATGTTTCCTTAAATATATAAGGAATAAGAAACCAGACTGCAACCAACAGCTATTCTCCGGACTAATGCCCCGCCGAGCGCTGAATTACGAGTTACAAGCCTGGCCGCGTTAAGTACAATAACTATGTATTGCCACAAAACGCAAAGTTTCGATTGTAATAGACACCAGCCGAAAGACTTATTCCCCCATTCAAAGGAACTCTCGTGCCAGCCACCTCATACCACTTGCACACTGCAGTTTCGAGCTATTGGCTCTCGTCAGTGCAAGATAGGTCTGAGACGGCTGTAACGAGGTATTTGTTCACTCTTGGTACATGACGAGATTTATAAAACCACGACATGCAACAAAAATGACAGGCTCCATCTAGCGGCTGACATCCATTACAATCGAAACAGCAGTAGCCCTGTCATGGGCACAGTTAGTAGATATGCTTCTAGAGGGCAGAATATTTACTAGTGAAATATTTTGTCGAACTCCTCTATATGTTTCCTTAAATATATAAGGAATAAGGTTATGTTTATCGCAATTGGTATTATTGCACAGGTTAAGTCCTTTTGGAGTTTCATTTTGTGAAACTGCAGTTATTGAAGCAGACTCTTCGCAAATGTTTTGATTTTCTTGAACGAATGATACACTTGTTGTATTTTGCGAGTGAGAAGGGTTAAACAGTTTTCGTGATACCTCAATTTTTCTTTGTATGGATTCTTTTATATATCCTTCTGCTACATTGGAAGAACGCCATCCTCCGTGCCTTTTTAGAGTGAGTAAATCACCGCCGCTTTCCACCAACATGCTTGCCGAAGAACGCCTTAGTCCATGCCCGGTAAATTCTCTGATAGGATTTTCTAGTTTTAGGTATTCTGCAACAATTTTAGGAACACCACTGATGGCATGGCATCCAACATGTTGAGCGTAACACCCACCGTTTTGAGATGCAACAAATAATAATCTTCTGCTGTGCATATTTTTAGGTCGTAGAGCTGCATATTTACGATGAAGTGTGCAGGGCTCAAATGTACATCCTTCATTGGTAATGGTGAAACTTCTTGATGTATGAGTTTTTCCATCTCGTAAAAACACGACAAGCGGTCATTATCTACCACATCGTCTAAATTTAAACGTATTAAATCATCTCTTCGACACGTACCAAAGATCCCAAACACTAAAATTGCCTTTGCTAGAGTAGATATTGTTCATCTGGAGCTTCACATAAAAATTTGGTTACTTGTTCTGCTGTTAAAACTCTGGATTTTTTTCAGTATATATCCTACAGCTTGACGCTTCAAGAAGGCAATAGTTTTTGGATGTTTGTTGATGTCAGCATTTTCTTTTATGGCCAAACAACTTTTTAGCGTTGAGAATCTACTCCATAACGTGGAAGATTTCATAAAGTTTGCTTTTTCGACAAAGTAAACTAGAAGAATATAAAAATGTTGTGCAAATATAATTAAATTTTGTAGTGTAAATATCATTTTCCAAATAAAATATTGTATTCCACTTTTGTTCATATTTTTATTTAAAATCCAAAATTACTGATTTTCTTCGATAAATAGCAGTAAGGCAACTTCACAAACCGTCTTAATCGATTCCTTGCCCTTAAAAACACATATTTCGACACCTAAATGATGAGTATGTCACTATCGGGAGCAGAAATATATACAAAATAAAATCGGTGTCGGCAATTTTGGAAAATGGCGTCTAAAGCACCCGGTCCAGAATATGGTAATGTCTACCCAACTTTTTCTGACTCTCCTATATGTACTTCACTCGGTCCTGTTGGTTAGACAAATCAGTACTAAAATTTTTACGGGACTTCAGTACAGGACAGGACTAAATATATGTAAAGAAACATTAAATTAGTAAGAAAATTAATAACATTTTCCTACAGTAAAATAAATAAAATAAAAATATTTCTCAAAATGTAGTAAAGAAAACATCTTTTAAACTTATCAGAAATAATAACTTTTCTAAAATCAAAATAATGAACCTTATCACAATCACTATCATAGAATGTACCACTCACTCACTATCAGTGCCACTGTCACTGCCATAAATGTACCCACGGAACGTTAAATATAAACTAAAATAAATAAAAAATATAATTTTTTTCCGTTATTCGAATTCTTCGTCATTCTCACTGTCCCTCCGATTAAAGAACTTATATCTAGATACATAACAGGCTATCTTTTCACTATATACCTTGTTTGCTCCTAACATAGTCACATTATATGTCCATTAAAAAGAATAGATGAACATCACATCCCATAGGCAACAGTGGCGTTGTGTGTGTAGAAAATGTGTAGAATAGGGAGGTGGTCTTAAAAGAGAGTGGGTGTCCATATTGCCTCACGATGTTCTCGACAACACTTTTTTTTTCAAATGTTTTGGTACGCAATACTTCCAATAATTGCTCCTTCATTTAACCTTCTTCAAAGTAGATATCGTAATTCATCAGATTGTATTTCTTTCTTATTTGATGAAATATTTGGAATTTTTTCAATTTGTCTTGAATGATAAGATGCATTTTCCATAACAATCACGCTGTTGGGTTTCAAATTCGGAATTAGCGTATGCGCAAACCATTCCTCAAATATATCAGATTCCATATTTTTGTGGTAATCAACGTTGCATTCTTCCATTTTTTACACATAATTTCAGTCCATTTTCAACTCATCACATGGTTTACTTCCACAGTGTCGAGCGTTCTTACACGGATTAATTAAAAACCGTTTCATTACCTTTCATTTTCATTTTATCACGATCAACTTTTTAACAATTATTTGTTTTTGTAAACTTTAGTTTTACTGATAAACAAGATAAACTATTTATTTCAACAGAAAGATTTAATAAAACTTTTCATTAAACTTTTATGACGAAGAAACAGTTAGTCCACCCCTGATAGTCCACGTTGACTACATAGTTTATTCCAACCTATCATCAGTCGGCTAGAGCAAATTTCAACTAATTATATTCAGTGGGATTGGCCTACATTCTTATTAGGAAATATGTATGACCATTTTTTTGTGATGATAATAAAAGAAGCCGAACACCTTTATGGCCTTTTTGTAAATAAACTGAAAGTGATATGCGGTCGGTAGTTTACGGTTTTTTGTAAGATTTTTTATATCGCTGACTTATATACGGAACCTAATATACTAGGTTCGATCCACAGCTCCAACACCAACAATGTTTGTGGATAATGGATGTTGTTTGCGTTTTTTTACCCCCTTTCAGATAGCCTTGACTTTGGATTTAGGAATTGTCTACTTTGTGTAATGTGTTTTTGTTATACCGGCACGGCACGGTAGCTCAATCGGTTAAGGCGTATTGAGTGGCGAATACGCTGATCGACTCGCTACCGCGCCCTGGGTTCGACCCCCAGTCCCGGTATTGACAACACCGGTGGGTGTGGATGTATGTCTGCGTTTTTCCGAATGTGTAAGCCCCTTCCGGACAGCCTTGGCTTTGGATCTGGGGGTTGTCTGCTATCTGTGGTGTGTTTATTATGTTTATGTTATGTTATTTTATTAATTTACTGTTCAATTTGGCAACAACGAAGATGTGTGAACCTTTAAACTGGAGTCGTTTCTGTCTCACTCTTAAATTACTCTTCTTCGTCTCTCTGTAGTATCTGGTCTAATAATTTGTGATATAATTATTAGCGATTCTACCTGAGCATCACGCCCCTGGCGTTTAACTGAGGACCTGCGAGAGTGACATCGTAATGGGGATAGAACCCAGGCAGCAGACTGACGTAATTTTTTGGTAATATTGGCCGACGACGTCAGGTGGCGAAACAACGTAACGTCTTATTATGACGAAATTATGATGTCATAATGAGACGTCAATTTGACGTATTGGTGACGTCATTTTTCCATTTTGGATGAGTTTAAGTATTATCTCGTAGTTTGTTGCAGAAACGATTCCTAGATGGTGCCACATACAAACCATCGCCAAATATCAGTCACTTTTTATCTTACTCTTACTTTAATGAATTTATAGAAAATAAATTATATAAATTACGATGTTCAAATTCATTCAGGAAACATTAGCATTGGCCACCCCATTACTACCCCCACCCCATTATAAAAGGGGGTGAAAAAAAATTGTGATTTAGTATGTGTACAAGAACGTGAAAAGAACCAAAGGCCTCAATTTTTTTTTTAATTCATCCACCCCCACTACCAACCCCATTCCACCACCCCCACTCCCACTAGCGATGTGGCATATCGTTTCATGTGTTTTTAGGGTAGAAGATTCCAAATATATTATTAAAGTTCCATAAATAATTATTTCCACGTACAAAATTTTTTTCGTTGTGAGAGATTTGGACAGACAAACTGGATGTGGAAGTAGTGATTCCTTGGGCAGCGGTTTTTATTTACCATTTCAAACAAACAAAAAAATTAATTGTACCTGCAGCCCCCCCGCATCAAATAGCGCCCCCTCCGTTACCGGTGGGCTTGACAAGTTCCGCGAAATCTATGAAGTGCCTCTTGTTTTCCCTCGAAAATGAAAATTGATAAGCGCGATGGAGAAAATCTGAAAATAAATTTTTTCAGACAAAATTTTTTCCCTCAAAAATGAAATGTGATGAGCGGAGGGGAGAAAATCGGACCAAAAAAATGTTTTCCCTCAAAAATAAAAATTGATGAGCGAAGCCAGAAAATCGAAAAACATACACGGAGGGTCAGACCTCGCAAACCCGAGCCCATAAACTCTGTACCCAATGGGGGGGGGAATCTAACCTCAATAAAATAAACTTTATCTTTTGTCTTGTATTTCTAGTAGTGACACATTTAAATCCAATAGAGCAACTAAAGTCTGTTCGCTGAGAGAGTCCTGGTGTGACGTCTCGACATGTGACGTCAATACATCTATTGTAAATTTATAGTAATTTAAGTTAAATAAATAATAATATTGAATTGTGTTGGTTTCAAGTAAAAAATATGATAGAGCAAATATACAAAATAAATACAATTAAATAGTTGCCAAGAACGTTTTAATCCTCCTCTGCTAAAGATCCGAGTTTCGTCTAAGAACACAACGTCTTTGGGGTCATTACTTTACTTTTTTTTTACGTATTTGCGTAAAAACTCTAACCGTTTTAGATAAATTTGTGGTCTTTCACAGTGCTTTTCTATTGTCATCTTTTTGAAAGGAAAAACCTAATTTTGTAATCACTTTATATAAACTGGTACGGCCAATATCAACTATTATTCTAGATTTTAGCTCTTTTAAAATGATAGCCAAGAAAATATGTTTATGATCAGACACCATATCGTAAATAACATTTTTTACTTCATATTTTACAGCATCGTGTAACTCTGTTTTGGATATTTTACGATTCCGTTAAATCGAAGCTTGAGGTTTCACATGTTTTTTGTCGTTTTTAGCTGTTTTTCTTACAGTCTTCATCGATTTTTAAAGCCTCACCCACTCGCCTTTGAACAGCTTTTTTTATTGACAATGATATATACCATTTTCATTTTCCTTTTGAAAATATTCCAACAAATTCAAAACTAACTGCTGTGATTGCAGATTTAAAAATTCACCAGGATGCATGTTTACTATTTTAACAGTAGAACAAGATTAAAATTGCCCATTTAGGCACTAATTGAAATAAGTTCACTATACCTGCTATACCCGAGAACTTCCGAGAGACTTCCGAGAAAATCGATCTGCCTCTGAAATCGCCAGCTGGGTCGCCAGCCGCATTCGACGACGACACGCGTTACGTAAATTGGTTTGCTGTCGAACAGTAGATATGCCGCACGTCGGTCATAACTTGACCACAAAGATTAAAACTTACAGATTAGGTTACAAACAATATTTGAATAAAGACAAGAAAGGATAGAGCTCCGGACGATATTCCTTACACTATACGACCGGGATTCTATCAGCGAACAGACTTTACTCACTGAAATAGTGGTAAACTTAAGGATATATGTATTAGTTTTTTATTATCATTGTATTCTAAGTTAAACAATATTTTGATATTTTAAGGACTGATTTTCCATTTTTGGGAAGTTTCTCTCAGCAAGTGCCAGTGACGCAAGCTTGCGTGGTGCCGTCGAAAAATTGGCCAGAGGGACAGCTTTGAACTACCAATTCATACCACCACATGACATTGATACACTCGTAGAATTGAGTACATCCTTCGGCTTCATACTTGCCAGCAGTTGTGCAGGTTGGGGCAGTGACTAAAAAAAACATAATAAATGGTGTTATCTTACCTATGTAAATATTTTAAAAAATTTTATTTCATTTATAAACGTCCAATAAAATGAAGATGGTGATAGAGGATCCCAAGAGCGGGGTCCGATTTTGGACAGTTTAAAAATTACAATTAAAAAAAAAAAATGGGCGTATACACTAATAATTTCATCACTATGAAGAAAATGACTACTGCAGCGTGGTAATTTTTATTATTGAAAACACTTCTGAATGCGTGTATATGCGTCTACGCAAAAACAGAGCGACATTCGACAGATCTGCCGCCCAACCGTTAAACCCCCCATTGCCCCATTCATAAGCGAACATGCTCGTCAGCATGCCTGCCATCATAGGTTGCGGTAGCAAGTTGCCCTGTGTATGGTCAAATTCGTCAACATGCTCCCAAGTTGCCTGCTCGTGTGAATAGAGAAATCACAAGTTGCACCATATTTCGTGTAGTTACGACTGAATTCATTATTTTAATATCAAATCGTAATAATTCATGATGCGCTTTAATGATAGAACAAAATTTTGCATTGATTTATTGAATTATGTCAGTCATATCCGTGCTTATGCTAAACCCATTGCCAGCGCAAAGGCTGATTTTGAAAACTCACGCATTGCAGCATTTAACTGCAAACTAAGGCTGATGAGCATGTTGACGAGCGGGCTTTAGTATTAAGGATGGAACACGAAATTCGAATGTGGCAGACAATTTTACGTAAGAATCTGTTTTTCGTTTTTATATAACCTTTAATCGACCCCCCCCCCCCCACTTTTAAAATGCAGCCTCTAGTGAGCGCTAGATTGCCTACTGTTCTGTGTGTCTTTCTCGCAAGAATGCGAGAAGGCCCGTTATGGATACATAGTAATGCTTTTATATCAGTGAAAAAAATCATAATTTTTAAAAAATTTTCCACATTAATATCCCATTATGTCCAATGTAGTATTCACAGTTCATTATGTTTATTAATTTTAATTAGACACATAGTAAGGTAGTTGCGGGCGGGCATTTTTTCTGTGGAACTTTTTTTAAATCGTTTGTATCACGAAATACTAGACTATTGCACAAAATTTGTGCAAGGTTTGCAAGTATTCGAAACCAAAAAATCGCACTCTACGACCCGCGGTGCATATTATATTTTTCGTCATACCCATGAATCATTAAGCCAGAAAAAACTTTAGAAAACTAGTGAAAAACTATAATAATTATTTGAGTCAGGTTTCATATTTGCTAAGCAAATAGTAAAGGTAGCGATGCTTGGAATATCCATGGCAACCGTCAATAAAATAAAAATAGGACGCGGCTTCTATTCTAATGACAACTCTGTCAAGATAAATTAAATCATATTATGATAGCTCTGAACATTTTTGAAAATAATGTCGTATATAGAAAATATAGCAAGTAAGGCTTGTCTGGATTTACTTCCAAAAAAGTTAAAACAATGCTTGTTATATAAAAGAAAAAAATTTCCCAAAACTTAGAAATTAAAAAAAAAACATTGTCAAAATCTCTGGCGGGACCCCGCGCTTAATAAAAATTTTTTTTTGTCAAAATCTCTGGCTGGCCCCTCGGAAGCCCGGGCCCCTAAACTCAGTACCCAATAGACTCCCCCATACAGGGGGCCTGCTTACGAGGGAGGTATGACGAAACCTTTTTTATGGGTTGTTATACCTATATAAGTTTTTTCTCTTCTGAAATCTATCCGTGTATATTAAGAAAAAATTGTGATAACAATTATTTCTCGTCAGACCTCTATCTCTTAATTTGGCAACCTTAAGTTAAGTATGCATACACTTTGTTATAATTCAATGTTAAGCGTGATAATTTGCCATGGGAGTGGATGTTTAAAAATAATAAAATTGTGATTTAGACCGACTTCTTTTTGTGATTTGGTTTTACAAATAAAGATATGAGTAATACAGTATAGTTGAAAAATTATTTATAGTGAGAAAGTTTCTGACGTTCTGCGGAGGGAGACGAATAAATAGGGCGGGAAATAGATGTCTCGATATCCGTCACTGGGTGTCGGTATCTTACGTAGCGGTAGGAGTTACTTAACAGTCTAATGGTTTTAACTTCAGGACCGCAGTCGGCTGATGTGTTTGTACAGTAAGTAGCATGTGGCAGTATAATTCAATAATTACTTTTATATTTCTTTATTTGGTAATATGGCTTGGGTCCCATGACTCAATACTAAGATATGGCCAATCTAAATTTCACAAGCCATGGCTGACAAATACCTACAATGAAAAAGTAAACGAGCGAAATAATACAGTTAAATCCGGCTCTGCGTTCTGCACTCCATGCCTCTCAACAACACCGCCTACTCACAATACTCACATCACTATTCCGATTATTTCAACTTTACCTACCTGTCTGAACAGTAGTAGTGCTTTCTGATGTCGGATTAGAGGTTTGTGTTGTTAAATCTGTCGTCACACATCTGCGAAAAATATTTCATTTATAAATACAATCATTTTCCAATGAGAAACTTATAAATTTTTTACAAATGATTTGATGTTATATATCAGTATAAATACTTGATATATTGGTTTAGCAATAAAGAGGGCCGGGATTTGTATAGTAAATCGCAGATTTAACAGGCACTCAAAAAATGTCGGCATCTTTGGCTTTGCGATGCGGAGTGCTTGATGGATCAAAGGCGCAAACATTTTTTGAGTGTCTGCGGTCAACTATAGATGCGTCCCACAGAGTCGATCGACGCATTATCTGATTATTATGACATCAATTTCCGTGCGACTTACTATTATTGTCAACTAGCAAAATTCTGACGCACTTACTGATGGAGTGAGTAATCCCTATGGAAATAAGGCAGCGAAACCAGGCTGAAGTTTTCTAACAACGTCAGTATTCACTGACTATCACTGTTGGTAATAGTTATTTACGATACAAGTGGGATAAGAACATTATCGCACACATGTGAATTGCATGTGCGATAATAATGTTTATACTGCAGGGAATTAGACAAAAAAACCGCTGCCCAATTAATCACGACTTCCACATCCAGATTTTCTATCCAAGTCACTCACAACGAAAAAATTTTGTATGTGGAAATAATTGCTTATGGAACTTTAATTATATAATATTTGAAATCCTCTACCCCCAAAAACCTATAAAACGATACCCCACATCGGTAGTGGTAGTGGTAGTGGGGTGGGGGTGGTAGTGGGGGGTTGATGAAGTTAAACAATATTTTGAGGTTTCTGGTTCTTGTACACACACTAAATCACATTTTTTTTTCATCCCCTTTAATAATGGTGGGGGTGGTAATGGGAGTGGCTAATGCCAAAAATTTGTTTGTTAGTTAGCTTCTCTTGTATATACTAAATACCAATTTTCTGGACTCTTACCTGCTTGATTTAGCTATTTACCTCAAATTTACCCCAATTTACCCCCCAACCCTTCCACGGAACGAGATGAAAATATAATCTAGTTCCAGATCTCGTTAGAGTACATATGTGTACCAAATTTCAAGTCAATATCTTAAACGATTCCAGATAAACGTGCGCGCAAAAAAAGTTACAGACAGACAGAAATTTTTTTTTCGCTCAAACTTAAAATCTCAACGTTTCATGACATTCTAAGCCTATCTGAACAATAAAAATTTTTAAAAAATTTTTTGTCGTTACTGGTAGCGGAACGGATCTGGTTTTGAAATGAAACCCACTTTTAAAAAAAAAAAATTTTTGACAATTCGGTTACATGTGTTCTCTTTTATCATGTTATCAACTTAGTTCAGCTTAATCACACGGGGTGGAGGAGGAATTCGCATTTAAAATTCGCAAAAACACGTTTTTCCACTGTAACTGTTATTATTGACCTGACGAAAAAAAAGTAAAATTAAAAATTGAAGATCTCTCGGAAGCGCATAATCTTGTTTGTGTAATTTTTTTTCAAATCGGACGGTAACTTTTCGTGAAAATTTTTTTTGAAATTACTCGTTTTTTTGCCCTAACACTAATACACAAAAAAGTAATTCCTTAATTTTTTTACGAAAAAAAGAAGTTAGGGGGGGGGGTGAGATTTTTTTGAGGTAGGTGAAATAGATAAGAATTGATGGAGCCGGATGATTGGGGTGGTGGGCCAATTAGGGAAGGGGAGGGAGATAGGGAAAGGAAAATTATTCAACTCCCTCGAACTTTTTTCCCTGTCGTGCGATTTTCAAAAACCAAAATGAAATTTGTTCGCTATTACGTCTAATATTTGACTGAATAATTTTTTTTATTTTTTTCAAATAAACAAATTTGTGGGAGGGGAAAAACCTTTTGCATTTTTTTAAAATGCGTTTTTGAGTGCCAAGGAAATGGCTCAGAAGAGAAATTTTTTTACATATAAGTGAGATTTTTTTATCTTTAAATTAAAAAAACAATATCGCAATCCAAGCAATAGGAAGGGAGGGAGGGGGCATAATGCGTTTGCTTGAATAACGGGTTAAGGAAAAGGGATAGGGACTTCGGAGCTTAATATTCGGATATATAAATCTTTTTTCTCTTAATATTTTATCAGTCTACCCTCCATCAAATATTAAACTTATTATAAATAATTATTTAACACCATCACGAGTTTTCGAGGCGCATTTCTCTAGTTTTAGGTGTGTATTGGATATATATAACAATTATTTTTCCGCTTAACTCGCTCTAACTCAAAAACGGCACAATGGATTACTCTCAAATTTTTATCGTGTTATCACTCTATATTTGTTAACATAATGTGTTAATATGTAGGTCAAATTTTAATAAGTGTAGAAAGCATAATTTTTTTTCTAAGGCTATGTCGAAAATTTGTATTCTCATATGTAACATGCGGGAAACTTTGTTATCTTTCGAAATAGATATCGAGAAGTAACGAAGATAAAAGATGGACGTAACTTTTTTATTTGAAACTTTTTTTTCTAGAATTAGCAGTTTTCGAGAAAATTGCAAATGAGAGATTGTTGGCCAGGTACTGCAATTAATTGCTATTAGAATTCAACACGTTTGCAGTACCCAGTACGCGTGTAACCGAATTGTCAAAAAAAATTTTTTTAAAAAGTTGGTTTCAAAACTCCTCTTTTTCTCGCCAGATCCGCTCCAGTATGGATGTGGAAGTAAAATGAGGAAACCTGGACAAAATTAGTAAAAATCTGAATTTTTGCACATACGTTCTTCGAGGTGTCCCAAACCCAAATCCACAAAAATCACAACATGGCTACCCAAGATATTGAAGGTCAAAGTTTTCGCAAATATCTCGCGTCCTATGCATCGGATGCTCATGAGGTCAATGTGAAAGTTGTAGATAATTAAATTATCTACAAGTTGTTTTTTTTTAAACCGCCCCCCCTTTTTCGAAACATTCAAGGTCAAAATTTCAAAATATGGTTTTTCGAGAACGACAGGTACTGGGTTGTGTTAGAACTCCTGCTTAACAAAGGATAAAAGCTTAAATCTAACTAAAGGGCTACACTTGTCAGTTTTTGTTTTACGTGAGCACATCGCGCACTGTTTAAAAAAGTCTGGTTACTGGTACGGGGAAGACTCAACGAAAAAACCCGTTCAAACTAGTAACGTCCTTCGTCCGGTGGTCAGACTGCCTCCGGAAAGGTAGGGTGGAAAAAAAGTTGCAATTTAAAAAGTTTGGATTTTCAAGAAGATATTGTTATTGGTCGAGAGGAGATTTTGAAAAGGAACAAAAAAGGACAAAATAATAAAAATTATCAAAAAGGAGACGAATAAAGGGAATGGAAAGGGGTTTGAGGGTAAAAGGTGGTGAAAAATAAAACGTGATGAAAGGGAAATTGTGGTATGGTATGGTGGGAGGTGTCTTATATCGAAAAGTATGGCATTATGCTGTCTGATTCATGTTATATCGCGGGTTAGTGGACTATCGCCCAGCTTGAATTGATAGAATTTCTGTGATATTTCCTGGACGAAGTCCGCTAGTGGGGTTATGTCATGGCAACGTGCGTAGAGATCTCTGAGGGAGGTGTACCTACCGGAGTCTGAAATGAGGCGCATAAATTTATGTTCTAAAACTCTGAGTTTCCGCATTGTCATGGCCGGGATGCTGCATCACACCGGCGCCGCGTATGTGATGGCCAGCCTGATCAACATCGTATACAACAATTTCTTATTCGTCCTGTTTAGTTCGCTATCCCGTGCCGGGAGCGGATACAGACTCCTGGACATGGAGTAGACCTTTCGTACGGTTTCGTTAACGTGAGTGTTGAACGTCAGTCTTCTGTCTAAGTTCACCCCCAGATACTTCACGCACCTTTTGATTGGAATTTGGCGACCCCCGATCGAAATTGGTGTTAATAAGCGGTTCTCAGTGAACCGGCGCGTGAAGAGTATGGCCTCCGGCTTTTCGGCGTTGATCCGAATCTTCCACTTGTATTACGCCATGGCACGGGCCATGTGCGCTTTCAGCAGCATGTTCGCCGCTCGTGCATTGTGCGAGTGCGCGTTCATGGCCGTATCGTCGGAGTACTTGGCAAGGTTTGTATTCGGAAACTCCGGAAAGTCGGAGACATACAGGTTGTATAACTTAGGTGATAGGCACGACCCCTGGGGGACGCCCGCGCGAATGTCCCGTCGCGTCGAGTTGAAAGTTTGTTATTCACCCTGACCTGCAGTGATCTGTCTGTCAGGAAAGAGTGAATTAGTTTTGTGATATGCAGAGGAAAGTTCAGTGAATTTAACTTGTGGGCTATTAGTACTCCGCATGTATCGTACAAAACTTTGTCTTACAATCATTATAGATTTCTGAAATCCATCATATTCTATCGTAAAGAGAATTAAAATCAATTCGAACATGAATAAAGTCTGATTCAGATATTCCATCGGTTATTGAAGAAGCTGCTACAAAAGTTCATCTCTTTTACTTCCACAACCAGTAGAAGTATAGTAATAAAAAAAAATTGAAAATTTTGATTATTCAAATAGGCTTATAATGCCATGAAACCACGAGATTTTAAGGTTGAGCAAAAAATTAATTTCTGTCTGTCGGTCTGTAACTTTTTTTGTGCGCACGATTACTTTGGAACGGTGAAAGATATGGCTTGAAAATTAGTACACAAAAAAATTTTTGGCATTAGCTACGCCCCATTATTGAAGGGGGTGAAAGAAATAAAATTGTGATTTAGTGTGTGTACAAAAACCAAAGCCTCAACAATTTTTTCTTCTTCATCCACCCCCATTACCAATTCAAATTATTGTCCTCTGGTATCAATTTTGTTTTAATATTTTTGTGTTTATTTAATAATTATAATGAATGCGTTGTTAATATTTATATGATAAGTAGAGTTCTACATATTGTCTTAAAAAGTATATGAATTAATGGTTTTCTGGAGTCTGTTGTTTTACTATCTCATTACCACACTAGTGCGGTAATATCGGTCATTACCTGACTAAAACAGATGGGATAAGTAGCTTTTACTTAATAATGCATATAAATTGTTTATAACAAGAATTAACCACAAATTAAAGAAATTAATCATAATTTGACCAATGAACTGATGTTATACACGTAGCATTTATTAGATAAAACAACTTGGGTTGTGAATTTTTTTTATTACGTACGATTTTTTAATTTATATTGCAAAGGGTATAACCGGATAGGTATAGTGAAAAATATGCCTCTGAGCCATACTCGGCAGAAATTGTTATTAACGAGCCATGTATGCAAAGTCCAATTTGGATGAGGGGCATTTTTCACTATGCTTATCCGGCTATACCCTTTGATGCTATTTTACTATAAGTTTGATAGGAAAATAACTAGGAAAGTTGGAAAAAAATAACTTACACATATGCTCCATCCACGTCGTTGCACGCAGTACCTGATGGACAAGTGTATACGCCATCTACCAGGGTGACCTGGTCGCCAACATTAAAACAAAATCGATATGTTGTATCTGAGAGGCATATTATATTCTTCGCCCCACATGTTTGAGCTTCTACTTGAAATAATCCTGTAGTCAAGACGAAAACAGCCTTAAAATTAAAATTAGTACTTAGTTGTTTTTTATACATTGTAAATGCAGTTTATCAATGGCGGATTTGCATAAGGGCACTTGGGGCACGTGCTCAGGGCCCCCACGTAATCGGTGCCCCCAAATGTATAAAAATGGTAAAAAAAAATTACAAATGAAAAGAGATGAAAAAGCAAGAAAAAGTTAATTTACAAATTAAAAAAATTAAACTTTCTATTCAACAAGAGTAACATCCAAATCTCAAATAATTTTATATGAAATTTATGTTTCAAATTTTCTGTATTTAATAAGAGGGGCCCCCACATGAGAAGTGCCCAGGGGCCTCTCAAACGTAAATCCGGCCCTGCAGTTTATTAAGTTGGATTAGCTACGCGAACTTCATACCCGATTATCAAGAATAGTTATTTATGTACCAAGAGTCGTAAGTGTACTTTTTTTAGTCGAGAATACAGTTTGCAAGCCGAGGCTCGTAAGGCCAAGGTTTGCAAATATTCGAGACCAAAAAATCGCACTGTACGACCCGCGGTTCATATATTTTTCATCATACCCATGAATCATTAAACTAGAAAAAAAACTATACTTATTTAAGTCAGGTTTCATATTTGCTAATGGACCGCATTAGTGTGACGTCACATACTTATGCAACCTCTATATACTACTTTCATGACACATGGGTTGCCTGCCAAGCACACTAGAACTTGACCCTTAACGCATATGTTTATAAGGCGACATTTTCGAGGATAGAAACATAGCGTATAATTACTTCCACATCCAGTGGAAGTATAGTAACGACAAAAAAATTTTTAAAAATTTTTATTGTTCAAATAGGCTTAGAATTTCATGAAACGTCGAGATTTCAAGTTTGAGCGAAAAAAAAATTTCTGTCTGTCGGTCTGTCTGTCGGTCTGTAACTTTTTTTGTGCGCACGTTTACTCTGAAACCGTTTGAGATATTGACTTGAAATTTGGTACACATATGTACTTTAACGAGATCTAGAACTAGATTATATTTTCATCTTGTTCCGTCGAAGGGTTGGGGGGTAAACTGGGGTAAATTTGGAGTAAATAGGTAAATCAAGCAGGTAAGAGTTCATAAAATTGATATTTAGTATAGATAAGAGAAGCTAAGGTCTCAAAAAAAATTTTGGCAATAGCCACCCCCATTACCACCCCCATCCCATTATTAAAGGGGATGAAAAAAAAATGTGATTTAGTGTGTGTACAAGAACCAGAAACCTCAAAATATTTTTTTACTTTATCCACCCCCCACTCCCACCCCCCTGTCACCACCCCCAGCCCACTACCGATGTGGGGTATCGTTTTATGGGTTTTTGGGGTAGAGGATTTCAAATATTATATTATTAAAGTTCCATAAACAAGTATTTCCAGATACAAAATTTTTTCCTTGTGTGACTTGGATAGAAAATCCGGATGTGGAAGTAGTGATTCCTTGGGCAGCGGTTTTTTATTTTATTTCTTCCTTGGAAGAAATATTTAAGAATTTTCAGTTACCATTTATCATGCACAAGGTATAAGAAAATATACACAAGTATAAAGAATTACAAAAACTGTGTTATGAAACTAAAATAAGTTTTTATATATCAAACATGGATATATACATTTTAACGTATTTTTTAAATGTGTAATAGGTATTAGAATTCCTTAGATATTTATTAGACGGGAGAAATAAAATAAAATTCTAGGCTCTGTTTCTATACTCGAAAATGTCGCCTTATAAACGTATGCATTAAAGGTCAAAGTTCCAGTGTGCTTGGTAGGCAACCCGTGTGTCAGGACAGTAGTATATAGAGGTTGCCTAATTCGTAACGTCACAACTAATTGAGTCCATAGTGGAGTAAAAAACAGGGGAAAAGTCGCTTCCTTCTCGAGTTTTTTTTTTAATCTTAGAACAAACTGAGATATATATCATTTCGTTAAGTAGGTCGATGTTCATTAGAAATCATGAAATACGACATTTTTTAGTGGTCACGGACATTGTTATTTTTAAAAAGGTGTGATTTTTTTTTTTTAATCATGTTTTTTTGAACATCTAATGCCATAACTCAAAAACGAATGGAGCTATCCACATGAACTTTTTTTTGTTATAAAACACACACTTAAGCGCTTCTATCTGTGTATAGTATTGTTAATTAAAACATTTTTAAGCTTGTTAAAAACTTAGATAACTTTGAAAGTTCAGAAAATACGCAGTCAAATTTTCACTAAGCTACAAACTTTTTTGTTTTTGGAAATATTGTATAACATGCTGCGAAGAAAATAAAGCCAAAAGACCCAAAAAGTTTTTGATAGCATAATTCTTACTGTGTCTTTTATAGTTTAGGTACAGTGATTTTTTTTAGAGCGCGTGAATTGCAGAAATTGAGTATTAATACACCCGCGTCCATTAAAACTAACTAGTCTCAGGGCGGTGTACTATCAACGTGTCCCAGTGAACACGGATACATACCTGGTATGTTTCTCTTACGTAATCTATTCAACATGTTATATCCAAGGATATTGGATGTATGGTAAATGTAAGGTACATGGACCTTAAAATTTCAGCCACAAAAAAAGTTATAGCCATGTAATGGCAACATAACTTTTAACATACTCATATGTGGCAAATATATAACATACATGTAAAAGACATATATTGTATTTCAAAATATTTACCTTAAAATATGTTCTGATGTTACATGTGTGCTATATAACATGCAATTTCCGTGGTATATGCACAAGGGGGTAGCAAATAATATACAGGGTGTCCCCAAATGGGGTTACCTGTACCACAAGTGGACCTAAATTTTAGTTTTTCGACAGTCACTATAAAAAAATTTTGTTTCTTAAAGAAATACGATGTGTTAAGAAAATGTACTTCTTTATGCAGGGCGCTCAAAAATTTCAAAAATATGAATTTGACCCAAGAGCAAACTACCTTTAGTTTTCTCATTTTTAAGGAAAATGCAATTTGAAAAAATTCTTTATTAAATCTTGTTTAATACGTCTTTTTCCCCAATGCCTCACCTCAGTTTTCGTATTTTTCCGTAACGGATACTAAAAAATTTAGGATTATGAAAGAAAAGTATTTCAAATGGCTTTTTTATTAAAAATGAAAAATAAAGGTAGTTTACTCTTAGGCAAAATTCTATTTTTGGAATTTTTAAGCACCCTGCTCTTTCATAGAAAAAATAATTTTTTTTAACATAAATCGTATTTTTTTAAAAATGCGGAAATTTTTATAGTGACTTTTTGTCCAAAAATTAAAATTTTGGTCATTTGTTGTATAGCTAATCCCATCCGGGGACACCTTGTACTACTGTACTACAATATGGTTTAAGTAAGGAAAAACTAGATGTAAAAAAAGGCCAATCTAAAATAAATAATTTTTATATTCATAAAATACATATTATCATAATAATATATTAACCAAAGTCATACAAGAAGGATACGTTCATTTATATAATGAGGTAATCAAAAATAAACTAACTGCCAAATTAATAAAGGAACTAAATGCCAAATTGCACATTCTCTAAACTATATAGTTTGTTTATTACAAGCAAACTTTTGGTTAACAGAAAACATAGAAGACAAAATAGCTGAAGAAAAATAACATAATTAGAAAAAGTTAGCTGATTGCAAGCTGTGTAATAAGGTAAAAAAAATAAAGAAAAGCCTGACAGTATACATGAATCATTTTCATTCCGCTATAAATTACGAAGAAATAAACATTAGCATGATTACTATAGAGACAAGAAAAGTGTATAAGTTGTTGGTAAAACAGAACAGCTTTATCTTATATTAAAAGAAGTTTCAGGGAAAAAGGTAGACATTAAAAGCTTAATGAAGTTTGTTCCAAATGATGCTCGGACTTTTACAACATTTAAAAACTGTGGATTTTGAGGGTGACGTTGAAGGCTACAGTAACACTATTGATTTTGATATAGATGTAAACGAACTGTAGAAACGAAAATCGCAGGCATATTAATGAGAAGTACGACACTGCATTTTCTAAGTGTCTATACACCTACATACACAAAATATACTATTTTTGACAGTCGAGTTATTATTATATTATCTATATATTAAACACAGGTAATTTTTAGTTTTATTACTTATTTACTCTAGTGACTGAATAAATGCTTTTTTGAACTATATATTTAACATCCGAATAAAGTTTGGTTTAATGTACGGTTATCCAAATTTAATTGTACCAAATATCAACTAAAATTCTGAACGAAAATAGTTAATGAAAGAACAAGAATTCTTCAATTATTCAAAAAGGAGCTAAAAATTTATTAGAAACAAGAAAAATTCAACAAACGTGACAATAATACTCAGATAATGACGAAAACAAATTTCCTATATAAAAAAAAAATTACTTACAGACAAACCTGTCAGCATGAATTTGCAAGCAGACTAATACTTAAAACTTAATTATCTTAAAACTAGTTTTTGGCCCCTGGTTTCCTTTTTTCATACATATCTCAATAAATTATGGTACAATAACTGCTCCAGCTTCTTGTTTTCTCTCTGCGTAGCCTTTGCTTTGACAGTCTGAACCACTCACTAGCGATGTTCTCAAATTTTTTTTCACAATGTTAGAACGTTTCGTTAACAGCAGCTAGAACAATAGTTTATGACAAAATTTTATAACTTTTTTTGTATTATTTACTTAAAAGCAATTTCTAACTTTTTTAGAAATTCTTTGTCTTTACCTATAGGTACCAACAATATGTTACATCGTTGCCCAAGGACTTTGTTTCCATTTATTACTTATATAAATGTGTAGTTTTAATGATTGTGATTATACAATTTAAGCTACAATAAAGCACCTATAATTTTTCTGTGGCTTGAGTAGTTAAATTTCATTAAATTTCAATTTCAAGATTGGGAAATATGTCAATAAAACTCCAACAAATAAGTAGGTACCTAATAAGCTACTTAACACTGCACCGAGGTGCTTAATGATTTACACTTCTACGTACTTACCTACAATAGTTTTGATCTCTGAACTTGATTCCACACAAAAACAAAGACGATATTTTTAACATGTTAAAAACGCACGCTAGAAGTCACGTTGCACCTCCTTCAGGGTCACTTGTGTTAGGTTAGAATATTACAATTAGGTTATTTTATTAGGTATAATTAGGGATATTTGAGTTAATTTCGTATCCTTTTCTAGCACGAACTATGTAATACAGAGTGCGAAAGAGATGTCCTATAATAATTTTATAACCAGATTTACCGGGAAATTTAAAACATCATAATATTAAAATGTTATCCAACTGTATGAAGATACGGGATTATTAAACTAGTTTTTGATCGGCGAGTTTTATTTTTTGTTATTAGATACATAAAAAAAAATAAAACGGCCGGTAACACTAATCACTATTTTAATAAATTTATAGAGTATTTAAACGAATAAATCATCAAGTATTATATAGGCACAATTACATTTTCATTACCACTTAATGGCAACTGAAGACATTTTTGTTTAATATCACAAGCGTTAATTGGTAAAAGAGCTTCTTATTTTCATTGGGCATGCTATTATTATGTTGATTAAACTACACTGGTCACTGATGTTATAACCTAACTTAAGCAGCTACTACACCAAAATAATATACATAATATATATACTTAACCAAACTTTTTTGACATTCCATATTAAGCTAGCTTGTTTCACGTTTGTAGTTTACCAAATTACATGATTAAATATATATGTGTAATGTAATTGTAGAAAAAAACTTAAAATGTCCATGATGATCACAAAATATACACAGAGAAAAATTTATATTTCTGGTAAATATTTATATATTGCTCCTTAATAAAACATTTAGCTAAATATGGGACAAGAACCAAATCTAATAGCGGTTAATAAAAAAAGGTTTCTGATAGTGTATATTTGGGATAAATATACAAAGCGTAAAAAAAAATGATATTACTGACAAATAAACTGTTTAATGAACAAAAATATTAATGAATAATGAACTAAACATTTGTCGCTAATATTTTAGTTATTAGCTATAATCGTGTATATTTTTGTTATTACTACATTTTTTATTTCTGCTAAATAAGTAAACAATAACACTAAGAATACTGTGTTTTCGTAACTAATGTTATAGAATATGAACCACTAATACCCAGTTTATTAGCAGTAATTATATAAAAATATTGGCACTACTTTTTAATGTTTACTGTTAATTATATTCATTACTTATGACAAGTAGATTTATTATTTATTATAAACATATTGTTTATTTAGAAGAAAAATATTATTTCTCTCAAATATTTCTTTTAGTAAAGAAGGATATATTTGTAGCAAATAAAAACAGCAATAATAGTAAAAAATATGTATTTAAAAAATAAAAATCATTGATGACAAATCACGGCCTCATGAAATAATACATAATTTTATCTTCAAAATAGCACCTAACAGATGACAATAATCTAAATTGTATATTAATTTACATTTACAAAATTCTGGACCATCATCAAAATTCAGAGTATGTATAAACTTATATCGTATCCTGATGGTATACCCATTCTATAGACATTAGAAAAAATTTTAAAATTCAAAAATACTCAAGAGGTAAGTATACATCAAAAAACATCACAATAACTTAAAGATTATCTTTAAAACTATAAATTCATGCATAAGTACACATTACAGCAATGGCGGCTGATGGAGTTTGAAGACACTTGATGGATATATATAAATCAAATCATATAAGAGGTTTTTATCAAACATTAAAATTACAATATTATTTTTATTACACAAACTAATTTTCTATTACAATCTGTTTGGTTTCAAATGCCCATATTTCTCCAAAAATTAATGTTTTCTCAAATGAAAAAAAAACCGTCGTCGCATGTAGGTATATTTTATCTTAGTATGCTGGTATTTTTGAAACAATTAAAACGTCAATTATTAGTATTTTTTGGCACTTTTTGGGATGGACCCAGGATTTTTCAATTTTTTTCGCAGATTCCTATCGAGTTTTTTTTTATCAATATTGTAATTTTAATGTTCGATGAAACCTCTTATGATTTGGTGTAGATCCCATGCCTTTAACCTGAGATACTGTGTCTTCCACCAGCCACCACTGCGTTGCAAAATATTATACGCGAGATTATACGATTTTAAATGTGAAAAAGAGATCATATAAATACATATAAATAAAAATTCACCAGATCTAAACACTGAGAGAAAGGATCTGGTCAATTTACATGGTAATAAATTTTCATGTGAAATAAAGAAAAGATCTTTCTCTCAATGTTTATCAACAAAATACAACGCATAATAATAAGTAAATAAGGAACCGCCTAAAATCAACTTGGAAACTAATTCAAATTTTACCGCGCAATGACGTCACCACCTTTTCTGTCATTCCATCACTTGTCACAAGCTAATAAAAATGGCGTCATTATGCACTTGCTGTAATTGATACATATTTTTAATAATAACTAAATATAATAACGATATATTAATGCATAACAATCAATTCGATCCCGCGCTGAAGTGCCGTGTACCTATAGTATGACTAATATGAGATACAATTAGTAAATGCCATTTTTGTAATTTCTATACTTTAAAATTTAAAAGTGTTCATATTTCAATAGAAATTATTTATTACCTAACCTAAATTCTAAACCACTCAGCCATACATATATAACTTTATAATTGCATGTACACCGCAGACGAAGACTATTTATTGCACTTAAACACAACACCACTTATTACTGCACAGTACACGTCCCAACAACGAACATCAAAATGAGCAAATCAAATCAAATGACGAAATGACTCGAAATTAGTTGGACCAACACGCTCTCCCACCAAGTACTAAAAAACAGAAACGGAAAATGGTTTTCGGTTGCGACGTAAACACACGAATATCAACGAGTTTTAAATTCTAATAAACTGGGTAATTTGTGCTTAGTTCATAACTATTTACTTTACAAATCAATATATTAATGCCACAACTTTAATTATCAGTAGTTAATAAAATGGAATAAATAAAAATGCATATTCGTCAGTAATAATCATATCTTAACCATTAATACATTTTTGTTAATCATAATACCTCGGTTATTTGTACTAGAAAACTTGTGTTAAAAGAAAGTTTTTATTTGGCATTATTAGTGGACTCTATTATTACTTAACAAAAAAATATTTCCTACTAATAAAAAAGTTTTAAATAAAAAGTTTATTTGGTCCATTTTTCTCTGTGTATAAATGTTATATCTGGTGTAAACATATAAGATGGGTTGATGTGTAATATGTAGCAATTATCTAAATATCACATATTTTAATGTTATTATTTAACACACAGGCAATATAACTTTAAACGTTCATACTGATTACAGAAATACATAAATGTTATATAGCTGATAAATACACATAATACTTGTTATTGTAATGTAGCAGTTACGTAAAAATCACGTATTTTAATGTTATTATTTAACAAACGGGCAATATAACTTAAAATCTACATGATGATAACAGACATACATAAATATTATATGGCATGTAAATATACAAAATACTTGTTATTGTAATGCAGCAGTTATGTAAAAATCACATATTATAATGTTTGTATTTAACAAACAGGCATGTTTGTTAATAACTTAAATGTATATAGCATTTGAAGATGGTTTATATAATAGAGATATATTTGGTAATATGATGTGTGTTACCTTGACAATCTCTCTTTGATACGTAACAGCCATATGTGTGTTCACTGGGGTTATTCGTTTTCGTCGAAGGTCAAATTACAAAACGCTGCCCAAGGAATCACTACTTCCACATCCAGATTTTCTATCCAAGTCTCTCAGAACGAAAAAAATTTGAATGTGGAAATAATTTTTTATGGAACTTTAATAATATAATATTTGAAATCGTCTACCGTCTACCCTAAAAACCTTAAAACGATATGCCACATCGGTAGTGGGGCTGAGGGTGGTGGAAGGGGAGTGGTAGTAGTGGTGGATAAAGTAAAAAAAAATTTGAGGCCTTTGGTTCTTGTACACACACTAAATGACAATTTTATTTTTTTCGCCCCCTTGAATAATGGGGTGGGAGTTGGTAATGGAGGTGGTTAATGCCAAGCTTAGCTTCTCTTATATATACTAAATACCAGTTTTATGGACTCTTACTTGCTTGATTTGCCAATTTACCTCCATTTACCCCGAACCCTTTAACGGAATAATCTAGTTCCAGATCTCGTTAAAATACATGGTACGTGTACCAAATTTCAAGTCAATATCTTAAACGGTTTTAGAGTAATCGTGCGCACAAAAAAAGTTACAGACAGACCGACAGACAGACAGAAATTTTTTTTCTCTCAACTTAAAATCTCGACGTTTCAGGACATTCTAAGCCTATTTGGACAATAAAAATTTTCAAAAAGATTTTTGTCCATACTATATTTCCACTGGATGTGGAAGTAAAATGTGTAACGATATTCTTTCTCTTATTACCCACTTGTATTATATTGTAGAACGTATGGTCATTGTGCGAATTGTGCGTGGATTATCTGCTTAAAAAACATTTAAGATAAAAAAGCAATCTAAGTTTCATTGTAAAATGGAGTGAATTTTATGTGGCATAGTAATAGAGGAACACGATAAACTTGTGCACAAGCCATGGAAACAGGGTTTAGAGTTTTTGTTACCTAATTTAGGCGAAAATAACACGTTTACTCAATTCACAGGTCTACAAAAAAAAATAAAATTCTGCTCCAAGGACTAAACCTATCATGCCTTAAGTATTTTTGTGTGCTGAATCTGAATTTTCAATTAAAAAAACTTTCTACCGCGTAGATTTCGAGTAAATCCCGGTTTTTATTGTCAAAAAAACGTATTTTGATGATAATAACCGGGATTTACTCGAAATCTACGCGGTAAATATTTTTTTAAATTTAAAATTCGGATTCAGCATACAAAAATACATAAGGAATGATAGATTTAGTCATTGGAACAGAATTTCTTTTTTTGTAGACCTGTGTACAAAGTGCACCTGTGCACAGATCTACAAGAAAAAAAGTTCTGTTCCAAAGACTAAACCTATCATTCCCTATGTATTTTTGTGTGCTGAATCCGAATTTTCAATTTAAATTTTTTTTTTACAATAGATTTCGAGTAAATCCCGGTGTTTATCGTCAAAATACGATTTTTTTACAATTTTTGACGTTTGCTCGAAATATAAATGGAAAATTCGGATTCAGCACACAAAAATACTTAAGGCATGATAGGTTTAGTCCTTGGAGCAGATTTTTTTTTTTTTTTTTTGTAGACCTGTGTTATTGTGTGGATCTGGGGTAAAAATGCAATGCATGGGAGTTTCGGATAGGGACTCTGACACAGGAAATGTCGGATACAAATATTAAGATTGCCACGTGCTTTAAAAAACTGTCTTTTTTTATTTAGCTCCAATAATAACGCAAAAAAAGGAAAACTCGATAGTTTACTTTTTATCAAAACACTCCAAAATTATTAATTTTCCTAAATTTCTGTTTATGGGATTTTATTAGCCCCTCCTAGTTGCGCAACATTTTTCCCATTTTACTACAATATTATTTTTCACCGTTTCCGAGATCCCAATGCAATGCATACTCCATTTAAGATTTTTAATTCCTTTTTGCCTTCAACCTTAGTCCTTAATGTGCTACTGGAAAAAATAAGTTATCCTGTCAGATCCTAAAACGTGATAAAACAGTCCTAAACATAAAAAAGTAATAATGAAAAGTTCCGTTACACACAATACATAATCATTATTATTCTTAAGTACGGCGCGAATATGCTTCGACAATTCCTTCATACTAAAAAATTCGTAACTAGCAAACTATTGCTAATAATGAAATTTTTTTTTTTCTAAAAACTTTTTTAGTCTATTGACTTCATTTTCTTCACAGCATGTTACACAAAATTTTCAAAAACAAAAAAGTTCCTCGCTTAGTGAAAATTTGATGGCGTATTCTCTAAACTTTCAGGATCATCTACGTTTTTGGCATGTTCACATTTCTTTTTATTAGTAATCCTATGAATAGAGAGAAGCGCTTAAGTGTGTGTTTTCTAACAAAAAAAAGTTCACATCGATAGCTCAATTCATTTTTGAGATATGGCAATGGATGTACAAAAAAACATGATTTAAAAAAAAATTAAATTTTACACTTTTTTTTAAATAAGAATATCTGTGACTACTAAAAAATGTCGTATTTTGTGTTTTTATGTGTAAAATGATGTTGTTGGTAATACCCACTGTGTCTGATCTTGTTCTAAGCTCATAAAAAAAAACGACATAATTTTACCTCTTTTTCGCTCCTCTATAAGCAAATAGTAAAGGTAGCGATGCTTGGAATATCCACGGCAACCGTCAGTAAAATTTTAGGACGCGGCTTCTATTCAAATGACAACTGCTGTCAAGATAAATTAAATCATATTAATAGCTTTGAACATTTTTGAAATTAATGCAGGATATAGAAGTGGCAAGTGTCTGGATTTACTGCTAAAAAAGTTAAAAGATTTAATACTTATTATGTAAAAGAGAAAATTTTCCGAAATTTACTTTATTCCCCTAGGGACGTTATGAAAAATAACGACCCGTTGCCAATGGCAACAAGTATTTGGTACATAAATCATCACTTACGATCGACAAAACAATGGAATTAGAGCATACTGTATAGTATAGTATACTGTATACTAATTAGTACTATGAGGGAGGTATGACGAAAATAAATGAATAATCTATTTTCTGCATAGCAAAAACTTTTCAGTATCAAAATTATGTTCACCAACAAGTTTTGTTTTTAGGTATTATTATTATAGTCCAGTAGAATTAGTAAAAAAAAGACTGAAATTTATTGTAATTCGTTTCAGGATGCCACGTGGATTAAATGATAGTTTTATTGATTACGAACATGACCCTGAATTTGGTCCACTTTTTGACCGCCGGAACATTGTTTATTTAACGATTTATTGTTGAAAAATTAAAAAAAAATCGACTTTTTTAAAGATAACTCAAAGACCTTTCACGATAGGTTTTTCAATTTGTAGATACTGTTAGAACTTTGAAAAACGGTTAATTTGAGAGATGTTTCGTTTGAAACGCTTGAAAATTTGTTTAAATAATTGCAAAAAACCGCGAAAATTTTCGCAATTTGCAAATATTTTTCATTCTTTAACAAAAGCACTTTAGAGCTTGAAACTTTGAAGAAATATGTCTTTTATTACCCCAAAGTCATCCCTAAAATTTCATCAAAAAATTTTAATTAGTTTAAGAGATATTCAATTTGTTTATTAAAAACATAAATAATGTAAAATGCAAATTCACCCAGTTCCCGTTGTCGTAGAGGGTTAATCTGGACATCATTTTTTTTGTTGAGACTTAAACTTTATATTTTCATTAATGGCAAATCAAATTTGCATTATTCTCAACTTCAAAATGGCGTTTGAAAAAGTGTCACATTTTGAGGTTAGGTCTTTTGCTAATAACTTTTAAACAAATGAAGATTTGCAATATCGTTCTCATATCTTTGTTGCTAGGGTCTTTTCACACATTTTCAGAAAAAAAAATGACTCTGTAGCCTTATTAGAAGCCGAGATGATTTTTTTTTAATAAATTCATAAAAAAAAAATTAACAAAAAATAATTGTTTATAACAAATTATTGTTTAATTAGGAAAAAATCGACATGACAGATATTATTATTTCATCACGCTACCCCAAATTAAAAAAAAAGTAAAAATCGGAGAAACGGTAAATTTTTGGTTGACGGATTTGAACTCGTCTCGATCATCTTATGAACGTGTTACAGATATGACTCATGCTTCTCACTCCTGTTCTGACGCTGATTTAAAATTAATTATTATTATCGTTGCAAATTGAATTTTTTCCCCCAAACTCATCTCTATTACAAAGATAGACTATTAAACTAGTTGTTCGCCAAGTTTCAGCTGTTAATGTTTATTAATAAACAAATTACGAATTTATTAAAAAAAAAAATCATCTCGGCTTCTAGTAAGGCTACAGTCATTTTTTCTTTTGAAAATATGTGAAAAAACCCCAGCAACAAAGATATCAGTACGATATTGCAAAATCTTCATTCGTTTAAAAGTAGGTAGTAGATGGGTAGGCTGCAACGGCAGGTCAGGACCGCCATCAACACCGCTAAAAACCGGAAATGGCGGGATAGGCTGGAAGCGTTGAATCCTCGAGACAACTCGCTGTGGAAACTGTCGAGGGCCATGAAAAATACGCGGGAGGCCATACCCGCACTGACTAACGCAAACGGACAGACGTCTCTGACGGACTCGCAGAAAGCGGACGACTTAGCTAACTACTTTGCAAGTATACACAACGTACAAATACCGAACAATCCAGAACACGACCGCATCGAAAACGACATCAACGAACTGATTGGCCATGACATCCAATTGACGAGACGAGAATTTTTAAAGGTCATGGTCAAGCCCTCGGAGGTGGCTGGCATCGTCCGGACATTACCCAACAACAAAGCCCCGGGTTCAGACGGCATCGAATACAAGCTTCTTAAATATCTCCCGAGAAAGGGCATTGTGCAGTTGACGTACATTGTCAACGCGATCCTGCGACTGCAGCACTGGCCCAACAAGTGGAAATGCGCTGTGGTCGTGCCAATCCTGAAGCCGAACAAGAACGCGAAGCTCACCGGCAGCTATCGACCGATCTCGTTGCTGTCGGCGATCTCCAAGTTGATGGAGAAGGTTATCCTGATCAGATTAGACTCTGCTCAGGATGAGCTCCACATCGATGACGAGTGCCAGTTCGGCTTCAGGCGGGGCAGGGGCACTGTGCAGCAGATCGTCAGGATTGTGAATGACGTCAAAGTACAATGCAACCTCGGGAAGAGCACCGTCATGGTGCTCCTCGATATTGAGAAAGCTTTCGATACCGTATGGATCCCGGGACTGCTTCATAAACTAAACTCACTGGACTTCCCCATGCACATAACGAAACTTGTTCACTCTTTCCTGACGGGTAGATCGCTGCAGGTCAGAGTGAATAATAAACTATCAACTCGGCGAGACATTCGCGCGGGCGTCCCCCAGGGGTCATGCCTGTCACCAAAACTATACAACTTATATATCTCCGACTTCCCGGAATTCCCGAATTCGAACCTTGCCAAGTACGCCGATGACACGGCCATGTACGTGCATTCACACAATGCACAGGCAGCTAATATGTTGCTGAAGGCTCACTTGGCCCGTGCTACGGCGTATTACGATAAGTGGAAAATTCGGATCAATGCCGAGAAGTCGGAATCAATTCTATTCACGCGCCGTTTCACCGAAAATCGGATTCTAACACCACTTTCGATCGGGGGTCGCCAAATTCCAATTAAACGGTGCGTGAAGTATCTAGGGGTGAACTTGGACAAGAGACTGACGTTCAACTTTCACATAAACGAGACAGTACGCAAGGTCTACTCCATGTCCAGGAGTCTGTATCCGCTCCTGGCAAGGGGTAGCGGACTCAACAGGACAAATAAAAAATTGCTGTATACGATGGTGATCAGGCCGGCCATCACATATGCGGCGCCGGTATGGTGCAGCATACCGACCACGACAATGAGAAAACTCCGAGTTCTCGAACACAAATTTATGCGCCTCATCTCTGATTCGGGCAGATACACCTCCCTCAGAGATCTATATAATCGTTGCCACGACATAACGCCACTAGCGGACTACGTCCAAGACATCTCCCAAAAATTCTATCAATTCAAGCTGGGTGATAGTCCGCTAACACGCAACATAACACGAATCAGACAGCATAATGCGATCCTTTTCGATATCCGACACCCCCTACCATACCAGGCGTTGCCTATCTTTCGGCAACCTCTCTAACCACACTTTCCTCTACGACAACTTCTCCTTTCCCCACCTTTAATCCTCACCAAAAACTACAACCAACCCCTCTCTATTTGTTTTTACCTTTTTTGTTCCTTGCCCATTTTTTGTCTCTAAATTCAGTCTCGACCAATAAATTCTTAACAAACAACAATTTCACATAACATTACACACTTTTAACTATCCACGACACGTTCCTGGCGTCAGGAAGACTACCAGGGTGGAATTGTCTCAAACGGGTTTTTTCGTTGAGTTTTGTTTTCCCGTGCCAGCAATCAAAATTTTTAAGTGTTCGCGTGTGCGCGAAATCGATAGTTTTACAGTTTTAATTTTAATTATTTTTAAGTACCCCCGTGTACTACGTTGCACAATACTGTTAAATTTAAGCCTTTCCCTATTAGGCAGGAGTTTTAACTCACAATTAATTTTCGTCATCGCCAAACCGGACCCTCCCCGCCCAACCTCACACCCACCTCGGCGATGTTCGCCGTGGTTGTCTGGCTGGCTCCGGGCCGGACTCTGGAATGACGCATTATTGTATGTGAATATTAATAAATGCTTGTTGTTGTTGTTGTTGTATTCGTTTAAAAGTTATTAGCAAAAAACCTAACCTGAAAATGTGACACTTGTTCAAACGCCATTTTGAAGTTGAAAATAATGCAAATTTGATTTACCATTAATGAAAACATAAAGTTTAAGTCTCATCAAAAAAAATGATGTTCAGATCAACCCTCTACGACAACGGGAACTGGGTGAATTTGCATTTTACATTATTCATGTTTTTAATAAACAAATTGAATATCTCTTAAACTAATTAAAATTTTTTGATGAAATTTCAGAGGTAACTTTGAGGTGATAAAAGCCATATTTTGTCAAAGTTTCAAGCACTAAAGTGTTTTTGTTAAAGAATGAAAAATATTTGCAAATTGCGAAAGTTTTCGCGGTTTTTTGCAATTATTTAAACAAATTTTCAAGCGTTTGAAACGAAACATCTCTCAAATTAACCGTTTTTCAAAGTTCTAACAGTATCTACAAATTAAAAAACCTATCGTTAAAGGTCTTTGAGTTATCTTTAAAAAAGTCGATTTTTTGGGATTTTTCAACAATAAATCGTTACATAAACAATGTTCCGGCGGTCAAAAAGTGGACCAAATTCAGGGTCATGTTCGTAATCAATAAAACTATCGTTTAATCCACGTGGCATCCTGAAACGAATTACAATATGCATATTTGCTAATTCCACTGGCCTATTAGGTTTTGTGGCGCTGCACAGTGATCCGAAAATTAAGAAAAACGGCCAAAATTCCAATTTTAAATATGTTGTACAGCCGTCCCCTTCAGCGGGTAAATTAAGTGATAGTTAATGTAAAATCTTCTGGAATATCAAATTCTTTGTTCGAGAATCTCTTAGCAGTTTCCCCTCAAACATAAGTAGATATCTGTGAGACCCGACCTCAAAAAGAGGTGTTATAAGTTTGACGCGTATGTTTGTCTCTCTGTCTGTGGCTTCAGATCTCTTCAACGGGTGATCCGATTTTGATGTAGTTTTTTTTTTATTTGAAAGAGTATTTTGTCGAGAAGGTTATAGGCCATATTAGATTTTGATGTTTGGTCGCCATGTTGAACTTCTCTAGAAATTGTCCGATTGAAGTAAAATTGAAAATGTGCAGACAATTATGGTAGCCGAGCATGATTTAGGCCTTATTTTGATTCGGTCATATGAAACTGGTACGATTAGATACATCGATCGGGGGTTTTTAAAAGTTTTCAATTTTACTTGTAACCTCATTTTGCTGGCAAAGTTTAATGTGTGTGCATTTACGTATGCTATAAATAATTGTGTTACTTTTCCTAAAATTTTTACCAAAGACCTTCAAGGAATTATTTTATTTTATTTTGCATATAAAATAATCCCACAAATTCGATGAATTAATTAATTTTATTATCATTTATCAGCTCTTACATTTTCAACTTTCTTTAGACTTTACAATGTGCATAAGTATCTAGGGATCTTTCTATGTTGACATATCTTTCCAGTGGCGGCTCGTGATATTGTCTGCAGAGGAGGCTTGACATTTTGAAATACAATTATAGAAATTTCTACAAGTAAAAGATATTAATTTGGAAGATTGGAAGATATGCTGCTTCTTCCAAAGGGAGGCTCAGACTCCCCTGCCTCCCCTGACGAGCCGCCACTGTATCTTTCATATATCTCTCTTTAACGTCTTCAAATTTGTTCCATTTGAAAATAATTGCATTTTTAAATGTCGACGCAGTGTGTGTCAAGTTAATATGATATACTCTTGCGCAGGTTCGTGGTGAGCCTGTACGGGCTCGGGGGTAAAATCAAATTGACGGGGCTCCCCTTCGGGTGGGACAAATCAAAAATACTAATTTTCAATACACAATTTGAAAAACAATCAATACAAGAATGTATTTAACAGTGATGGTCCAGGCCTGCAGCCCCCCCCCCCTACTCCCCTCCTGTCGTCAGCTTTGCTCTTACGGTATAGTAGAATCTACAGGGGGGACCAAATTCAATGGGATTTGAGATGCTCTCTAAAACTATGAGAGATAGAAAAAAATGTGATGTAAGTGTTCCCGCCTCGATTTTCGAGCATTAAAGAATGTTGGCAAACCGCGATCGTCTATCTTTTTCGACTTCCGACTTTTTTAAGTACAATCCATTGTTGATAAATAGGAAATCAGGCATGCTTCAGTTTTTGAAATGTAGACAGAACTCGTTTTTTAAATGAAACACCCTATAAACAGAGCCATAGCGAACCAACTTTTTTGAGGGGTTATTTTTCAGATTTGCCAACTTTATAAACTTAAGGTAGTTCTGACGGCCTTAGAATTAATGTTCAGAATTTAATAAAATTCGGCATATTAGTAGACAGGTTTTATCATATTTTACAAAAAGTACCATTCAGATTTCAATTAAAAAGGAGAAAACGAGAAAATAATATACAAAACATTTTAGACACTTAAAAGTACAGATTTAAAGCATGTGATAGTAGTAAATAGCGAATGAATGTTAAAAGTCTACTTTTTATATCGTAGTTTAGTAGACATGGCAACGTCGTAAAAGATGTTACAACGAGCACGAAATTTAAAAATGCATGGAATATGAGAATGTAGGTTTCATAAAAATTCTTTATTAAAGATAACATGAACGATGTTTGATTAGCACAGCCATATTTATTAAACCTAATAAAATATAATTGACCAAGAATGTTACTGATAATAATATTTCATTTTGTTAGTAATTAATCTTATAATAACGGTTTTTTTGTTTTTTTTTTATTTTGAAAAAAATTAAAAATTCTCAGTAATATTTTTTTGTTTTTGGTAACTTTAAAAAACCGTCCTCATCTTTCCCCAAAATGTTTAATAAACTATCATATATATATTTTTTATATGCATCTTCAACCATTTCATCTTAAACAAATCATTTTTCCCAGAAACTTTTGTTTCGAAGGGTAGCGATTAATGAGGCGTCTAGTTGATACATGATTTTAAGTGGATATCGTCGATCAGTTTCAATTAATTACCGATTAAATTACGGCGACAAAATGGCGTAATTTTAGCGAAAAACGAAAAGTTTTCAATTCCGCCCCCTCTAATTCTCTCATTTTGGTAGGAATTCAAAAAATAAAAAAGAGTTTTAGCAAATTTAATTCTATGTAAATTAGCTAGGGTAGTGGTTTGGTGTAGGAGCCAAGATTAAGAAGTTGTCAAGTTTTGAAACACAAAATTTGCGATTTTTTGCCCTACATCTTAGTGTTATCTCAGAAACGAAAAAAAAAAATCAAAATTCTGATGATAGCAAAAGATTCGCAGTGGAAAATACTCGTTTGACCTATTTTTAATTCCGAACTAGCTCTCTTGGTTCCGGAAATACCTGCGAAAAGTAGCAAAGAACAGCTCGCATTTCGGAACCGGAAAAATTGCAAAAACATGCGATCTTGACACGTTCATATTTTTGGAAAAATATCAGCGGTCGCGACATAGAGGAAGACTTCCAGTTAAACCTGCACTCAAAGAAATAGTATGGGTAAATTCAACAAAAAAAAATGGTTAACTAACAATATCGTTAATTTTGTTAAACTAAATTATATTGATGGTATTTTTAAACAAGAGGTGATTGTTATTTTAATTAATAAAAAGTTGTCGTACAACAAAACAAACATTAACTTAAAAAATAGATGAATAAGACTATTATTTTTTTCGTCTGACTATTATTTTGTTGAATTCTGTCAAATTAAACTAGATAATAGTATATTTTATTTTTAACTATTGTCGAATTGTAATTGTAAACCCAGTAACAGTTTGCTCCACTGTTATAGTTGACAGATAAACCAATATTATTGTAGAGTTAACCCGCAGTTCTGTTTACATAAACATAACATCGTTCTACCATCCACTTTGATGAATTAAGACGTCGTATCAGCGCTTTTGTTTGCAAATAGTATGGGTTAAATCAATAAAAAAAAAATAGTATATATATTGTTCATTTTGTTAAATTGAAGTATATTTAATAGTATTTTTAAACAAAAGGTGATTGTCACACAACAAAATAAACATTAACTTAAAAAATAGGTGCATAAAACTATAATTTATTCATCTTACTAATAATTTGTTGAAATTTTGTCAAATGAAACTAGATAAATAGTAGACTTTATTTTTAAGTATTATCGAATTGTAATTCTAACCCAGTATTAGTTCGTTGTATTATTGTACTTGGTAGACAAACCAATATTGTTGTCGTCTTCTAGAAGTTCTAAAAGAATTACCATAAAATTTGCTTGCTCACCACGTAGTCTATTACAGAAATTATTCCTAGATGACGCCACATACAAATCACTGACAATAATCAATCGTGCATTATCTTATACTCTATGAATTTATAGAAAATTAATAACATGATTGCAATGTTCAAATTCTCTCAGGGATCATCGATATATTTGGATGGATCTTATAAACGATCTCTAATCTTTGGTTTGGGTGGTCTGATCACAGAAGACAGGAACTATAGTTCCTGTCTTCTGTGGTCTGATGTCTCAATACTGAGATTTTGGCTAACCAAAAAAAACTTCATCATACAATAAAGTGTAGATCAACCTAAAAATTAGTTGATGAACAAAAAACAAAGTCGTTGTACTATTTAATTGTAGACCAAATTGAAAATGGTTAGTGAACATAAAAAAATGTCATTGTACTATTTAATTTGTTTACAAGAAGATATGATTATTAAACTACTATTTGTTTACCAAATCAAATAAAGTTGTATGACTATTCTTTTCTGATTGATTTAACTATGAAACTAAATAGGCGCGATTTCATATGCTCTTTTTGGTTGAATTTACCTATCATTTTCTTTGTGATCGTAAATCGCACGTCGAAATTGAATAATTCGGCTCGGCACGAACGAATCGAAGGTGACATTTTTTGACGTTTAGTGATTTCGAAGGCAGTTGAAGCGACGATTTTGATAAATCATTCTCAATTCTCTCTCACTCCATCGCAACGTTGCCTAGTCTAAATACTGCGCAAGTCAAACGAAACTGTGTATACTTTTGACTCTTGCAGTATCGACAGTACTACCTTAAGAAGCCAACTCTGTAAATAAATAAATAATAATTTCTCTAAAAAATTGATGAGCGGGAGGGAGAAAATCTAAAAAAAATTTTTGTTTTCCACCTAAATAAAAATTGACGAGCTGGGGAGAGAAAATCTAAAAAAAATTTTTCCACCGAAATAAAAATTGCCAACTTATTGTTTATGTCTCAAATATCCAACTTTTGGCAAGTCTGACAAAGTTGGGGAGGTAACGTATCCCCCCAAACGCCCCCTTGGCTACGGCCCTTCCTGTAAATTATTTCATCATTGATCACAATTGAAAGCTTTTCTAATTACGGAAAACAGAAAATCGAAGTAACCATAATTAGGAAGTTTCCTATTTTATAAATATCATGTACACTTGCTTTCAAAACTTTCGCGTACACATTCAAAATTAAGTAACAAAGATTTTGCAAAATTTTAGCTGTGTGAACGGATAATTTTGAGATTAGGTTAAAGATGACATTGACGTTTAATTAAAATTTAATTAAAACGAACATAAAAATAAATACAACTATACTAAAACTCGTAGTACAGTGCTTTTATCTAGTCCATAATGAGAAGCAACCCTTCTTATTTAGAAAGCATCAAAACTTTGTCTTGCTCTGTCAGTCGAGGCTTTATTTTCAAAATTTCAAATGTTAGAGTTCATTAATTACAACCCTGATTTAATACAGCGAAAAATACATTTAATGTATGTGTACGCGAAAGTTTTGAAAGCAAGTGTACATTCATTCCCATTTAGTAGTCTTTCAGTTAACCAGTCACACACAAAAAAAAAAATCATCTCGATATCTGAAAAACTCACGAACTTATTTAATTCCTTATTTAAATACTTCGCGCTAGACGTACACAACTCGCTCTTATTTTAGGCATAACTTACTTCTTCAAACGATTAAAACGTTAAACAAGCCCAACTACAAAATATCTTACGCTGTGTCCTGTAAGAATAACACTGAATGAACTAAACTTTCGGTGCCCGCGCCCGCTCGCTGTTGACGGAATCATGTACTGTAACGTCATCGAGCCTCAGCTCAGATGAGCGCTCACTTTTTTATTTATAAAGATAATTGAAAAAAAAAATTATAGATGTTTTTTTGATTTTTACGACTATTTATTACGAGAAAATGAGAAAAATGGAAACTTCCCAATTGTCGAAATCTAATTTGTGAATGAGCATTGTTAGTATCAGTTGTAGACAATAAAACTGTGCCAAAAATAGCGCTTAAACTATTTTTTATATATATATCCAGAAAAATACAGCAGACGCAAAATATACAAAAAGCTACAAAAAATGTTAAAAGGTTTTGTCACAGAATAAGGAACTACCAGAAGCGGCACTCTCAGCACCGCCTTTGATGTTTTTTTGTGACCTTCGCCATTTTGTTGTTGGTAATTTTCGCGGGAAATTTAAACAGCATATTTTTAAACAAACTACACAGGCTAAATACAATTACGTTATGCGAAGAATTCTATTTATAATGGGTATTAAAACTATTAAATTAAACTAGATAAAATTATCTCCACGAACAATTGTATTTACTAATATGAAGTCACAAAATGTATTGAAATCAATACAATGTTTCGTCTGAGAAAATCTGTAATTTCTTACTGGGAGGTTTGTTTGGGGAAATATTAATTTTTTTCTTTTTAAACTATCAAGTTGAGGGAAAATAGTATAGGTAGTGCTGTTGGTAGCAATCTATTTTGATATTTGTCGTGCGCACAACTTAAATGTTATAAGTTCGGCTGAACTTTTACTTGCCAAATTCCCACGATTGCATGCTTCCAACCAAAATACGGACCTTAAAAGAAAAAAGGTTTACAATTACTTGGAAATATCTTATAATTTACATCAATAATAAAATACCTTTAGGGATCCTTAGGAAACCTAAATAAACTAATGTCTTCTCCTGTCGTACTACTTGGACATTCCTTAACAGCGCAAACGGTTCCACTTCGTTTACTCATATCGCTAATAAATATTATTATTAACAACACTTTCCTGCTATGATCTTTTACCTATTCACGGCACAATAAAACTAAAACCTTTTAAGAATTTATGTCGGTATTATGTCAAAGACTGTCATTTACCGCACTTTTCTAAAATCACCGTTGGGTGGTGGATAAAATACGAAGTTGATTGGCTATGTTTTTCAAAATAGCCAATTATATAATATTATTGTTTACCTGTGCGCTCCACCGGTGAATTTAGAAATCTGCGGTTATTGTTTTAACCTAAAACAATAAATAACTGACGGAGGTACCAACAACAACAAAATGGCGGCAATGGAATTTTGGCGGGAAGCCCAAGTGTCGTTTCTGGTAGTTTTCTTTTCTGTGGTTTTGTCATCGAAAAGTGCCTTAAAAATGTGTAACTCGTTTTGTGTCGTATGTTGCATGAATTTCCGGATATTTTACTGCAAAATACAGAGAACCTGTGTTCTGGGGTCATTTTTACCTCTATTCCCTCCTACACAACAGATATAAATGCCGCATTTTTTTTCTGTTTAGAACCCCGTTACTCCATTCGTTAATTTAATAAACAGTATATATTTTGATGATATTACCTTTAGAAATAGTGCCCACAACTTTAAATTTAAATAAGTAAACTTACCCCAAGGAAAATATTCATCTCAAATATATAGAACAGTTGATAAATAATAATAAAAAAAAATTAACTCTAATTACTGGTATTTAACGCCAGTAAATCTAAAGCTGTAAGATTATAATAAACACGTTGGGTATTTAAGTATCTACTAAATAGTATTACAGAGATAAATCATTTCTAACAATTATTACCTCATATTTATTAGGGGCTCTAAAGTATATTACTATATGCCGATAAATTGCATACCTTCTCTTGACAAAATATTAACCAAAACAAATTAAATTGTTTTCACGTATTACCAAGAAATCAACAAACGAATAGAAGTTGCAGTCGAGCGTAGCCGACTGCGAGTACCTACCACTGAACTCTACTATTATAAATGGGAGGCCAATATAGGTACATGCGCGTGAACAAAATACGGCAATTACGCCACAGATTAAAACTCAAAATATGAAGCCACGCGTCGACGCAGTAGAGAAATTGATGTCTGTGCTTGAACCAAACGGCTGTCTACGGAAGTTATGCGCTGACGCGATTCTGTGTTTTATTCGTTTCCCATAGATTCCGTATCGTAAGTCTTGGATTAGATGAAATTTCCAGAGTCGGTGTCACTCATTTTATTCTTTGTTTATTTCTGTCATTTATGTAAAGTTGTTATAAATTGATTATATTCACGCCTTGCTCTCATGATCACAATTGTAGTTCTACTATCGTCCACTGTGTGGCGCCACGAATAACAAAGCTAAAATGTATTTGTCCCTCCCTGTATCACCCTTCTCACTCATCTTCAGCTGTCAGTTTTCTTTTTTCGTGTACTGTAATGGTCGGCTACGAATTACTTGCCGGAAAATAGTTGAAAATAAACGAAAATGCATTTCATCACCGAAGATTCATAATCTTTTAAAGACGTATTCGTCAATGAAAAAGAAAAGGTGACGCAACGATGTAAATACATTCCTAAATATGAGTTATCACTAAACGTCCCAACAAATAGGGAAATGGAGGACGTAGCTAGTCCCTAGTCACAGTAAGTTGAAAGCAAAATTCAGAATTTAATTTCAGGTTTTGGTTGAGAATAGGAAATATTATACATAGTGGATTAGATAAATTGCACTAGAAGGTCGTGAATAAAGCAGACTGGTTATATAAATTATAAACCTAGTTGACTTCGTTATAAGTCTTCTAGAAGGTCATGTATATGACAAGCAGCAGACCCTTATAAAAATTATAAGCCTATTTGACTTGACTACGTCTCTAGAAGGTCATGGTATGACAAATTGTTGGTTGGCTAGGAAAGAGAAATTTAAAAACAGGTATGTAATTAACATTTTAGGTAGTATATATCGACATAAGAAAAGTACAGGTGCAAAAGAAATAAGCCCATCAAACTTGGACAAAGCCAACGGGCAATTCAGAAAGAAGAAGGGGGGGGGGGGGGGACAAGCTCTCGCATGTAATTGCCAATCAGTAAATGATGCAGTTAGAGGTTGTTGGCAGATCAGATATATACCATGAGCAGTCTCTGTTCAGCCGACGTGGTTAGTGGTAGCCTCGACAAATTTGTCAGGGGAGTTACTGCAGAACACACCCTTGAATGGTTGGTTATTTGGGGGCAATTTATCAGAAAGATTTACAGGAATTCCTTGGTCTCTGTAATACTCTCTTAGACTTTAACAAACTCTTAATAAGGGTAATAATAAAACATCTTTATTAAAAAAAAATAATAATAATAATAATAAATATACAGAGTGAAGTTTAGACCCCAAAGGATTACTCTTACACTTAAATGGTAAGGATTACTGGATTTGGAGAAGTAGGTATAAAGAATTATGTTTTATTGCATTTTAAGAGAACGATTTTAAATAAGGATGTTCTAAATCTGGTATATTGAACATTATCTCATGGAATAAGCAAAGGATAAGAGGTGTAATTTTGTCCTATTATTTACATTTAATCAATGTAATATTTATTCTGGCAGATCTTGGCTTGTCATGTTTATGGAGCCCATATATAAGTCTACAACATGAATTTCTGTAATCTGCTTCAGTTTGTTGTGTTCAAACAGAGTTCATAGGTATATGAAACTACAATAATTTAAGTGTGTTACTTAACACCAACACTTCACAGAGACTTTTAGACGTATTGAAATTTAATATATGTCTGTGGAATGTAAAGGTTTTAAATTCATGTAGATTTTTTGAATTACCTTGTTTACTTGTGAATTGAATTTTAAGGGTTGTCAAATATTACACCCAAAACTTTCTGCTGATTTAATATGGAAAGAATTTCTCCATTTATTTTATTTGCATCAAACTATTACATCTCTATTTCATTTATGCCACGGAACATCAGTAGCGTATCTGTATGTTTTTTCTGTTGGTCAGTAACCCATGGGGAACGGCTTAATAACGTAAAACGATATTACATGTTATGCTTAAGTTTATCGCAAATTTAAGAAAAGTAACAATATAAGTTTCTAGAAATGTATACAATACTGAATTTATGATGTTGGAAGTTTCCCAGAGAAGCACCTTGAGATACGTAATTGACTACGTGTCATTCAAAGATATAAGAATTGGCAAATATTTACTATAGATTGTAAAGAAAATAACTAAAATATGCCCCATCGCTGAGTCTAGGTGGCTTTATGTAAAACAATTTTAACAGGTTAAAGTACTTGACTTAAAAGCCTATGGGTCATACAAAAATAATATCATAATTGCACGGTATAGGTGCACGTGTGGAATAATTTTTTGACCAGAGATGTAAATATGGTAAATCATTTGAAAATTTATAAAAGATGTAAGTATATAAACATAAAAGTACTTAACAACAACATAAGCAAACTTTTCTTGTTTTTAAGTTAAACTAAAATTTAAAATGATTTTATCATAAACATTCTCAATTAAATGATTATTTATGTCTGACTTGTACCTAATTAGCATTAGCACATTTTGTAAACAAGTTAAAGATTGCGATGTTTTATTCAGACTTCAAAGGAATAGTGAGTAAGCTTTCCCTGGTCGCAGGACTATTATGGGACAAATCTTGAGTAATAACAGCAATAATATTTATTGGTGTATATAATATACATTTTTTATATTTTACTTTGAAAATAGGATGTTAGAAAATTTAATGCCATGTCATATAAATAATTAAAATATTTACAATCATTGTAAAAAAAAAATTGTTTAGCAATGCTTATGCTTATTCTTGTAAACGTAGGCGTGTCAAATATATATAAATATATAAATTAATTACAGTTAAAATTCTAAATGTACCATGGCAATTCATCTCACAAACACCTAAGTCCTGCAAAAATTCCAAGGCATATTTTGCAAATGAATATACGGTTAATGTGTGCACTGTTTCCCCAATTTATGATGCCATATCTCAAATGGCAGTGAAAATTTACAATGCCTATAGACATAAACCTTAACCCATAGGAGCTAAACTTTAATCTAAAGGGCCTTCCATAGGAGACAATACCCATAGGACGGCATCCAGAAGTGACATCAATGAAAAATAACACAGTGGTTGTTTAAAATTATGGTGGAGATATTGCATATAATAATAATAATAATAATAATAATAATAATAATAATAATAATAAATGTTTTATTGCTTCAGGCTGAAATATACAAACAATAAGATAACAATATACGATATATTTATGCCTGAATGCAAAAGGCAGACTTTGCACTTATTCGATGTGAACATCGAAAAAGCAGCGCTCTTATACTCAACCTTAGCCTCCTTGTATATAATATTAACTTATCCCACATACAATACTTCGTTTATTGAATTCTGCCATTCTTAACATAATATCAACTTATCCCACATACAATACTTCGTTTATTGAATTCTGCCATTCTTAACAGATTTTTCTGAAAAGGTTCCCTTCCGTAAATTGCTCGCTCTGCCTTAGTATTGATGCCTTTTTGATAATTAGAGTATAACAATAAAATTAAGAGATTTTCAAGGTGTGCAAACCTTAAGCCTACTGCTTCAAGATATGGTAGTATATTATGGTACCCCACCTTAATTGTAAACTACTTAAATACATTTTTGTATACTTTCCTTGAATATTATATGAATTAATCACCCTCATCCTTGTTCTTATAACGATTCGTAAGGCACAAACAATTTCTATGATTGAGCTTAATAACAGTCATCAAATGAAAACAAGTTCTGAGATTTTATCAGCCAGTTTCACAATCGTTATTTAACTAATGGTTATGATTTGCCAATAGTTTTATTATAAAAATCTGTTACATTAACAGCCAGTTTTACAATTGTTGGTTGATTAATAGTTAGGATTTGACCAATGATTTATTACTATAAAGGCAAGGATGTCTGGTAAAGTTGTGTTTACTAATAATTATAACTTTCATAGTACGGGATCCGTACCTATCTTGGACTATCAGGTTCTGGTTTTAGTCAACCAAAAAGATAGCCAGTGATTGTGAGGCTGGCTGTATGACTGATAGGATTTAAAATTTAAGGGCATTATAATGAAATATTTAAACGCTCAACAGGGCAGTACAAATGTTCGGAATAATTTGCAAGGGTTACAACAGGCATATTGTAAAAAAAACAAAAAATTCAAATATGCTCACATTAAACGAAATACAGAACATGTTTAGCGGATCCTTTAAATTAATATTCTTGTTTATGGAAAAGATCTCAAATCGCTCTGAACATCTACAATTGTGATCATGAGAGCAAGGCGTGAATATAATTATAAGATTAAACGAACTTACCTTAAGTGAAGTTCGATCTTAATTATATGAACGCCTTGCTCGAAATGATCAAACCCTCCCCGCCCACTCAGAGTTACCTTTTGCGGTACTGAACTTAGAGTTGTTAAGATTGCTATTCAAAATAAAACGATTTTATTTTCAAGATCGAATTGTCAACTCCGTTATTCAAATTACCTATTCGTCTTACATGGAAATATCTACAATTTGTTATGCAATCCCAAATATTCCGTAGGTAGTATGTATTTGGCAGATCAAATAATAATACAAAAAATTATTTATTTTGGTAAAGATTAGATTGATTCGAATCTGAATTTTCAAAGACCAACTTAGCAGCTCTAGCTACTCTAAATAAACCCTTGATAATTTGATTTGAGATCATATTAGGTCCGTTCCTTTGCACGGGAGGTGTGACACTAATTTTGAGTGACAGAGATGGCATCAATGCGGATATCATAAGTTAAACAGAGACAATCTTACACCAGTGCAGCTAAGCGCTACACTTGTAGTGCAAAGGAATGAACCTATCGTGCTCTAAAGAAACTGACAGCTGAAGATGAGTGAGAAGGATGATACAGGGAGGGACAAATACATTTTAGCTTTGTTATTCGTGGCGCCACACAGTGGACGTTAGTAGAACTCCAATTGTGATCATTTCGAGCAAGGCGTTCATATAATTAAGATCGAACTTCACTTAAGGTAAGTTCGTTTAATCTTATAATTATTTTGTGAAATATATTTTATGACTGTTATAAACAGTTAATTGAGACAATATGGTGCAGTCCTGTATGGTACTGTGTAGCAAGAATCGTTGCAAAGTCCCGGGTTTTAAACAGTTGCAGTAACAATAAGACCGGCTCTGGCGTATTTTGTAGCGCGATTGCGCTCCGCTTTACGGTCGCCATACTTGCGCGAGGTTCAATTTCACGTAAAAATTGGTATGGATATTGACCTTCCATTTATATAGTAGAGTTCAGTGGAACCTACTTCTTTGATTAACATTTTGATCAAATATGGGACAATTCACGTTTACGTGCTACCATTGACATTAAGTTTGGTTGGTTGGTTGGTTGGTTCCAAAACGCGGTAGGCAAAATCTACCTAACCATCACATACAAATATATAATTTGAATTTTCCACAGTAATTCCCACAATCGCGAAATTAACACAATAATTATTATTATTAAGCGATTGGCAACCCTGTAAATATTTTATTTTATCAGTGCCAGTGGCGTATTTCCACGGAAGCTAGGGAAGCACAGCTTCCCTTACACGACACGGAATCCCTACTAGAACTAGCAATGATTTTTAAATAGAATCTGTTTCTACTGATCTACTCTACGAAAAACCTGTACGCATACCACAACCGCTTCCACTTCTGATATAGTCACGACAAGCTCCTGTATTTTATTCCACCCAAGCGGCACGCTACAAAGTCTTCACTTTCTACTTAGAACTATGTACTGACAGTGCCGGCGCTAGGTAAAATTTTTTAGCGAGTGAAAAAAAGCAAAAGGGGCGTGGCCTACGATTTTGTTATTTTTATATGACACATCAAATAAAAGGTTTTTGCGTAGATTTTTCTATGAAACCATTGAGAGGTATGATAGGTGACAAAAAAAAATGTATACCTCTTACATTTTTTTTTAGTTTTTATTAGTGTTAAATTCAAATTGGTCAGGCAGAAATCAACTCGATTTTGTTAAGTTTCATATTCATCGTAAAAATTTAATTTAGGGACGTGACGTTTGTTATAAAAATTGGTGGAAACGGATTGAAATGAATGGGTAAACAAAATATATATTATATTTTATTGTTTACAGAGAACTACAAATAATTATAGGACATGACCAGATACAATCTCAAAACATCAAAAACGAAAAAGAAAATAAAACTCCTTTGTTATATCAAACAAGAAACAAAACAAAAATAAATAAAAGCTTAAGAAACACCTTTCTTGACTTTTTCCGCGCAAATTCAATAATATAGTCATTCATATTGATTTCGTTTAGAATATGGCCTTCAATGGCCAAAATGGCTAACCCATCTAGGCGTTCTTGGGATATTGTTGATCTCAAGTATGTTTTGAGTTTCGAAAATGAACGTTCACCCGCTGCAACAGTCATCGGTAACGTCAATAAATGTCACAGACGTATTGGAAAATAAAGGTTTCTGTAAAACATGTAACATTTAACTATCGACTATTGAGTAATGGATGGTGCCACCAACAAACATAAAAGCATGGATACCGAGACCGAGAATATATTTCGGCCCGAGTATGGCTACAAAATATCAAATTTCGAATTATCGAAAGCAAAAGTATCAACACTGAAATATCGATATGTATCGCACATCCCTACTTTATATCAGATTTGCAAACTTTAAGCTGTTTAACTGAAGTTTTGGCGCCCCAGCCAGGCCGGCGCTCCAAGCGGTCGCTTGTATCGCTTGTACCTTCCGCCGGCGCTGTGTACTGATTTCAAAAAAGTTGTATTTGTTATGATTTATAGATATAATATTGTCAGGTGTACATACCTATTTTTCATTTGTTCCATTGTTCCGTAGTTTTGTTTGGTAGTGTTTTGATATTGTGATATTAGACAATAAAGTTTAACTTGGTATTTAAGGAACTTTTTCCTGTTTCCACCTATTATTTTTCTTTACTTTATTTAGGCTAAAGATTTTTTTATTTTTAATGTGATCAAAGACCTATTTTTGTTTAACAGTTCTTATTTCTTTATTTTATTAAGCCAAGGATTTTTTTATTTTTTTAAAGTAGTATTAGGTTTAGGTATGTACATGATGATCCAACAAGGATTGAACAAGGCCATTTTTCAAACAATGCAAATGTTTATGTCAAAAACTAAAAAAGCCATTCGATGTATTTTTTTCCACAAAAAGCAAAAATTATCATAAACGAAAACAAATAAATTGAAAACAAAAGAGTTATTACATATTTTATTATAACTTTTGGATTCGGCGGAAAAAATACATCAAATGGTTATTTTAGTTTTTCTTATAAACGTTTCTATCGCCGGAAAAATGTCCTTGATGCGTGTCAGTTACAGCACCCTGTGACTTGAATTTGAATTCGATTTAATTTTTTTTAGTTTTAGTAGCTTTTCCCATAAAAAGTTTTTATTTTACTGGAATGATGCAAATGTAAAGCTCCTATTATTAATATGTAATAATAATTATACTTCGGTACGGCCCTGTAAGTACACAGTCAATATCTTTTTTATTTTTATTGTTCACATAGGTACTCGCGGTCTACAACGCCTGACTTTCATTTTTCGTTCTTTTCATAATGGTCTCGTTAAAAATATCTCAATAACATTATAAAATGAAATTGATATATCACTTTGTCTACGCAAAGTTTGTTCAGACCTAAAAGATGCATTGTATATTGTATTCGATGTCATGCACATCTTATTTTTATGTGTTTAATCAAAAACTTTAATAACACGTTGCTCTAAAATTTTGATATAACATAGTTTATATATAAAACATGACAGTTTATGCGCCTGTGGCGAGGACCCATCCGCCTCTATGACGGTTATAGTATAATTTCAGTAGAGATTATTCTATCATGCTGTAGGATATCAGCTTTCTTATACAAGCAGCAAAAAGACAAACATTGAGGCTTATTTGTAAGAGATAATATATTCACTCTGTAACGAACAGAAATGAGTCTAAGACCAATGAAGGTTATGATGTGAATGACAGGGGATTTATTGATAACAGGGCAGTATGTTATTACATATGCTGTTGTACATACGGGAGCTGCATCGATCGATATAGGGAAAAGTACGCACCAGAATGTTTTGAAAATTTACGGAATTACTAATATCAGTATGGCCAATCCAAAGAAAATAATTACAAGCATTTGGCACTCCCGCTTATACAGGAAGTCGATACCAACTTGCTTATTTTAATTGGAACACCCTATATATTTCGAAGTTTTCGAAAAGAGTGAAAAATTCTGAGTCGAAAACATGTAGTTCACTCTGTCCCTAAACCCAGCCGTTTCAGAAATATTTGATATTTGATACAAAATTTGACAGGTGTAACAGTTTGCAATAACCTTTATAACTTTTTTCACGTAAAAGATACTCAATAATAATATGCCAAGCGTTCAGTTTTTTATGATGCATTTTGACAACTAAAAACCTCGAAAACTTTTTTAACTCATATGGAACACTGTATTTTTTGCATTAAATTATGTAAAATGAAATTCCCCTTTTTTTCATGTAGATATTGTACGACTTTTTGAATTATTTTCGATTTTCTTAGAAATTCCAGAATTCTTTGTAAACATTTTATCAAATTCGCCATGATTAGAAACAATCACTAATGTCAATCATTCTTTTATGTCAAAAAATGTCACCACGTTTAAATTACACCCACGAAGACTTTTTAAATTTGCAGACAAAGTGTATTTAAAATGATACATTCGCTGAAAAGTTTTAAGATTCTGAATCAGGATAAAGTGGGCAATTTTCTATGTTGTTAGTGATCCCTCACATTATCAGTTTGTGACAATTTAATTTATTATATAATTGATATTTCTTCTATATAATTTTCTTGCCCTACATGTACTTTCTTAAGGCAAATACAAAATATTTTATTCAGTTAAGTGTACTGTCAATATAAATTATATACATTTATGTCTACGATATTTGCAATAATAACTTCATTTATCATTATGAGGAATTAACTTAATAATATACCGGGTGATTTTTTTAGTTGCTACAGCACCTTTTCCTCGCTTATTATTCAAGATAGAATTTTGAAATTTTACAGGCATACTTAGTGACATTTTTTGTATCTAATGCACTTTTTTAAATTTTTCTGCTGTTTCCCGTCTAACCGGAAGTGACGTCAACTTTCGATTTTCAAATGGAACACTATAGTTTTTCTTTTGGATTTCAAAACTAGATTTTTTTCTGAGTTAGAATATGTAAAAAAAGTATTAGGTTGGAGGGGAAAGTTTTTGAGATAATGCGATTTTAAGGTTTCAGGTGTTGAGAAGCACTAAACATCGAATTACCTATGGAATGATTTTGTGGCAGATTAAAATTGCCGTCAAAACGCATAGTAGGCGCATGTCAAGTCAATAGAAGTTTGCGTTGTCGTCTTTGAATATAGCATTTCAAACAATAAAAAACAAACAAAACAATAAATATTTTTATTTCAAATAGTGACAAAAATTTAAACATGAAGCTGCAATAACAAGAAAATTATCACAAATAATTTTCAAATAGGCCACCATTTTTATCTAAACACTTTCCAACTCTTCTCTTCACACTTTCTGTTGTGTTTTCAATAAACTGGGGTTCATCTCTTGGCAGATTTACGAACACGTGCTTCCAAAGCCGCTCTTGTTTCGCGCTCGAATTCATAAACATTATCTTTAATGTGACACCATAAAAAAATCCAACGAATTGAGATCCGAAGACCTCGCTGGCTATCTAATCGGTCCGGAGGTTCCGATCCACCTGTCCTAAAAAGTAACTGTTAGAAGGCCGTTGACCACCCTTGCATTGTGAGGTGGGGCTCCGTCTTCCTTAAAATAAATTTTTCTAAGTGATGCCAAAGGTAAATTACCTAGATAATTTTCTTCCAAGAAAAGCATTATGTTTTGGGAATAAAACGCTGCATTGAGATTTTGATCATAAGCAACAGGTCCAATCAATTGGTTCTTAATAAGCCCAACCGTTCCAACTTCCAAACTATCTGAAAGTTGACGGATTTAGTTAAGTGTAAGTTAACCGTGGACCAGTAGTGTGCGTTATGTCGATTGAAAATGCCGTTATTGGTAAAACTCGAGAGATATGTGCAATCACTCCCTAAACTAATATAATATACTGCTGGCATAGTATGAAACAATTATAGAAATCATTATCCTTCAGAAATCCATAGATGACAAATGTGTTGCATTTTTCAGGGAAAGCCTGAAGCTGTTCGGCCATTGATAATAATTAGTGTTATCACACGAAGCACTATTTTCCCTTCTTTAAATAACGAGTTCTGCACCACAGATAATCCCTTAATTCAGGTTCTGACTCGGTTTCTAGTCTTGACTGACTCAAGAACCAATGACTTATCAAATGAGGACGTAGTGCTTATCGAACAACATATTATCGAGCAGGTTAATGACAATATAATTTTTGGGTGAAGACCCACTAGGTAATATGCCTTAAGAACTCCTCACATTTCAGCTCGCTGGGCAGAAATAATTTAAACAGGCGCATTATTATGTGACTTGCACTAAGCAATGTCAATACATATTAGGTTTGTAATGGCACCGCACAGTAATCCCAACATTAGAAAGAAACACAAAGAAGGGGGAAGGGGATCGTAGAAACCAGAACGCAGACTCAAGTACCGACACAAGAAGAAGACATCAGAAGGAAACCCAAACATCATTATTAGAGGGAACAGACAAATATGCTGGTCGACTTAAATCACTTAACGAATGGCAAATACTAACAGATAATTCAATTATCCTATATATGATAAAAGGTATAAAAATAAACTTTTACATCCATCCCAAACCAAAATTGTTTGCCGAAAGTGAATCTGGGCAATGATATATCAAATTTTGAAAAAAGCATCGGTCACCTATTAAATATTGGGGCCATAGAAAGTTGTGTTCACAGAAAGGGGGAATTTCTTTCCTCGTATTCTTTTAAACAAAAACTAAGGGTGATTACAGGTTTATTCTAAATTTAAAAAACCTAAACAAGTTCGCTAATCCACCTCATTTTAAAATTGAAGATTATCGTACAGTTTTTAAAGCTAATCTCACAGAATTCCCTCCTCACAGCCAGTGACGTGAAAGGGTGTAAAATACTGAGGCAATACTTAGTCAGTTATCCACACTTGGTTTCGCAATCAATAAGGAAAAGAGAGTATTAACACTAAAAGACATGCACATGACAATTTCTAGGCTTCGAATATAATTCGGTAGATATAACAATATCAGTGCCGAGAGAGAAATGCGTCAAAATTTTAAAATTACTGAATAATTTTTTGAAATGTTCTAGTTGTAAAATTCGAAACCTGGCTGAAGTAATTAGTACATTAATAGCTATATGCCCAGGTGTACCCTATAGCTGGTTGTATACAAAAATATTAGAAAGGTAAAAAATGTTAGGTCTTAAAAGGAAGGGAAATTACAAGGGAATAATGATTATCAAACAACAGGTTAAGAAAGACCCACTACGGTGGTCAGTCACATACCAAATGCAAACAGTTCTATGAGATCTTTACATCATCAACTAATTACCTATACCAATGTTTTTACAACAGCTTGGGGTGCTTCCTGCGGAGACAAGATTATTCATGGTTTTTTGGCCTCCGTCATCAGTGATGAACTAAAGTATTTGCCGCTTTATTTACGCAAACCTAAAATTGCCGCCTCTAATAATAATAAGAAAGTTGCTAATTTCATATTGAATATATAAAAAAAAGAAAAAAAAAAGTGTAACTTATTGTGACTTGTTTAATACCTAAATAATCATTTCCAAACATGATAAAAGCAAATAAATAAGAAATAATTAGGTAATTGTAAATATAATATGTATTAAAACAGTTTTCGCCATGATTTTCATGCGACAAAGTCATTAATGGTAGGCTGAAAGTCAATATCTACCGCCCCTAAATATCTGCCACATTACGCATGTGCGTAATTGGCATATAGGGTAATCTAGCACTGGCCTCCGCAAGAAGCAGCATACCATATGAACTATTTAGAATTTTTGGCTGCTGAAAATGGTCTTAAAACATTCACAAAAAACATGTGAAACTGCGATATTCTTTCTGAGGGTAGTCAGCATAACGGCCATTTTTTCACATAAACAAGGAGTAAAAATTGAAAATCTAAATACAAAAGCAAGAAACATCTGGCAATATTGTGAACAAAAAGGAATAAAAAGACTATGCTTCTTACATAAACTTAAAACTCAATATAGAAACAGATACAGAATCAAGGAGTCCCTCTGTAGATACTTAGTATGAGATCTCTACCTCTCACTTCAATATTATTTGTAAGAAATTTGGCATGCGAGATATATTTGTAATTCGCCCAAATACAAAATGTAAATTATATGTCTCATGGCAACCAGATCCATACTCAATATGTACAGGTTTTACTATTTCTTGGGCCAAGATATTTTTTCTTGTGCTTTTCCTCCATTCTCCATGGTTCCCAAAGTTCTCAACAAGATTATTATTGAAGAGAAAGCTAGGGGGGCAGTGGTAATACCTAAATGGGAAAGCCAACCTTCGTTTCCCTTATTTTAAAACTGGTAGAAAAAGTCAACCCAAATCAGACACCTTTCAGAACATCACAGCCAATGTGGAGGAATATTTCACTGAAGACAGGTCTTTTATCTGACAGTCTTGTTTAAAACTGAACCTCCCGGAAGCTGGAATTCATGCAAGAATTGCCTCTATATCTGCGGGACTCTTAAATAGTATGAATTCTCCTACACAAGATGGTGGGAATTTTGTAAAAACAAGCAATAAGTTAACCCATTCGCTTATAATTCAGAACATTTTATACAATTCTTGAACGCATTAAATATAAAGGGTAAGTCTTATTAGGCAATTAACAGCTGCAAATCGGCTCTTATACCTCAGTTTTCCGATCGCCAATAAAAACGAAGAATTAATAGATTCCTCAAAGGAATCTATAATATAAAACCTCAAAAAGCTAATCTTGTCCCGATATATTTGGAGAAAGCCCACATACAAATTGTTTTCTGAAAATACGAGTCGTAAGTCGGTGACACACTGCTAGCAATTATTTCAGCTCACCGGTTACAAACCTTTTCAAAATAAAATTTAAACATATAAAAAAGTTCGAGGACAGGTTTGAAATATATGTCCCTGATAGAGTTAAGACTACTGGAAAAGGAAGATACCAACCGCTAATCATTATACCCTTCAATGAAAGGACAAATTTGTGCCTTGCGAGTTTACTTACTGCCCACATAGAAAAGACAAAAGATTTCAGAACTACTGATAATGACACATTAATTCTTACCTATAAGAAGCCTCCATAACCCAGCAGCAGTGCAATCAATAAGCAGCTAGGTCAAAAAGGTACTTTTTCAAAAGTGGTGTTGATACGTATTCAAGGGTTGGTATATATTCAAGCTGTACTACTAGACACGCTACAACCTCAGCGCAGCCCGCAAAAGGTCTGGGTGGTCAAGTAAATTCAGCACTTTTTTAGATTTTTTATAATAAGCCTACCAATATGTCGATACAAACTCATTTCCTCAGGGGATTTTAAAAGACTCGGCTATCTCAAGCCGAGTAGTTATACGAAGTTTTTTATTTTTACTATCAGTATCATTTTGTTCAGCCTTAAATGATAAGACTGTTTGCAGACTTTCTCAAGTCTTGTTTCTAGGATAAACTTTTGTATTCTTATTTTCCAAGTAAGTTTACAGTTAAGTAACTGCGATAACAAGTGTTATCAATTCCTGTAAAACGAAAAACGTGTTTTATATCTACGATAGAAATACATTTATAAAACGTATTTTTTCAAAACAACCCTCCAGCTCTATAGATCGTTTATTTTTTCTCTAAACATCTACAAGTGGTAATAATGAGGACAGGACTGTGAAGTATAATTAACAGATCAAACGACTTACCTGTAAGGAAATTTGATCCTAATTATACGAACAGTCCTGTCCGAAATTATTACACCCCTCCCAAGTGCCCAAAAATGTATACGTATGTATAACGTATAACGAAACCCCCATTGAGATATAAAAACGATCTACAGATACAGGATTCTTTAAACTACAGTGAGGATGTGATATGAACACGATAGGTGGCGCGTCGAGTAAGACACAACAGGGCCGGCGCAGGGACAGGATAACTACGGGCGAAGAAAAATTCTTTAAACGTTGTACGGTATTGGTAGAAGTTAGCACTACTACAAGTGGTAATAATTTCGGACAGGACTGTTCGTATAATTAGGATCAAATTTCCTTACAGGTAAGTCGTTTGATCTGTTAATTATTTACTTATTGTTTACTATTATATTGACACGTTACATTTTTGTTATTGTTTTGTTCAAGTATTTGTGAAGCAAAAATATAATTTTTTGTAATAATTGCTTTTTTTTCCTGCAAAAAAAACCGAAAGTCAAATAAAAACCCAGATGTTTTTTCTAAAATCAAAAACCCACAAGGAACCATCTATTTTACCCACCGGTTTTTTCTAATGGTGGGTTTTTGTGCCAACCCTGTTCGAAATTAAATGGCCCTGTCACTTCAGTAAAATTTACATTTAAAATAGAAACCTATACTATAATAATAATATATTAATCTAATATATAAGAATCTCGTGTCACAGTGTTTGTTATCGAACTCCTCCGAAACGGCTTGACCGATTTTTATGAAATTTTTGGTGTATATTTGATAGGTCTGAGAATAGGTCGTAGGCTTTTTTTTATACCCCTAGGTGATAAGGGTGGCCCTATCCAGAAATTTTCTTTTTTTATTTTTTGGACAAAAATTTATAATTTATATGGCAAAACAACATTTGCTGGGTCAGCTAGTATTATATAGAAGATGTCGAAATCTTACACAAAAAATATTCACCATAACAATTTTTGTAAAAATATGGGCCGGAGCTGAGATACAGGGTGGACCATTTTAATCTATTATTGCAAATATCTCATCGCGTAAGCCACCAATTAAGAAATCACCTCTACAAAAGTTGTTGGGTTCTAAGGGGGTCATCTAATTCTGTGGTCGGGCACTGGGTCCGTGACTTTGGTGAGGCCCAGTGATACCCAATTTTGTTTTTTTATTTATTTTTTATTGCAGAATTTGATTCTACGGAAAAGAATACGTTCAAATAAGGTTTTCAAATTTTTTTTCCAGTAGGCCTTACTCGGGCCCAATACCAACAATTGAAATCACAAAGACCCAATTATCTCGCCGGTTAAGTTAACAATTGAAAAATGACTTAAATACAAGTTGTAGGATTCGATGGGGTCATCTAATACTATTACTACGGGAGCCCACCCTAAGTGTCTGTGCACCCCCCACCCCCCCTCGATCCTTTAGGACAATGTTTTTCATAAAGATTAAAGCCCAAGGAACAATTTAAGACATGTCCTAAAAGAAAAATTGGCTGTACTTTCAAAATGGCGTCCGTTTAAAAAAAATGCAAATATTGTTTTTGTCATTTAACACAAAATTTTCTGCACAAAAAACAAAAGTGCATAAAATTTTCTACAATTTTGTTCCTATACAATATTTGGATAGGAGTTACCGTTTTCCAGATACCACTGTTACCGTTTTCGAGATAAATGTCTGTAAATTATAATATTATTATTATTAATTTTTTTCAGTTTATTTTATTTTATTTTTATGTTAATAATATAAAGTACGCCTTACAATAATTGTCAGTTATTTCCTCTAAGTGATTTACCGATATATGAATTTCCATGTTTTCTTAATTTTGGACTCATTTATCTGGAAAATGGTAACTCCTATCAAAATATTGTATAGGTACAAAATTATAGAAAATTTTATGCACGTTGTTTTTGTGAAAAAAGTTTTTGTCCATCTTTTTTAATTTTTGTGTTAAATGACAAAAACAACATTGGCAACAGTTTTTTTTTAACATATGGCCGCCATTATGAAAGTACACCCAGTTTTTTTTTAGGACATGTCTTAAGTTGTTCCCCAAGCTTTAATCTTCATGAAAAACATTGTCCCCAAGGATCGGGCTGGGGGTGCACGTACAGCTAGGGAGGGCTCCCCGACTATATGGTTCAGTACCCAGTCCGGGCCCTCGATACGGCCCTGGGGTCCCAACTTTTTTTTTAATGGAAATATCAATTTTTTATTGCAGATTTGCATTCTACGGAAAAAATACGTTCAAATATGGTTTTCAAAATTTTTTTCCGGTGGGCCTTACAAATTGGACCCGGGCGCGATTTCCAGTTTCCCTAGTACAGATGGCATGATGCTGCCAGGAGTGCTGTGCAGCAGGCGCAGAAGAATTAGAGTAATTCATAAATGCAAAACAGTGGCGGCTCGTCAGGGGAGGCAGGGGAGGCTGAGCCTCCCTTTGGAAGAAGCAACATATCGTGCAATCTTCCAAATTAATATCTTTTACTTGTAGAAATTTCTACTTAGGTATATCTCAATTTTCAATATTGTTTATTGTTTATAGTTCATTAATTAATTTTCAGTGTATAAAAAAGTTCTGCATTTCCTTTCCACAAACATACCTATAACGTCACAGTCCGGATTGTCTTTTTATGCATATTTCCCGGGCGACCCGGTCTTTCATTGAATGAACAGAGCGCTTCGCTTGAGGCTTATACGAAATAGCTTCCAACTTCAAGGCATTTAGTTTTAACATAAATGACCTTGCATTACTTTTGCGTTGTCTAGCAACACTTCAAATAAGACAAGCTAGGCCGCTAGCCTCAGTCCTCAGTTCTTTATAGCGCATGTGCAGTTCAGGAGTTCAGGCACAGTATAGAGAAGACAAGTACTTTCACTCGCAGCGGTCCCTTTGATATTTGTTGTACTCGATTTTATTTGGTTCAGGTGATTCACAGGAAAACGAACTGTCAGTGGTAATTTGTCGTTTAGCCGGTTAAGATCAACTTGACATTAAAATACATAAAACATTTGATAGGCGGGCTAGAAATGAGTGCTCTAGGTGAAAATATTCCCAACAACATCTCTTGTTGTCCAGACGTGGTGGATTATTTGTTATTAAATGGATTTTCTACTCTTACTTACGACGAAAAGGTAAGAATTAAAAGAATTGCTAGGCCTACACCAGCAATGCCTTCGTTAGTTTTTAAAAGTGGAAAACAAAACAGAGGGTTTTGTGATAACAATTATAAAAAAATCGAGTGGTTAACGGCATCAACAGTTAGAAACAAATTATATTGTTGGAGATGTTTATTATTCACTAATGATCAATCCTCAATTTGGGGCAGGACCGGGTTTAATAATTTGAAAAATTTGTCGCGAGGTTTACAAAAGCACGAAAAATCCCAGGAGCACATTTCATCTTGCGTTAAATTCGAAATATTTGGTAAACAAAATATTGTAAATTATTTGGAATCTGCACATAAGAGAGAAATAGAAAATTTTAATGAAAAGGTCCGTGAAAATAGGGAAATATTAAAGAGATTAATTGATGCCGTTATATATTTATCTTCGCAAGAAAATTCTTTCCGAGGGCATGACGAAAAACGCGATTCGTGCAATAAAGGAAATTTCAAAGAGCTAATAGATTTTTTTAAAATGTATGATCCAAAATTAGAGAACTTTTTGAATAACGCCACTATTTTTTCCGGGACATCTAAATCAATTCAAAATGATCTAATTGAGAGTGTTAGCTCGATTATTAAAGGCAAAATTTATGAAGAACTATATAATTGCGAATTTTTCTCGTGGCAAATTGACGAAACGACGGACATTACCTGTAAATCTCAACTTTCCGTAATTTTTAGATATGTAATGCACGGCGAAGTTATTGAAAGGTTTGTTGGTTTTCTTGATGTGAGTAGTGGAAGAAACGCGGAGAGTTTATTTAAATTATTAATCGACGAATTTGGTAAATTTGATTTGAAAAATAAATTAATAGCACAAACCTATGACGGCGCTGCAGTTATGTCAGGGCATCTTAATGGACTCCAAACAAAAATAAAAGATATTGCTCCTCAAGCTTACTTCATTCACTGTTATGCACATCAATTAAATTTAGTTCTGAGTAAAGCATGTAACGGAATTAAAGAAGTTAGAATATTTTTTTCAAATATTACTGGTTTTTCGTCATTTTTTTCAAAATCTACCAAAAGAACTGATGTTTTAAATACAATTAATATGAAACATAGAATTCCGACAAACGCTCCCACTCGTTGGAATTTTTCATCTAGAGTTGTTTTCACTGTTGACAAATACAGGAAAGAACTTATTGACGTTTTTAATTTTATTTCGGAAAGTGAAGATTTTTTAAATGACGCTCAGACTTTAAGAGCAGCTTACGGATTAAAATCGTTATTGTTGGATAAAAATTTCATATTTTTTCTAAAAGCTTTTAACATGATTTTTGAGCAAACTGATGTTGTTTTCCAAATTTTACAGAATAAACTAACTGATATAACATATTCTAAAAATAGACTTAAGTCACTTATATCTAAATTAAAAGAATTTCGCAATAACGAAATACATTTCAATACTTTATACAATATTTTTTTAGAAAATACTGAAAACGTAGATGATGAGCCAGGGCCACAATTTAAAAAAAGAAAGACAACATATAACTTTGACAGGGCAGATATACATTACAAACAAATTTTTATAGAAATTTTAGACACCATTATAGTCCAAATTGAAATTAGATTTTCTGATTTAAATACTTTGCAATGTTACGATTTAGTAAATCCTAATAATTTTACAGCGTTTTCTAAATCATTCCCTACCAGTCTAATGGAGAAATTAATGGACCATTATCCTTTTTTTGACCGTATTTCGTTAAAAAATGAACTATGCGTGTTGTATTCTGACCAGCAACTTTTAGCAAATCCAAAATCATCTCAAGAAATGCTTACTTATATATATATATATATAACAATAATTTAAAAAGCTGTCTACCCGAACTGTACAAACTTTTATCATTAGTGTCAACAATTCCAGTAACCTCAGCTTCTGTAGAACGATCATTTTCAGTTGAATTTAACCGCTATTTAACGTTTCAACAACGTTAACTCACGATCAAATTCAACGTTAAGTAATATTATAGACATAATGTTACAAAAACGTCGTCCTGTAACGTTCACTAGCGGTAAAATTCAACGTTAAGTAATATTATAGATGTAACGTTACAAAAACGTCATCATATAACGTTAATTAACGTTAAATATAACGTTACAAAAATGTTATAAAATACTTTGAAATACACGTTGAACCGCGGGACATTCGTCCGTTGACTCAACGCAGTAATACAATGGTTACTAAACGTTCGGTTATCGTTAATTTTAACGTCTTTTAAACGTTTGTGTTCTCATTGGGATCAGTATTAACATTATTATTGATATATTGGAAAACAACTGAAATAACCACGTTGTATCCCGAGCCACAAAATAATGATCTTTAATCTGATCCCTATAAAATCTGTCCATATAAATCGTTGTTCCCTGAAAGAATTATGTTTTTTAATTTCTATAAATTCATAAGGGTATAAGCTAAAGCATGACAAATTATTGCCAGTGGTTTGTATGTATCGCCATCTACAAATAACTTCTGCAACAAACTACGTGGTAAGCAGGCAAATTTAATGCATTAAGATAGATGTGTAGAAAAACGTTAAAAAAACGTCAACATCTACCATTTATTTTACTTGTAGATTTAGAACGTCAGTGTATTTTAATAAGTGGAAAGCATCAGTTATTTTAACGTTGTATACGGGGTGCCACAGGTTAGTGGCTCCCCCTATATTTCCTTTATATTTTAACTTATCCATTTGAAATTTGGGGTGCATAAACTACCTGTAAAAATGGATTTTTCGGCATAAAGAATGGTATAAGACCATTTCCGGTTTACCCGGAAATGACCGCAACTTTCGATTTTTAAATGGAACACCCTGTGTATTTTTACATATTTGGATTCAAGACAACATTCTAAGTATACCCTGAAATTTTCGCGAATTTTTGAGTCGATGTTCAGTTTTTTTATGCATTGTAAGACATTCGTCTCGAGTGCTTTGGAATACCAAAGATTGTTCTGAGGCAGGTAAAGTCCAAGGGAAAAATATAATCTTTCCTTTAATTTCATTAATAACTATTTACGAAGCCTCCAAAATTGAACAAATCACTTTTTTATCGAAAACTTTTTTTTTTTCAAATGGGAAGATGGTGGCTCCTAGTGTTCATTAAATTATAGATTTTTTTCTGATTTCATTGATATACCCATTTCAAATCTATGCTATTTGGTTTTCTATTTTATTAAATTTATTTAAAAATAAAAAATCACTTTCAATATAATTCTTCTTGAACTTTAACATTGTTGTCTTTGCAAAAATCATATGTCTCATAGTGAAATGTGAATAACTACCTTTTTTGTGAATAATAGCCTTTTGGTTCTCTCTTTTGTTTCTTAATAGGTATAAGTACTAGTGCAAAGTATAAGAATCAATAAAAATTATTTTGAAAGTGATTTTTTATTTTTAAATAAATTTAATAAATGAATTCAGAAAAAAATCTATAATTTATTGAACACTAGGAGCCACCACCTTCCCATTTGAAAAAAAAAGTTTTCGATAAAAGAAGTGATTTGTTCAATTTTGGAGGCTTCGTAAATAGTTATTAATGAAATTTAAGGGAAAATTATATTTTTCCCTTGGACTTTACCTGCCGTAGAACAAATTTTGGTATTCCAAAGCACTCTAGACGAATGTCTTAAAATGCTTAAAAAAACTGAATATCGACTCAAAAATTCGCGAAAATTTCAGGGTATACTTAGAATGTTGTTTTGAAACCAAATATGTAAAAATACAGGGTGTTCCATTTAAAAATCGAAAGTTGCGGTCATTTCTGGGTAAACCGGAAATGGTCTCAAACCGTTTTTTATGTCGGAAAATCCATTTTTACAGGTAGTTTATGCTCCCCAAATTTCAAATGGATAAGTTAAAAAATAAAGGAAATATAGGGGGGAGCCACTAACCTGTGGCACCCGGTATAATGTAACTTCAATATATAATAGTTATTAATGATACTAGTTTGATATGAACATTATATAACGAAACGCATATGAAATTAACCAGGAGGCGGAGCCGAGTGATTTTATCACACTAGTTTCATTAATTGTCATACACTTCTATCATTCAAAATTTAATACATTCATCTTTAAACTTTAAAATAACATTTAGCTTTAAGATATGGTATATTTGTCATTAATTTCTTACGTCAAAAACACGTAAAAATTTAATCATTAAATAATTAATATGTTAACGTAAAAGTTGCATTTGATTTTCACACAAATTTATTTTTGATATAATTTTACAGTCAGTAAAAATGCTTGTAATAAGAGTTATTTAATAATTTACTGAATATGTAAAAATAAAATTATATTTTATAACATGATTCATTAATATCTTACGTTTAAAACTCGTCTAAACAAAACGTGTTTTCATATGTTATTTTTAACGTTATAGTCAGTGAAATTTTACGTAATTAGAACGTTCATAATAAACTTTCGTAAATAATTAGCTTTGAACGTTAAAGTAACGTCCAGTGTTAACACATGGTATATTTATCATTAATTTCTTACATTAAAAATATGTACAAAATTAAATAGTTAAACAGCAATATGTTAATGTGAAAATCACATTTGACATTCACGGGAAATATATTTTTACTAGATTTTTATCGTTTTCAGAATATCTTAAGTTTAAATCTCGTCTAACCAAAACGTTTTAAATTTGTAACGTTATAATCACCAATACATTTTTACCCAATTAGAACGTTCATAACAAACGTTGATAAACGTTTAACTTTCAACGTATAAGTAACGTCCATTCTTAATAATGGTATATTTATCATTAATTTCTTACATTAAAAACACGTAAAAAATTAAATTGTTAAACAATAATAGGTTAATGAGAAAATCACGTTTGAATTTCACGGCAAATTTATTTTTAGCGGATTCTTGTCGTTTCTAGAACGTTAAAAATTTACGTTATTTGATAATTCACTGAATAAATTAAAATAACGTTATGTCTTAAGGAACGATTTATTTTTCGTTAATAACTTACGTTTAAAACTCGTCTTAACAAAACATTTTTCCATACATTATGTATAACCTTATATTCAATAAAATTTTACGCAACTAAAACGTTTAAAACAAACGTTGATAAATATTTAACTTTGAACGTTATGTAACGTTAATTTTTAACACATGTTGTATTATCACTCATTTCGACCATTAAAGACACGTAAAAGATTAAATTGTTAAACATTAATATGTACACGTGAAAATCACGCTTGAATTTCACAGATAATTTATTTTTAGCAAATTTTTGTCGTTTTTAGGACTGTAAAAATACACGTTATTTGATAATTAACTGAATACGTTAAAAAAACGTTAATACTTGAGGTATGATTAATTTCTCGTTAATATCTTACGTTTAAAACTCATCTAAATAAAACGTTTTTCCATATGGTATTTATAACCATATATTCAGTAAAATTTTACGTAATTAAAATGTTTGAAAACAAAGTTTGAAAAGCATGTAATTTTGAACTTTACGGTAACGTTTAACACAACGTTTTTAACGTTTTAATACAAGACGTATTCATCATTCATTTCTAATGTTGAAAACGCGTAAAAAATTAAATTGTTAAACAGTAATATGTTAACGTGAAAATCACGCTGGAATTTCACAGACAATTTATTTTTGGTCAATTTTTATCGTTTTTGGAACATTAAAAATATACCTTATTTGATAATTCACTGAATACGTTAAAATAACATTATGTCTTAAAGTATGATTCATTTTTCGTTAATATCTTACGTTTAAAACTCGTATAAAGAAAACGTTTTTTTTATATGTTGTTTATAACCATATATTAAACGTTTAAAACAAACGTTGACAAACACTTAACTTTAAACGTTACAGTAACGTTTATTTTTAACACATGGTGTATTTATCATTCATGTCTAACATTAGAAACACGTAAAAAATTAAATTGTTAAATAGTAACATGCTAACGTGAAAATCACGCTGGAATTTCACAGACAATTTATTTTTGGTGAATTTTTGTCGTTTTTAGAACGTTAGAAATATACGTTATTTAATAATTCACCGAATACATTAAAATAACGTTATGTCTTAAGGCATGATTCATTTTTCGTTAATATCTTACGTTTAAAACTCGTATAAAGAAAACGCTTTTTTATGTGTTGTATATAACCAAATATTCAGTAAAATTTTACGCAATTAAAACGTTTAAAACAAACGTTGGTAAACACTTGACTCTGAACGTTACAGTAACGTTTATTTTTAACACATAATGTATTTATCATTCATGTCTGACATTAAAAACATTGAAAAAATTAAATTGTTAAATAGTAATATGTTAACGTGAAAATCACGCTGGAATATCACAGACAATTTATTTTTGGTGAATTTTTGTCGTTTATAGGACGTTAAAGATAAACGTTAACCCAACATATTAGTTTAACGTTTCTTAATAGTAATTTTAACACTTTAGGTTATTTTGTGCTGTGACATTAACATTTAAAAAACGTTCAGTTGAAAAGGCGTTTAAAAAAAAAACGTTGTTTTTTTAACCATTAACGTTATTTCAACCAAGGCAACGTTATTTTAACGTTTTTTTAACTATTGTGTTCTCATTGGGAGCCATTGACGCGTCAATAGCTATAAACTACTTTAAGACTTTAATTAATATTAAAGATCGAAAAGTTGCTGATTTTTTCGCTTGCTCATTCTGATGGTGCTATTAAAAAAAATTGTAATGTTGAATACTAGTATTAAAAAAATAGTAAATTTTAAACCATTATTCGAAAAAAAAAAAAACAATTTAAAATAATAAAGCTCCACAATTTGTTTATTTAAAAATAATGAAAATAAAAAATAACAATTTTTTCAATAGCACCATCAGAAAGAGCATGCGAAATTATAACTTTTCGTTCCTTAATAGGTATTAATTTTTTATACTTTATAAATAAAAAAATACATTTCAACTCTTATTTTTTTAAGAAGAAAATCAAGGAACCTGATTTGAATTTTTAAAAGCCCCATCGACTGCTGAAAAAACATGATTGAAAGTGTATATGTTTTGAATTGATTTAAATATTTTTAAACTTCATTATTATTATTATAGCCAGGCCGCTTGGAAAGTGCCGAAGAACGATCATTATTACGTTTGCGTACGGGTAGCTGTAGATCCTAAACTATGATGGATGCCCTTGCAGACTTTTTTCTGGAAAATTCGATGGTCTACAAAAAGGTTCAGTGCACTTATGTCGAATCTATTACCGTTTTCGCTACGTAAGCGACGAAAGGTTAAAAATCACTATCCTCTCTTAACAATTTTCGTATAACTTTTTAAACAAATTCGATGACCTTAAAAGTACTCACAAATACTTTTCCTATCGAGCTGAATCGAATGGCTCCAAGAAATAACGTTTTCAAGCACCGGGAAATGAATGCAAGTGGTTTTACCAATTGCATTGCAATATATAGTATTTCTTCCTTATTCCACTATTTGCATATCACACATCAGACAAAACAAAACCCTTGCACTATTCACTGTTAAATGATTCTCCATTAACTGCACACAACGAAAGCGGCAGGCACCATGATAGAGGCCCGTCGACGCCTGTGCAGAAAATAACATTTAAGAATAAGTGTATTTGAAGTAAATCGAATATTGAACCTTTTGGGTCAAGAATTATATAGTTCTCTATCAAGAATACTTTTTAATTAGCTTGAATTAAACTCTTCTCTTAAATGAATATGAATTTTAATCTTAACTTAAATATAAAATATTCTACCTGAATAGAATGATGCTTGGAAGTCAACACCATATAAATATTTGATAGAAATATCGACTATTATTTAACCTAGATATCTACTCTTGTATGAAATTTAAAATTTCAAGAATAGGATTATTCTTGGAGACAGTATAGGATTTTTTCCGTGTGGAGGCAACTAAATAATTATAATTTTTTTGGAGGTACCGACATACATATTATGATCTAGTTAAGTACCGATATAATGTTATTAGAATACACGAATCAATATCAGGGTGTAGCAGATTTCGTAGGTAATACCATTTGTTTAAACCAACCCATCATCAATCGAGCCGATAAAAACTTCAGTGTATTTCAAACATCGGCATGATTGATGGCTTGTGTAAAGTGTAAACAATTACTATACTATAACAAACATTTATATTATGTACACACCATATATCTGAAAATATTTACAGCCAATGTGGATTAACTAAGCATTTCCTTATGACAAATTCTCATTTCTCTCCTAATTACACGATTGACTTTCAATTTCACGCTTTGCGGACGATAAAATATAACAACGTTTACTTAATGGTTATCCCCTTTTTTTTAGATATAATACTTGAATTTTGGGGTTTTGAGATTTTTCCCGTCATTCCTCTGTGGAACATAGGGCCCTCTGGCGAGTTCCTTGTTTTTTCCTCGAGACTTCTACATGGTTCTGGCCTCTTCCATGATTGTCCCTTTTCAACTTGTCCTCAATCTGCCTATTCCTCGGTTTCAGTCAAGTTCCTTTTTCGGTTGGTCGGTAAAGCGTATAGCCCAGCCATCCCCGCTTCGTCTGCCGAATCTCCAGTTCGATTTGCTTCTGATTGGTACTGTGCCATAAGTCTTCATTTGATGACCGGTCTGGCCAGAAAATGCCCATAATTAAGTTCAAACATCAGTTGATGAAGACATACAGCCGGTTTTACAATCGCAAGTTAACTTTCATGTTAGTTGACTCTTACTTGCAGATTAACTACAACTTTACCGACACTTGCGTTTTTCAATATAAGTCATGATTTGTAAACGAGAGGTTGTGAATAAAATTTATAAGGTTGGTAGTAGAAAAATATATCCATAAAATGTATGAATTTTTGTCAAAGTCACACGTCACTTACTTCAAATATAAATGTCAGAAGCGATTTCTGAGTTAGTGGTTTATTATTTAAGTAAGTACGTTTAATGTTTACAATTTTTATTTAATTTATATTTATATAATTTATTCTATATTCTATTACAAAATATGGAAACGTTTATTTTAGCAATTAAAATGTGCTTTATTTTAAGTATTACATACATCATGGATAATAAAAGATGCCCAAATTTTTCTGCCGATGAGGAGGATATTCTCGTAAATTTATTAGAAAAATACAGAAATATTATAGGAATAAAAATATATTCTTCAAAAAGGTAGGTCTATACCGGATTACCTTGGGCTTTCTTGGCTCCTGATCACTGCTATACCTATGCATTTACTTCGTACGTATCCATTTTTAAACGACAGAAAAAATGATAACACATACACGAGAAGAGGTTTACCACGGCAACAGTGGTAGTCCTCGTAGTTCCAATGCGCATTTCCTTCTTTTTGTTTGTATTGATTTTGAGCCCAACTTTCAGTGCTTCGTTTTCCAGACGTCATATTTTGGTTTTCATGTCTCTTAGCGTGTGGGTCAGCAAGCGTATGCCGTCTGCGTAATCCAGATCTTCTAACCTATCGGCCCCATCTTACACCTCTTTGTGCATCTTTTGCTTTTCTGATAACCTCGTCGAGGACAGTGTTAAACAGAAGTGGTGAAAGAACGCGTCTCTGTTCTACTGCATTCTTTACTGGTATGACCTTGCCGGTTTTTCCCCCATGGATGACACGGCCGTTAGAGTTGTATAGCTCCTGGTGATATCAATCGATTTTCCGGTGCTCCCCTATTATGAATAAGTGCCCTTCATGTATAGTGGAATCAAATTGAGGATCAAAATAGGTGAATAAGGAATTCTCTGGCTACAGCAATTTTATTGTTATAATTTGTTGTAGGTATAATAACAAGTGCTCTGAGCAATTTTGTATTAAATTCGTTCATTTCTTTTTGTAAAATTTTAACAATTTATTTTTCAACACAGAAATTTTCTGCTGTTTTCCTTATTATCTCAGGTATCGCAAGAATAAAAATACCAAACTGTTCCCAATTAAATTATGAATGAGACTAGACAACTTTTTGATAATTTGTAAAAAAATAAAAACCACCAAAAATTGCCTTTGTTTAGCAGTTTAATAAATATGATCTGTCGTTCTGTAACTTTCTTGTGCGCATGATTACTGTGGAAACGTTTATGATATAGACTCGATACACCTATGTATTATAATGAGATCTGGAACTAGATTATATTTTGATCTTATTCCGTTGAAGGGTTGGGGAGGTGGGTGGTAAATAGGTAAAGAAAGAAGAAAGCAAGTCCATAAAATTGAGATTTAGTGTAGGTATGTACGAGAAGCTAAGGCCACCGTTTTTTTTGACATCAGCCACCCCCGCTATCACCCCCACCTCATTTTCAAAGGGTTAATAAAATAAAATTGTTATTTAGTGTGTGTACAAGAACCAAAGGCCACATTTTTTTGTCTCAGCTACCGTCCACTACCGATGTGGCATATCGTTTTAAGGGTTTTGAGTGCAAATATAGTATCAAAATTTTTTCGTCGTAAGAGATTTGGATAGGAAATCTGGATATGGAAGTAGTGATTCCTTCCTCTTTTGATGTTTTAATCTGTATTTTATTACTGCTTTATTAATGCTTAATACTTTTATTATTTTCTGAATTGTAATGTATTGTGTAACTATGTTGACGTGTTCAGAAGTCTTAGCTTTGTGATGAACTAAATAAATGATTTGATTTGACTTAGGCAGCGGTTTTTTTCATATGCAAATTTTTGTATAAGTTATGATGTCATCGCCGATTTTTTTTATAAAGAAACCCCTACTTTTGATAGTGCCTGTAACGGCACATTTTTTTTTTTTGAGTGACCATGGAATTATCGTTTAGTACTGTTTGGGACTGGCTACGCTATGGGTAACTGAAACTACCAAATTCGGACAACTTTTTTATTAAAATCTATACATTAATAGATAATTAAAATTATTAAATTACGTTTTTTAAAGTTGTACTCTCATTTCGTGTGTAGTACTGAGACGACTACTGACAAGTTGTACTGGCGACGCAAGCTTGTGTTGTGGTGTCGTAGGCTTGTCCAGATGGACATGTTTGCTCTACTAACTCGTACCACCACACTACTGGTACACACTGATAGTACTGATTACAACTTGGACCTTCATAGCTGCCAGCTGCAGTGCAGGAAGCAGGAGGAGTGACTAGAACAAAAGAATCTATATTAGAATACTTTGTAAAACAAATAGATACGGGTTAAATAGGATTAAATAATATATACAAAAAAGGATATCGCGCCATATACCCTAAAGAACAAACAAAGAACAACAGCTAATGACACGTGTTTCGACATTATTATTCCTCATTAGGGCAGCGTAGCTTAAAGAACAGGATCTGGAAAGGGTAGATCAGGAGTAAGTATAGTACACTGTACAGAGTGACCAAATTAGATGGGGTTTGGTGTTTTCTCTGAAACTATGGCAGATAGACGAAAACCAATATATATGTGTCCCGAGCTCGATTTTCGAGAAATAAACAATGCCACAAACCGCGGTCGTCTTCCTTTTTCGACTACCGAGCTACAGAGCGTTTCTGGAAAATTGGCATTTTTGGATGACTTCTATTTTTAATTACCAGGTGTCTAATCGAAAATCGAGTAACACATTCTTAAGTACTTTTTTGAGTAGAATCCGTTGCTGATAAGAAAAAAATTATGCATGCCTCAGTTTTCGAGATATGACATAACTTGTGTTTTTTTAAATGAAATACTCTAAATTATTTCATTATTCGATCACAACTTAAATTAGCTATCCAACGATATATCATATGACATATTTATCTCTAGAAAAAGTGGTTAATTTTCGAAAAATTTAATATATTTGTGAGAAGGCCATGGAAAAGGATTAACAACAACACTTCTTAGAATAAAAAATAATTTTGCCAAAAATAGGAAAACTAAACTACAATAAACGTTCGAATTGTCTTCCATTGAAATCTATGCGTATTTATCGCATTTCTAATATTTATTGAGAAGGTATGGTAAAAAAGAATATAGAAATAATTGTAAACGTCAAAAACTAATTTGTGAGTTAATCGTGAGTAAGCATTGTTAAAAATGGTTCAATTTGTTAATGGTGAAAAATATGATATGATTAAGTGTTTTATACAGGCTGTCCCGAAACTCCCGCCTTCCCCTTTAGGTGCTAATTCTCCATGCAAAAATAGTAAGAAAAGTTCCTATAAACATGTGTCCGGAAATGCTTCCTAAGGGAGCTACGCCCCTCTAAGGATGGCGCAAAAATAGGTGTTTTTACTAATTATCTCGGAAATTATTTGGAACAACTTTATGAAACTTGGTTAACTATTTTAGATTATTAAAGGTTATTATTTTACAGTATTAGCCAAAATTAATTTTGTCCAGGGGCGGAGAAACGAGGGATCGGTGTTCTTTCTTTCTACATATTAATTTTTCCATTTGACATTTTTAGTATTTTATGATTCCCTGGTTTATTCTGCATAAAAAAAGGTCTCTTTACAATTAGCCATATGGCAAGCCGTTTTCGAGTAAAAGCGGTCTAAACGAAATATTGCGTATTCGTTTGGTAAATGCGCATTATTTATTTTGCAAAGTAGGCGTAAAACAATAACTTTTAATAATCGAAAAAAGTTAACCAAGTTGTCCCAAAATCATTTCCGAGATAATTAGTAAAAACACCTATTTTTGCGCCATCCTTAGAGGGCCGTAGCTCCCTTAGGAAGCATTTCCGGACACATGTTTATAGAAATTTTTCTTACTATTTTTGCTTGGAGAATTAGCACCTAAAGGGGAAGGCGGGAGTTTCGGGACACCCTGTAGAATGTGGAGAAGATTCAAATTTAGCTTCCGAGCTTTATTACTTCCACATCCGGTGGAAGTATAGTAACGACAAAAAAATTTTTAAAAATTTTTATTGTTCAAATAGGCTTAGAATGTCATGAAACGGCGAGATTTTAAGTTTGAGCGAAAAAAAAATTTCTGTCTGTCGGTCTGTCGATCTGTAACTTTTTTTTGTGCGCACGTTTACTCTGGAACCGTTTGAGATATTCACTTGAAATTTGGTACACATATGTACTTTAACGAGATCTAGAACTAGATTATATTTTCATCTTGTTCCGTCGAAGGGTTGGGGGGTAAATGGGGGTAAATTTGGAGTAAACAGGTAAATCAAGCAGGTAAGAGTCCATAAAATTGGCATTTAGTATATACAAGAGAAGCTAAGGTCTCAAAAAAAATTTTGGCATAAGCCACCCCCATTACCACCCCCACCCCATTATTAAAGGGGATGAAAAAAAATTTGTGATTTAGTGTGTGTACAAGAACCAGAAACCTAAAAATATTTTTTTTTACTTCATCCACCCCCACTACCACCCCCTATCACCACCCCCACCCCATTACCGATGTGGGGTATCGTTTTATGGGTTTTTGGGGTAGAGGATTTCAAATATTATATTATTAAAGTTCCATAAACAATTATTTCCACATACAAATTTTTTTCGTTGTGAGTGACTTGGATAGAGAATCTGGATGTGGAAGTCGTGATTCCTTGGGCAGCGGTTTTTTAATAGGTAAGTTATAGACAGTAAAACATTATGCCAAAAGTACCGCCTAAACAATATTTTTAGATATCCAGAAAAGAGACAACCAGACATAAAAATGTCCAAAAGACTACAACAAAATTTAAGAGTTTGGATCATTAGTAAAACCTCGAGCAAAAATATATAATAAAGCTGTAGAAAATATTGTTTTGAAAACTGTAAGAGAAAATCCTAATACAGGGTTCCCACCAACCTGGAAAAACCTGGAAACCTGGAAAAGTCAGGGAATCCAAAAAGTGACCCTGAAAGTCAGGGAATTACAGTAAAATCCTCTAGAATCCTGGAAAAACCTGGATTTTCAATCTTCACTTATAAAATCTTTTAATTATTTCCTTTACAAAAATTATAAAACTTGAATTTTATATATGTATTTTTATATTAATTTTCTTAGGCCAACTCGGTTTAACAAGCACAAAAAAGAAGACAATTGATTTAACATTTAATAAAAAACCGCTGCCCAAGGAATCGCTACTTCCACATCCAGATTCTCTACCCAAGTCACTCACAACGAAAAAAGTTTGCATGTGGAAATAATTGTTTATGGAACTTTAATACTATAATATTTGAAATCCTCTACCCCAAAAACCCATAAAACGATACCCCACATCGGTAGTGGGGTGGGGGTGGTGATAGGGGGGTGGTAGTGGGGATGGATGAAGTAAAAAAATATTTTGAGGTTTCTGGTTCTTGTACATACACTAAATCACAATTTTTTTTCATCCCCTTTAATAAGGGGGTGGGGGTGGTAATGGGGGTGGCTAATGCCAAAAATTTTTTTGAGACCCTAGCTTCTCTTGTATATACTAAATACCAATTTTATCGACTCTTACCTGCTTGATTTACCCATTTACCCCAAATTTACCCCAATTTACCCCCCAATCCTTCGTCGGAACAACATGAAAATATAATCTAGTTCCAGATCTCGTTAAAGCACATACGTGTACCAAATTTCAAATCAATATCTTAAACGGTTCCAGAGTAAACGTGCGCACAAAAAAAAGTTACAGACAGACCGACAGACAGACAGACCGACAGACAGACAGAAATTTTTTTTTCGCTCAAACTTATAATCTCGACGTTTCATGACATTTGATATTTGAACAATAAAAATTTTTTAAATTTTTTTTGCCGTTACTATACTTCCACTGGATGTGGAAGTAAAACTTAGATACTAAAATAGGTACTTTGAAGAAAAATATCCGAGTTGATTTTTTTAGCTTGTAATAGAATGTTTTGTATATTGATTATTTACATTCAATCATATAATTACTTCCACATCCAGTGGAAGTATAGTAACGACAAAAAAAATTTTAAAAATTTTTATTGTTCAAATAGGCTTAGAATGTCATGAAACGTCGAGATTTCAAGTTTGAGCGAAAAAAAAATTTCTGTCTGTCGGTCTGTAACTTTTTTTGTGCGCACGTTTACTCTGGAACCGTTTGAGATATTGACTTGAAATTTGGTACACATATGTACTTTAACGAGATCTAGAACTAGATTATATTTTCATCTTGTTCCGTCGTAGGGTTGGGGGGTAAATTGGGGTAAATTTGGGGAAAATAGGTAAATCAAGCAGGTAAGAGTCCATAAAATTGGTATTTAGTATATACAAGAGAAGCTGAAGTCTCAAAAAAAATTTTGGCATTAGCCACCCCCATTACCACCCCCATTATTAAAGGGGATGAAAAAAAAATGTGATTTAGTGTGTGTACAAGAACCAGAAACCTCAAAATGTTTTTTTACTTCATCCACCCCCACTACCACCCCCTATCACCACCCCCACCCCGCTACCGATGTGGGGTATCGTTTTATGGGTTTTTGGGGTAGAGGATTTCAAATATTATATTATTAAAGTTCCATAAACAATTATTTCCACATACAAAATTTTTTCGTTGTGAGTGACTTAGATAAAAAATCTAGATGTGGAAGTAGTGATTCCTTAGGCAGCGGTTTTTTTTTTATTTAAAACCTTCGCAATTGTCCAAAAATCGTGTTTTTACCGATTTTTCGCCTTTTTTACTGTTTAATTACTTCCACATCCAGTGGAAGTATAGTAACGACAAAAAAATTTTTAAAAATTTTTATTTTTCAAATAGGCTTAGAATGTCATGAAACGTCGAGATTTTAAATTTGAGCAAAAAAAAAATTTCTGTTTGTCGGTCTGTCTGTAACTTTTTTTGTGTGCACGTTTGCTCTAGAACCGTTTGAGATATTGACTTGAAATTTGGTACACATATGTAGTTTAACGAGATCTAGAACTAGATTATATTTTCATCTTGTTCCGTCGAAGGGTTGGGGGGGTAAATTGGGAGAAATTTGGGGTAAATAGGTAAATCAAGCAGGTAAGAGTCCATAAAATTGGTATTTAGTATATACAAGAGAAGCTAAGGTCTCAAAAAAAATTTTGGCATTAGCCACTCCCACCCTGTTATTAAAGGGGATGAAAAAAAATTGTGATTTAGTATGTGTACAAGAACCAGAAACCTCAAAATATTTTTTTACTTCATCCACCCCCACTACCACCCCCTATAACCACCCCCCACCCCGCTACCGATGTGGGGTATCGTTTTATGGGTTTTTGGGGTAGAGGATTTCAAATATTATATTATTAAAGTTCCATAAACAACTATTTCCACATACAGAATTTTTTCGTTGTGAGTGACGGATAAAAAATCTGGATGTGGAAGTAGTGATTCCTTGGGCAGCGGTTTTTTTTGTATTATTTAAAACAAGAATAATGTTTCAAAACAAATAAAACTAATATAAGTACGTTTTGAACAAAAAATATATATTTTTTCCATTTGAACACCGTTTTGTAGTTAAAAAAACTTATTTTTAATAGCCTATATCTTAAACACCTTTTAACCTACAACGATGTGCTTGCCTCTATAAACGCATACCTATAATAAACTACAAATTTTACTACGTTAATAAATTCGAATTGAGAACAGTGACCAATCTCCCAAATTTCCAAAATATCACCGCATTAATAGTTATTGAGATACAGGTGTAGCCCCATGAAAATAGCGACACGCTGTATATATAATTAATCTGGTTAGAAAATAAAGAATTACTAGTATGTACTGTTTAATATTAATTGTTGTAATAAAAATCACGTAATGAAAAACAGTAGTGTAATTTATTCCACATAAAATATTTCTCTATGTTCATCTCATCTACATTAATACTGAGTTGATGTCAGTTAAAATGTGATAAATGCTCTTATTTTGGTCCTGGAAAATGTAATGTTTGGACCTGGAAAATCATGGAAAAGTCAGGGAATTTTAAATTCTGATGTTGGTGGGAACCCTGTAATATATCATCTTGCGAAATACAGGAAAATTTCGGAATTCAAAAAACAACTGCGTTGCGTTGCTGAAAAAAAATAAATTCAAACCCTACAAAATTAGGAATAGTCACCATCTATACCCAAACGACTTTCAAAGCCGTCTCGATGTTTGCCAGTGGCTTTTGCGTAAGTGCAATGAAGTGCCAGGATTTGAAGGAACAATTATATGGACAGACGAGACCCATACAAGCAGTGCCGGAATTTTTAATCGGCATATTAACCACTATTAGGCTCATGAAAATCCGCACGTAACCGTTACGAGTTAATCGTCAAGGATGATTTGGATTTGGTGCCTGGTGTGGTTTTATTGGATACCAAATAACAGGTCCTCATTTTTTTCACGGTAATTTGAATGCCGAAAATTTTATTAAGATTCGACAACAAGATGTAGACCTCTGTAGACAATATGCCTGTAAGACAATTTACCAATACGATGGCGCCCCAGGCCATACGTCAAATGAAACACGAAATTATTTAAATGCACAATTTGGGGAGGATTGGATAGGTATCTATATATATATCACTCAGGACCAGAGCCGGATTAAGGATCAGCGCGCCCCTAGGCTAATCATGTACTTGCGCCCTCTTATTCATAATGAAAAAAAATGATAAGCGGGAGGATTGTCCCGGTTTCAAAATTGATGAGGTGGGGGGAGGTTTTTATAGCCAAAACTACTATAAGATCACATAAACTTTAAATTTTCATTGCTAATTGTTTAAACTTTTATAAACAAATAGATAAATCACGTATTTTTGAAAAAAAAAAAATTGCCATTTTATTGGTTTTAAAATATGATCAAGAGAAAAAAAAATTCTTAAACAATTTTTTTAATTGTCTATAATAATTTTTTTCCTTTTTTCAATATTTAATGAAATTATTAAGAAAAAATTTTATTCTTAAAATTTAATATTTGCAATTCTCTACAAGCTGGAAAAATGAAAAATTTTTGTTGCTGTTAATTTATTTGTTTATTTAATAAACAATTTGTTATTTACAATCGCCGAATGTGTTTAAATTTTTTTTTAGACATAAAAAAATAATAAAAACAACCGTATACATAAACAAAAAAAAAATTAAATTCAAAATTCTATAAAAAATAATAAATTTTGTTTTGACATGTTTATGTATACAGTTGTTTTTGTTATTTTTTTTTCTATCTACAAAAAATATAAACACATTCCGCGATTGTTGATAACAAATTGTTTATTAAATAAACAAATAAATTAACAACAAAAAAAAATCTTTTTACCAGCTTATAGAAAATTGCAAATAATAAATTTTAAGAATAAATTTTTTTCTTAATTTGTTTAAATACAATTAAAACAATTTTTTAAGAAATTTTTTTTCTTTTATTCATAATATTTTATAACCAATAAAATGGCAAAATTTTTTTTTCAAAAATGCGTAATTTATCTATTTGTTTATAAAATTTGTTTAAACAACTAGCAATTAAAATTTAAAGTTTATGTGATCTTATAGTACTTTTGAATATAAAAACAGTAATAATAATTAAAATTAATAAAAAAAATATTTCAACCTCGCTTTTTTATTTTTTAGTTTTTTTGTTAGATTAAATAATTAATAACTAATAGACTATGACAATTAAAAACATCGCAATGTCATAATCCCATAAAGTATAGTTGACACGAAGCGAAATAATTTTAGTGACTTTTGTTTAATAATTATCCGACTTGAAATATAAACGCAAACTGTAAAAAAATTTGTTAATTAACAATAGGCTCATTTTATGAAAAATCGGCGAAAAATGTTTTATACAACGGGATATTGTTCCTTTAAGTGTCTAAATAAAATCATAATTTTTAAAAAATTTTAAATTAATATTTAATAACATAAAAAAATATTTTTACTTACTACAGTCGGTTTCAGAGCATCGTAACGGCTTAGTGTTCGCCGCGCGGAGCTCAATTTTCAACATTAAATTAAAATTATTAATAATAGAGATAGAGTTTCGGGAGTCCGGACTTTTTTATTGGAAATTTCTTCCTCTTTAAGAGCCTTTCTTTAAAAATTTTTAGATACTAATAGTTTTCGAGTTATTTACAAAAAACAAAACTCGTTATTTTTTCAATTTTCATTTGTTTATAACTTTTGCAATTATTTATGTGCGGGTTTGAAAATTTTGAACATTTTTCTAGACGTCATTCCGAATCCAATGGGCCCTCACTCATATTTTTATGAGCTTTATCAAGAATTAACATGGCTTTGAACTTGTGAACTAGTGTATTAAACAAACAATTTTTTACGCTCATTATCCCAACAATATTTTGTGGCTGTTTTTTTCGCCAGCCCTTATGCATTATACGTCGCTACAATACATTTTATTTTCAAAGTTTAATGGTAACTAGTAAATGTCATCCGTCGGCCATCGGGAGATAAAATTATTTAGCGCCGAAGCGCCCCCTCCGGGTTCGGCGCCCCTAGGCTATAGCCTATTTAGCCTTATGGATAATCCGGCCCTGCTCAGGACTAGTTTATCAATGTCTAGTTAGCTAAGTTAATTAAATTGATAACTAATAATTAATTTAGCTAACTGGACATGTAGTTTAGATGTTGTTTAATTTTTAGGAAATAATGGTCCTATTTTGTGGCCAGCTAGATCTCCCGATATAACCCTGCCGACTTTTGGCTTTGGGATTATTTAAAAAATATTATATATAGAGAGAACGTTCTAATAACATAGAAGAATTGGAAAACAAAACATTAGCTGCGAAATGCAACAAATGCTGTAAGGAGAAGGTGTCAAAAATACATAGATATCAATGGAAGACAATTCGAACATTTATTGTAGTTTAGTTTTTCCTATTTTTGGCAAAATTATTTTATATTATAAGAAGTGTTGTTGTTAATAGTTTTCCGTGGCCTCCTCACAAATATATTAATTTTTCGAAAATTAACGACTTTTTCTAGAGATAAATATGACATACGATATCTTTGGATATCTAATTTAAGTTATGATCGAATAATGAAATAATTTATAGGGTTTTCCATAAAAAAAAAACACAAATTATGTCTATATCTCGAAAACTGAGGCATGCATAATTTTTTTCTTATTAGCAACGGATTCTACTAAAAAAAGTGTTACTCGATTTTCGATTCGACACTTGGTAATTGAGATATATAGGTCATCCAAAAATGCCAATTTTCCAAAAATGCTCCGAAGAAAAATATAGACGACCGCGGTTTGCACTATTGCAAAAATAAAACTTCCTCTGCGGAATGAGGCTGAACAAGCTGAATTTTTACAGGGACCTTCGTTTTGATGTTCTAATGAAGCAAAAAAAAATCTCATATGCCCACCCTTGTGTGTCTTGAGATATCGAAGGTCAAAGGTCATGAAAATCGGTTTTTCGCGAAACTCTCGCTTCCAGTGCATCTGATGTCGTAAGAACCCATAACAAAACTTACGTAAAATAATATTCTCTACAAAATTGTTCATAAACGTTTTTCGGTCGTACGACCAACCATTTTCGAGATATAGCATGATAAAGCGTGAGCGCGCATTCGTAATAGGTAATACTGTATTATACTGCAGAGCTATAAATATAGAAGCACTTTTCTTAATCTGTTAGACTGGAAAATGAAATTCCCATTATTAAAGCTGTTAAAAATTTGTTTATTTATAAAAAAATATATAATAAATAATTAATAACAAAAAATACATTATTTTCCACACCACGCCTTATGTTTCCTTGCCTTCCTCCTCGTCTTCGTCGGGTTCCACTAGCACCTCGATCAACACATTATCTTCGTCAGACGCTTCCTCTATATCTGTTGGCTCTATGTCTGTTGGCAAAGCCTCTTCAGGCTCAAGGTCACTGAAGTCTTCGATGTTTTGCAACTCTGTTGACGGGTTCAGGCATGCCTGTCCGTCACACTGACCACAAACTTTGGAGCATGGCAGCCCGACTTTTCTACACCCGCACTGCGCACCAATTACAGAATATTGTATTTAATAGTTCGTCTGGAGCAGGTGGCAGTAGTGTTGTTTTCGGCTGTAATATGTCGTTTTTTAAATCCCAACCCCATTCTTCGGGTTGTAGATTTTTCCCTAGCCAAATCTGTACTTGGTAGTAGACCCGATAAATATGCTGTCGAGCTGCTTCACCGGTAGGTGGAAGGGATGACAATTTAACAGGTCTATTAAGTCGTGTAGCCTTAATGAATTGTATCTAAATTTGTGTATCTAAATTTGTCAAGGTTCACTTCATCTTTTGGAGCACCATACATAGCTAACAGAAAACGCTTTCCGTTCTGAAATACTGTATCTGGCGGGCAGTTTTCTGCTTTAAATATTTGAGCCGAGTGAGTCAAATCGGGATGTTTCTCAAACATTGTCATAACCTTAAGTTTTCCTTTGTTGAGTAGTGCCGATGTAGTGTTGCAAAAACAAAATATGTTCTTTGCAAAGACGATATTTGTCGAGACTTTTAGACGAATAAATTAGTGTTGATGTAGTCCCTTTGCCAATTTTCTTTAAGAAAATTTGTCGGTGATGTGACTGAGTTCTTCCTATTAAGAGAACAAGCAAATCAATGTCTTCTCCAATGATGATGGCGGTTCTTTCTTTTCCGATACTTCCATGCCTGTTTCGATGATTAGAACACATCTGCATCATCCTTGGCTTGTTTTGTAGCGATGTTGGCAGTTTGTAGTTGTTCAATAAGCATTTCAATAAAAAATTTTTTGTTGAATCGGTTTGATAAGAACGTTTCTTGGGTGACTGGCACAATCATTGTTGCATCAAAGCGAACTTCATAAGATGTAGACAGTGCAGTGCTTCATCTTAATTGCTCCATTGCTTTTATATTTGTAGTTGTCTGAGTATCCGTCAAATATAACAATTATGTTAGAACCAAAATGCCTTTGCAAATATGTAACATATCTATCGAGACTGTCGGAGAAAGTATCGTTTTTGTTCCATACGACACGATGTAGCAAAAATCCACCATCGATGACGTAGGTTACATTATCTTCATTGAGTTCAATATTGACAGGCTCCATCATATTATACAATTTTGATTTTGTGGTTTTTCGCATGCCCTCATTGTCAAATAGTGACGACGTCAGATGCACTGGAAGCGAGATTTTCGCGAAAAACCGATTTTCATGAATTTTGACCTTCGATATCTCAAGACGCACAAGGGTAGGCATATGATATTTTTTTGTGCTTCATTGGAATATCAAAACGAAGGCCTCTGCAAAAATTCAGCTTGTTCGGCCTCACTCCGCAGATGGCCTTTTTTTTTACCTTATTTCATTGGTCTATCGGAAATTTTTGAGGTTGTTGACGTCAACAATATAGCTTAGTGTTTTGGGCGGTAAAACTTTGGTTCAAATTTAAAAGTACTTTTTCTTGGATTTACTCAACTGGTTGTGGAAATTCAAATGTTTTTAGTTATAATTAAGTATTACCTTCACAGTCAATGAGATTTTAAAATTTGTGAAAACACCGAATTGAATGAATTTTACTGAAGTGATACGATCTATAGTAGCCTATAATATGTTTTGAATCATAAACTGTAAATAAGACACCCACGTACTGCCAAATAATTGAAGAATGTAGGTGGAAGTTGTACAGAAGCTCATTCAGTGTCTACAATAAAACTTTCTGCTCTAAGGGTACGGTTATAGTGGAGCAGAGAGTAAAAGTAGAGCAGCGAAGAGCAGAGCATCGATGAAAGATACGAGGCTGGACCTGCCCCACCCGGCCACCCATCGCGGCGCGCACCAAAGTGGCGTGTGGTAAGGGAATGGTGGTAGCGCAGTAATGGTAAAGACGTGGTGTGGCAGTAGAATAGCGACAAAGTGATTTAACGCGTACCGAAGTGGCAAGCAGCGCTATCCTGCCATTGCTTTATCATTTAGTAAAATGTCGTCAGAGGATGAGGACGCTCTTGCATTGGTTCAACTGGTCAATTTACAATATCGATATAAAAGAAAAAACATTGGGTCCATACTCTTGGCAAAAAAATAGAGAATGCGGCATATACAATGTGTATAAAAATGAATTAAATATCGACGATAATAAATTTAAAGTTTTTTATCGAATGAAGAAAAAATCATTTCGCAAATTACTCAACGAAGTACGCCCTATGCTTCAAAAAAAAGATACAAACTTAAGGAAGTGTGTGTCTCCCGAAGAAAGGCTTCTTATAACTCTGCGGTAAGTAACAAACGAAATTGTTTATAAAGTACGTTTATTAACCAAAGAACAAAGAGTGACCGCAAAAAAAAACTGTTTTTTCGCCTGTTTTTGCGTAGCGGATTGCGAGCTTGGGAAGAATCGTAAAAAGGTTTAGCAGGTCTCAAATAAATCGTCATTAAAAATCAAAAGTGGCATTGTTCTTGGTTTTTTGAAAATATTCGATAATTACTAAGGGGTTGAAAATGACCCAAATCCTAAAAAAAAATTAAAAAACCGCTGCCCAAGGAATCACTACTTCCACATCCAGATTCTCTATCCAAGTCACTCACAACGAAAAAACTTTGTATGTGAAAATAATTGTTTATGGAACTTTAATAATATAATATTTGAAATCCTCTACCCCAAAAACCCATAAAACGATACCCCACATCAGTAGTGGGGTGGGGGTGGTGATAGGGGGGTGGTAGTGGGGGGTGGATGAAGTAAAACATATTTTGAGGTTTCTGGTTCCTGTACATGCACTAAATCACTTTTTTTTAATAAGGAGGTGGGGGTGGTAATGGGGGTGGCTAATGCCAAAAATTTTTTTGTGACCTCAGCTTCTCTTGTATATACTAAATACCAATTTCATGGACTCTTACCTGCTTGATTTACCCATTTACGCCAAATTTACCCCAATTTACCCTCCAACCCTTCGACGGAACAAGATGAAAATATAATCTAGTTCTAGATCTCGTTAAAGTACATATGTGTACCAAATTTCAAGTCAATATCTCAAACGGTTCCAGAGTAAACGTGCGCACAAAAAAAAGTTACAGACCGACAGACAGACAGACCAACAGACAGACAGACAGAATTTTTTTTCTCTCAAACTTAAAATCTCGACGTTTCATGACATTTTAAGCCTATTTGGACAATAAAAATTTTTTAAATTTTTTTTGTCGTTACTATACTTCCACTGGACGTGGAAGTAAAATATACTAAAATATACTAAATCTAAAAACAATTCTATTTTTATTATTTCTATTAAATCAATATTAAAAAAGCGAAATTATGTATTTTCCATCAAGGATTAAAAATTCGTCCACAGGCCCTCGAAGGGGGTGAAATCATCCCCAAATATCCAAAAAATTTCGCTTGTTTAAGATTGATTTAATAGAAATAATACAAATAGATTTGTTTTTAAATTTATTGATATTTTTTAATTTTTTTTTTAGGATTTGGGATCATTTCAACCCCGTAGTAGGGGTAATTACCGAATATTTTCAAAAAACCAAGAACAATGCCACTTTTGGTTTTTAATGACGATTTATTTGAGACCCGCTAAACCTGTTTACGATTTTTCCCAAGCTCGCAATCCCCTACGCAAAAACAGGCGGATTTTGCGGTCACTCTTTGAATTTCCAAAAAAATATAACAACTAATCGTTTTTTTTTCTGAATCATATGTTATTTGTATATACATAATGTTGGTTAGAGGGACATATATGAAACGTTCTGTATACTATGGCAAGAATCAGTTTCCTCAATTGGTTGACCATACTGACCACATGCTGTAGATGAACGGCTTGAGGGCATGCTGGGTAGCGTAATCGATGAGTAGTCAGACACTATGGGAAAGTGGGGTACAGAAACAGAAGGCTCTTCCAAGATTTGGTCTGCAAGATTTAGAATCCCCACTTTAAATTTTCGTTTCTGCCCGTCTGTCATTTTTTTAAAGTCTGGCAATAGGCTTGACAGAAAATGTTCGTCGGCATCTTTATTAATTGAGACATCAGGTTTATGCGGTAGCTTCTTTTTTTTTCAAAATATTCAAATGTCGACTTATTAATATCATTTAAAGTTACTTGCTCAGTAATTTTACTTCTTTTCGGTCTGTTCTCATTGAGAGGTAGTGACCACTTCTGAATTGCCCTTTTTTGCGGTGTACGTTTTGTAATGGAAGAGTTGCTTTCCTGTGTCACATCAGGATCAGCTTCTCCAATAATCGATTGTTCATCATCAGTAGCATTACCCTCCCTCTGGCTATTTTCAAGGTCCTTTTCCGTTTCATTTACAATGTTTAAGTCTTCGGTCTCAAGCTGTTCTGTGACATCTTCCTCATCAACTATATCGGATTGTTGAGTGTCCGTTGGAGCTTCGATATTTCCTTTAGGTTGGCGTGACTTCGTGAATGGCATAAGAAAATTCATATACTCCGCCAGGTAATAGGGGCGTTAGATATTGCTTCAGATCCAGATGGTATATATTTCTTTAAATGGTTCGTGTAACTTCCACGTAGATTTTTCCATCGTTTTTTGCACCCTGGGATAGTTGCTGAAATATAAACACATTACTAGATAGACAAACTAATTATACAGGGTTTAAAAATAAGTTTTCTTTTCAGGTATTTTGCAACAGGCTGTAATCTGAAGGCATTATCATGCTACTTTTTGAGGGAAATAATTGCGGAAACTTCAGAAGTTATCTGGAAAGTTCTACAACCAGTGTATCTTCCTACTCCTACCAAAAACACGTGGATAGAATCTGCCAGAAGATACTGGGAACTTTGGAATATACCTAACTGTGTTGGGAGTGTGGACGGCAAACACATTAGAATCCGCCATCCATTAAAATCATGTTCTGAATTTATAAATTACAAAGGGTACTTTTCCATTGTTTTAATGTCTGTGTCAGATGCAGACGGGCGTTTCTTAACCATTGATGTAAACGAATATGGTCGAAACAGTGACGGCAGAGCATTAAAAGAAAGTGTTTTTGAGAAGCGATTAGTTAATGGCACCCTAGACTTACCAGAGCCATTTCCATTACCAGGACAAGTGGCAAAGTTTCCATATTATTTTTCTGCTGACGAGGCGTTTCCATTGACGTCCAATATAATGAAGCCCTACCCTAAAAGAGGTTTAACAAATAAGAGGAGAGTGTTTAATGGACGACTATCAAGAGGACGCAAATCAGTTGAATGCTCATTTGGCATGATGTCATCCAAGTTTCAAATTCTACACACACCAATTGCATTCAGTTTAGGCAGAGTGGACGTTATTATTCAAGCACTATGTGTTTTACATAATTTTATTAAAAATGAGGAAGGTGTGTTTTCGTGTCGTCAAGGACACAGAGGAAACGATTCAGACATGGAGGTCGAAGATGAGCAACCGCAGCCAAATCCGATAATGACAAAGCAGCCATTGCTATGCGAAATAAACTCTGTGATCTTTTCTTCACTGCGGAGGGTTCACTCAGATATTAAAAAAGATTCTGTATATGAAATTACTCAAAACTAGTGTAGGTGCCCTTAATAAAAAATAAATATTTAACGAAACCATATTTTTCACTTACCTTCTTTTCCAATATCGCTCACAATGTTGCCCAGGCCCGCTCTTGAACTTGGCTCATATGGTAAGCATCCCGCGTATTATCATAGAGACAGGGATGAGCCTCTACAAGGCCTACAAAAAATATGTTGAATTTCTGGTCGTCTCCCATATTTCAGTGATAATCGCGGAAAACACTGGACATGCAAACAAAGACTAATTCAAGAACCACTTACCACTTGCTATTTGAAAATTAAACATGTCCGAGACTAGTGAGGACCGAATGGTCCTACTCCACTTGCAAAACATCACGCCATCACCACTCCGCTTCAATGCGCGCTGTCGCATTTGTTTACGTGGGTTTAAAAAATTCCACCTACTACACGGCTACCACGTCACCTGAACACCACTTCAGTGCGCGCCTTACCACGGCGTTGCGCACCGGGTTCCAACTCAGGCGCATTTTTTGTAACTAAAATGTTAATAAATCTCTTTTGAATTGAAATTGAAATTGATGAAAGATACGAATGCACATAGTGAAAGAAGTTAGTAGCGGCGATAGTCTTCGAGAAAGGTTTTTATAATAATATGTCTTCAAAATTTGTGTCAGAAACATTTCTGCAGCTTTTATAAAACACCAAATTGCTAGTTGGAGGTGCTAACATAAAATTTTTAATGTAAATATTTTCAGTTGTTATTTACTAGTTATAATACGAACAGCATGTAATTACTTATTATTTTAACGTTTCTTTTCTAATTTACTTTTATTAGTGACGCAAATTTACCATAAAACTTATGAAAATCTTTTTAATTGCATGCTGCAGTGCGTTGCGTTATCATTCATCTGTTTTGCAATATAGCATTTTATTTTGAATAACAGCCACACACAAAAAAAGAGTGGTCTGGTCTGCGGACCAGACCAGTGTATCCGTATGTATTTGGACCCGCTGAAACCGAATCCGAAGTCAGAATTGTCAGATTGCTTCTTTTTTCACCCCTGACCCCAAAAAAATACCCCCCCAAAAAAGTGGTCTGGTCTGCGGACCAGTGTATCCTTACCAAATACATAAGGATACACTGCGACTGGTATGGTCCTCCGGCCAGACCATTTTTGGGGTGGGTGTTTTTTGGGGGGGGTTAAGGGTGAAAAACCAACCAATCTGACAATTCTGACTTCGGATTCGGTTTCAGCGGGTCAAAATACATAAGGATACACTGGTCTGGTCCGCAGGTTAGATCACTTTTTTTTTGTGTGGCTGTGTAATCGTTTATCGGACTTTATTAATTTCAAGCGTTTACCCCCACTTCGCTTACTCCGCTTACAAAACCGGGCGACAATCTTATTATTAGAGAGATTAATAATTACGCATTGGGTCTTGAATATAAATAATAATACTTATTACGAAGTTTGTAACTAAATATGACTAAAATGTAGGTGATTTTATATTGTCAGAATAATGCGATTTGCCAATTGCTAAATGTACAACTTTTACCAAATCTGACAAAGTTGAGGGAGTAACGTAACCCCCTCCCCATAACCCTCAACAAGGCTACAGCTCTGAGTGAGATGTTAATTGATGTTCCAGGAGAAGAAATCGGGATTTCAAAAAAATTTCTTGTTTTGTTAACGATGACGAAGTAGTTTCCACAAACCAAAACATTTGAACACTACACTTGAATACTATACTCGAGGTGTTTTCGCTAACCATATTGGCGTCATCTGGTGGCTACAACTAAAGTAAATAGAAAAATATATCTTATACTTGAACTAGTGTGATGGTTCAGAGAATTCAACCAATCCTGTTATACCTACCTAAACTCTCTGTGTCTGCTCGATTACGTATTAACAATTCATACATATCTCAAGTCAGATTTTAGTGGACTCTAATGCGTGATATTATAATGTAGCAGAGTTTTATGTCAATCAAATTAAATTGTGTTCCGTCGTTTAAAATTTGCAAACGCTGATCTAGGTAGTTAAGGTTGAATATTTGCAAAAAAAAGAAATTCCTCAGGCTTCGTGGACTTGCCGTGAGAAATGAAATAAAAAATATATTTTTCCAAGCTGGTGACACTTTTTAAATTCTTTAAATTATTATTCTTCAGGAAAATAAATATGGTGGCTAAAAACTAAATGAATTAAATTTTCAGAAACTGAAAAAAAATTGTGCATTCCTAAGTTACGATGCTTTAAAGTCAAGGAAATTATACAGCCTTACATTTTAAATATTCACCAATTATTCGTGAAAGCATTTTTACTTGAGAGGACAGATTTTAAAAAGAGAACAAGAGATAATGTGCTTGTTAATTTAAGAGTTAATACTTTTACCTGATACTGCTGTAGATGTGGATGTTGGTTTAGTTGTGGTAGACGCAGTTGTAGTGGTCGGCGTTGTAGTGGTAGGTGTCGTAGTGGTAGGTGTCGTAATGGTAGGTGTTGTAGTGGTTGGGGTTGTAGTTGGTGTTGTAGTTGTAGGGGTTGAAGTGGTCGGTGTTGTAGTGGTCGGTGTTGTAGTGGTCGGAGTTGTAGTGGTCGGAGTCGTAGTGGTCGGAGTTGTAGTTGTGGGAGTTGTAGTGGTAGGAGTCGTAGTTGTGGGAGTTGTAGTTGTGGGAGTTGTAGTAGTAGGAGTCGTAGTTGTGGGAGTTGTAGTAGTAGGAGTCGTAGTGGTAGGAGTTGTAGTTGTGGGAGTTGTAGTGGTAGGAGTCGTAGTTGTGGGAGTTGTAGTAGTAGGAGTCGTAGTGGTTGGAGTTGTAATGGGCGGAGTCGTAGTTGTGGGAGTTGTAGTAGTAGGAGTCGTAGTGGTAGCATTTGTAGTTGTGGGAGTTGTAGTGGTAGGAGTCGTAGTTGTGGGAGTTGTAGTAGTAGGAGTCGTAGTGGTCGGAGTCGTAGTTGTGGGAGTTGTAGTAGTAGGAGTCGTAGTGGTGGTCGGTGTTGTTACTGAAACATAAAAAAATACTGTGTATTTAAATGAATAAATAATAAGTAATTTCTATTAACAGCTTATTTCAGTTAAAGCTGTTCAACTACGAAACTATACAAAAATCGAATTGAGAAACAGAGAATCAACAATGTAACTTTAAATCGAAACATTTAATAAATAATTTCCCGTGTTTTGAATAAAGACTGAAAATATTTATTGAATGATTAAACTAATCAATCTCGCATTTCGCTATCAAATAATTTCACCATGAAAAAATTGTTAGTAATATATTACGTAGAAAGTACCTCAACAAGAAGTAATTTGCAAATTATAATATATGCTTATTAAATATATGCTTATTAAATATAAACAGTAAGCGGAGCGGGTCTGGTCTTGAAATGAAACGAACTTTTTTTAAATTTTTTCTTTGACAATTCTGTTACATGCGTTCTCTTTTATCATGTTATCAAGTTAGTTCAGCTTAATCGCAAGGGGGAGGGAGGAATTCGCATTTAAAATCTGCAAAAACACGTTTTTCCACGATAACTTCGTTATTATTGACTTGACGAAAAAATTAAAGACCTCGCGGAAGCGCATAATCTGGTTATTTTTTTCAAATCGGACGGTAACTTTTCGTCGAATTTTTTTTTAAAATACTCGCTTTTTGCCATATACAAAAAAGCAATTCCTTAATTTTTTCACGAAAGAACGGAATTAGGAAGATGAGATTTTTTTGAGGTAGATGAAATAGATAAGAGTTGGTGGAGCCGGAGGATGGGGGGTGGTGGGTCAATTAGTGGAGGGGGAGGAGGTAGGGGAAGGAAAATTTTTTAACCCCCTGTAACTTCTTTCCCTGTCGTGCGATTATGAAAAACGAAAATGAAATTTGTTCGCTATTACCTCTAGTATTTTAACATAATGCGTTTGCGGGAATAAAGAGTTAAGGAAAAGGGATAGGGACTTCGGACCTTGATATTCGCCAATATAAATCTTTTTTCCATCTTTTAGGTGTCTAGTTTTAGGTGTCTATTGATATATAAAACAATTATTTTTCCGTTTAACTCGCTCTGACTCAGAAACGACACAATGGAATACTTTCAAATTTTTACCGTGTTATTGTCGTAGAACTCTCCAAAATCGTCCTAAGTTGAAGACAGAATCAAAATTCGACTTAGGCAAAAATTTCATTTAAAGACATTTTTAAGAGTCTGCAGAGGCACAGATCAGTCCATAAGGACCGTTTTGGGTTCTATAAGGCGTTGGAAATGATCAGGTGAAAATTCAAAGAAACACCGAATTTTCGCTTAGGAAAAATGTTTTTGGTTCAGGATATGAGAGCAGAAGTATATAATGACAAAGATTTATGAATAATATACTTTTTCAAAGGTACCACAAATTGGACTTTGAAAAATAATATTTTTGAAAGGGCGTCAAAATTTGGCTCAAGAATCGATTTATCGAAAGTACGCCAAAATTTCACTTGCAGACTAATTTTTCAAAACTGCGTTGAAATTTGGCTTGAAAATCGATTTTTCAAAAGTATGCCAAAATTTCACCCGCAGATTAATTTTTCAAAACTACCTTGAAATTTGGCCAAGATTTCACCCGCAGATTAGTTTTTCAAAAGTACCTTGAAATTTGGCTTGAAAATTGATTTTTCAAAAGTACGCCGAAATTGATCTTAAAATAGATTTTTCAAAAGTACCACAAAGTCAGTTTAAAAAGTACCACGAAAATATACTTTGAAATATTTTTTATTTTTATTCCTCCACCAAAGACATTGACCTTTGATGCACGGTCATTAAAGCCCAATTCTAAAGTATGAGCATAAAATGTTAGCGATGCGCTGCATCCAAAAGGCAAAACAGAAGATTTTGACAAAGCCGGCGTAGTGCCGATAAGCAAAAATTGATAAAAATCAATGCACATGTACAAGGCCGGTTTCTCGCATAGAAAGAGTTTGGATTGACTCAGCGGCTCACAATTTGGTCGAGCGCGTTGAGTGGTCCAGACAAAGCAATGGTAGAAAAGCCAATAGCAGGGCTTTTAAAATGACAAAGTTATAGAGGAAAACGCCTTGTGCATAAAAAAACAAAAATTCAATTTTGCCTAAAAGTCGCTCGAAGGTGGGTTGCTGCCATATCGATAATATTGAACAACTGCATAGGAGCAAGTAAATCGTGGACTGATCGAACGCCATTAAACTAATGCAGTTATAAGTCCTCATGAATGTGTTTGAGTACGCGAATCTCCGCGATACAAGAACTTTAAAGCTAAGTAGTCTCTAGCGAAACTAAATTCATTTAGTAAAACTTTTTTAAGTTAATATCAGTGAGCCGTAATTATAAATTACAAATAGTCTCAGACTTCTCTAAAAAGCTCGCATTTTGATTCTGAGAAGGTATGCATGAATCTTTTCTACCTAATCGATCGTTAGCGTGAGCGCTCTCGCTTGTATGGTCTGAAAGTCATTATCTTGATTGGGGAAGGCACGATTCTTATCTTGAGAATTTTGTATAACCAATTCTGTTAAATAAACGGATTCTTTGAACTATTGTTTCTTAATTGATCTTGAGGCCTGTTGACGGTCTATAATCCCTGGAACTTTCGTATAGAAAGCCGGATGTGTCGAGTTAATTCACATTAACGTTCGACCTTCTGGTTGCTTTACGTAGGTTTGATAGGGATTTTTTATGCGTTTTTTGACAAATAGATTCCGTCATTAACAGACCAAAACGTGGTATCCACGTACAAAAATTAATCCCTCCGTAGAGAAATTCTTCGGTTGGGATATTTTTATGCAAAAATTCAGGAAATTAAGAGGTACCTAAACCCCTAACGAGGGAATTCAGGTCCAGAGAGAGCGTCATTTCCGATCTGTGGTAGTGCAGCCTTGGTCCATTATTCGGCTATCGAAGTGCATCTTATCTCGAACCCGCCTGGGAGGTAGAAGAACGGGGTAATACGCGACTGGCGCCCCCTGAGAAATAAATTGGTGTCGCGTCATTTTGATGCCCGGTAGTGCGTTCTTCTATATTATCACTAAATATGTGTCAAGAAAATGAGTTAATATGTGGGTCAAATTTTAATAAGTGCAGAAAGCATTATTTTTCTTTTAATGCTGTGTCGAAAATTTGGGTTCTGAAATGTAACATGCGGGAAACTTTTTTATCTTTCGAAATAGATACCAAGTGTATCGAGAGGAAACGAAGATAAAAGATGCATGTAACTTTTTTATTTGAAACTTTTTTTCTATCATTAGCAGTTTTCGAGAAAATCGCAAATGAGTGATTGTTGGCCAGGTGCTGCAATTAATTGCTATTAGATTTCCACATTCTTTATGATCTCTTAATCATTAAATAAGTTTTGCATATATTCCCTCTTCAATCTCTAAAGGTGTCACTCCTTCGCGGTTGGTAAATTAAAAACTTAAAAAACTATAGTAAAAATCACGCTCTTCGCCGATTTATTTAACTTTTTATATAATTGTTGCACATTCTTTGGAATACTCTTCGTAGTTCTTTGAAAATGTTCATTTTTGGATATTTTAAATCTTATATTGACGACTTAGTTGATAAAACTTGTTAGTATAAAAAAAAGTAAAAAGGAGCAACTACATCTATAATAACCTGCCTGTGTTTCAAACTTACGATCCTTGGATTTCAAGCTAAAATTCTACGTACACCACCATATCCTATTTCCGAAAGCGATAATATTTCTAATATCATTGTATATAGACTACCATATACAATGCTGATATAATGTCGCTATTTGAAATTCATGTCTACGTTTTGATATCATATTGTAATGAAATATATATTAAATATTTAAATAAATGATAGGAAATAGCATTTAACAAAATTTCTATTCAATTACAAATCTAAAAAAAGCAGAAAACGATTTTTTAAATTTTAAATGATTAATAACGTTTTTATTTACCAATCAATTTTGTTAAAAGACAAATTGTTTGTTTTAAGCATTTTTAATGTTATAACGCCAACTTAGTTGTTAAGTACTCGTCCGAATCTAAGGTGTGTGCATTATATTGGCGAATATCAAGGTCCGAAGTCCCTATCCCTTTTCCTTAATCCTTTATTCCCGCAAATGCATTATGCCCCCTCCCTCCCTTCCTGTTGCTTGAATTGCGATAATTTTTTTTTACATGAAATATAAAGAAATTCTCACTTACATATAAAAGAAATTCTCCTCTTAACTCTTTCCTTCGTATTCAAAAACGCATTTGCAAAAAAAAATGCAAAAGGGTTTCTCCCTCCCACAAGTTTGTTTATTTGAAAAAATTTTAAAAAAATCATTCAATAAATTACTAGAGGTAATAGAGAACAAATTCCATTTTAGTTTTTCAAAATCTAAAATCACACGATAGGGAAAGAAGTTACAGGGGGTTGAAAAATGTTCTTTTCCCTAATTCTTCCCCCTCCCCTAATTGGCCCACCACCCACATCCTCCGGCTCCATCAATTTTTATCTATTTCGTCTACCTCAAAAAAATCTCATCCCCCTAACTTCTTTTTTCGTGAAAAAATTAAGGAATTACTTTTTTGTGTATTAGTGTTATGACAAAAAAACGCATATGTTCAAAAAAAATGTTCAGTTACCGTCTGATTTCAAAATGATTATGCGCTCCCGCGAGATCTTCAATTTTTAATTCAACTTATTTTTCGTCAAGTCAATAATAACGGAGTTATCAGCTATAATATCCCAATGACGTTGATAATACGAAATAATTTTATCACAGTTTCCCGACGCCGTAGGCGGAGGGATATTACCTAAAAGCAACGTGCTTGAGGAAGTGATAAAATTATGGGCTATTTATCAACGTTCGAGGGGTATTCGCATAGAAAATTGTTTGCAATTTATTTTATTTATTTTCATCAAAACTATTTATTAAAAACACAATTATTGAAAGAGCAATTTGTAAAATTAAATGTAGATTGTGTATTATCAGGGCCGGATTATCCATAAGGCTAAATAGGCTATAGCCTAGGGGCGCCAAAGCGCGAGGGGGCGCTTCGGCAATTCAAAACTAATTAATTTTATCTCCCAACGGCCGACGGATGACATTTACTGTATTGTAGCGTCGTATAATGCATAAGGATTGGCGAAAAAAATAGCCACAAAATCGAGTTGGGATAATGAGCGTAAAAAATTGTTTGTTTAAGGAAAGACAAGCGTAAAAAGCTTTTGTATCCGCCGCGCCGCGCCGTCTTATCTGGACCGAAATTAATAAATTTGAATACCCATTCTATGTAAATATTTTGGTTACATTTTATAATTATATCCATATTAAGAATTATAAATACCAAAATACCTAACTATTCATTTACTTATATTTAATTTTCAGAGATATCAGAATCTGAGAGAGAAATAAATAATAGAAATAGTCCTGCTCATACGTTTAAAGTAATTATCCATATCTGAAATTTGTATTACCGTATCCTTCCGGGTATAGTCTGAGGCCTTCCTTATGTCTACGTCGGTTTTTTATACAAGAAAATTATTTACTTGTTATTTGATTCTTTTTTTGATAAAATTGTTGAATTTATTACCCCTGTATTGTATAATTCAGCGAATAGATGTTTACCTAAACCCGTGGATAGTACAAAAAAACACTCGACCTGCACTGCACTTTATATAGTGGTATATAGACGATCCAACCAATCAACCAACCGACCTCCTCGGTATACTTTGAATATTGCCATGCGAACTCGTAAAAGTGAGCTGGTCTGTTGGAGCCAACCAGGCCCTCCGTATGGGGGTACTGAGTTACCCAGATAGCACGATTTGATTCCTGGAATATTCATTGATTATACGTTTGGAAGATTTGATTATTCCTAAAATAATTTTTAAATAATCCAGACGTTACAGGAATATTCTTTTTTTATCCAAATGGCACAATTTTTAGATATTCTACGATTATCCAAAACGCATATTACAGGAATAATCAAGTTACTCTAGGAATATTTGAAAAATATTATAATAATACAATTTCTTCTTAATAGAATATTCCTAGATTATTATTTCACTCTTTCACGAATATTATGGGTATAAGCTTATATTATTCTCACATACACATTGATTCCTATTTTAGTGGATTTTTATGTTGCATTACATAATATGTAATAATAAGTCGACGAATAATACCCAATTTTAAACTGAAATGGCATTTACCAGTTACTTATATATGATTATTTTCTTGACATCATTGTTTAATATACGAGAATGATACCAGAATGGAACGAAACTACAACAAGAGACACGATAATTGCTTACAACTATCGATTTTTAACTCTTGGTTTTCGTCAGAATCATCAGTGTAGCGCATATTGCATGTAAGATTCTGCCTCAAGGTATCACACCGGAGAATTATGTTAGATTGCCGATACGAAATATTAGGTGAATACTCATAGACCAGTAGTAGGACTAAGTCGGCGAGTTATAACCAAATTTATCTACAAAAATCTATTGCAAACTTGGAAAGGCTTCGAAATGAGTCAAATACCAATAAATAAGCGGTTAATTCTAAATACACGTGACATAACAGTTAATTGCCTTCGCTGACATTATTACATAATTGGCATTTGATGCCATCTCTTACCTATAGTTCCAACCGACGTTTGCATGTTTAATGGGAACATTCCTGTATTATTTTTCCTAGAATATTATTGTCTTCTTCTCAAAAATCATATATCTTCTAAGAATATATCTTCTAAGAATATTAGACTCTTGTTCAAAAAGAATATTCTTGTATTATTTTCTTGGATTATTATTGTTTCCTTCTCAAAAATTATATATATACTAAGAATATTATACTATTGTTCAGAAAGAATATTATTTTATTATTCGTATGAAATATTCTAGTATCAACATGTTTAATTATATATATTCCTGGAACAATACAATATTATTTCGAATATATATACTCCCTAGAGGACATTTACAGATCATTCTTAGAATATCTTGTGCTATGTGGGTAAGGGGCCTGGGCTTCCGAGGGGCCCGCTAGAAATTTTGACAACAATTGTTTTTTCAAATTTCTGCCCCCTGCTCATCAATTATTAAGCGCGGGGGCCTGTTGGCTTCCGAGAGGCCCGCCAGTGATTTTAACAAACATTTTATTTCAAATTTCTCCCCCCGCTCATCAATTATTAAGCGTGGTGGCTCTTCAGAGATTTTGACAAACATTTTTTTTCAAATCCCCGCGCTCATCAATTATTAAGCGCTGGGGCCAGTTGTCTCTCGAGGGCCCGGGCGAGGACCCGCTAGTGAATTTGGTACCGGGGCCCATTATCTGATGAGGGGGGCCTGGAGCCAACATTGTCGGTACGCTTTGAAGACGCTGGAAGCAGACCAGCTCACTTTTATGAGTTGTCATGGCAATTTTCAAAGTGTACCGAGAAGGTTGGTTGGTTGGTTGGTTGGTTGGTTGGTTGGTTGGTTGGTTGGTTGGTTGGTTGGTTGCGTGGTTGGATCGTCTCTACACCTCTTTATACCTTCCGCGCCGGTCTCCTTGTTCAACCAAAAGCGCGAAAGCAAAAAAATGCTGCAATTTGACCGGCATCCGCCTGTTCAACTTTTTGTGCCAATTAAGGAAATGTATACGTCTCTTATATGTTCCTTTCCAATATATCAACATTTTACAGGATTATTTATAGGAAAATAGGAACGTAAATATATCTTTCCGTTCTTATAGTAATGCCGCTGGCCACCAGGGTCAGATTATCCATAAGGCTAACAAAGCTATAGTCTAGGGGCGATAATGCGTGAAATGAGGGGCGTCGCGAGTTCTTTGCGCTCTCTGCTTATTAAAAAAAAATATTTTGTCCTCCCCTGCTAAAACAATTTTCGTTTTTGAGAAAAAATGTTTTTTTTATTTCCTTCTCCCTGATCATCAATGCTGGTTTATCTCCACCCCCCCCCCCCGCTCGTCAATTTTGAATCTGGAATTTCACCTCCGCGCTCATTAATGTTCTTTCATTATGAGGGCGCAAATACATGATTAGCCTAGGGGCACGCCAATCCTTAATCCGGCCCTGTGTATTATGTATTATTTGGTGTGTTTGCCACTATTATTATATGCATTAAATCGTTATTTGCAGTTCCAAATCCACATTGTCAAAAAATAAATTTTAAATTATTGAACTGTCAAACTGGATGACATAAGTGAAAAGATCCCTTGGGAATCTTTTCAGTATAATTTTGTTCTGATTGGTTGTTTCAGCACACGTGATTAGAAATAGGCCAATTTAATAGGATTAATATTTGAGCTAAAAATTTTCGTGGAAATACGTGCTTTTGCAGATTTTAAATGCAAATTCCTCCCTCATCCCGTGCGATTAAGCCTCCGATTAAAGAACTTATAATCTAGATACATAATGGCTATCTTTTCTTCATATACCTTATTTGCTCATAACATAGTCACATTATATGTCCATTAAAATGGATAGATGAACATCACATCCCATAGGCAACAGTGGCGGGTATGTATAGAAGGGAAAATGTACAATATTGTACATATTTTATGTAATAATTGTTGGTTAACCTCTATGAACATAACCTCGGATTTAAAAAATATAATAGGTAGAGATGTTTTATGCAAGGGAAATATGTATTGAAAGGATATTATTTATAATATTATTATTACAACTGTAAACTGAACGCCATCATGTTACGACTATGACCTACTTATGAAACGACCGATTTTCTTCTTTTCTAAACTGCCTTCTGCAAACGGCACAGCACTTCAACATGTAGCATTAAATTTTCACTAAACTGTGTAAATATGAATAGAGAATACCACTTAGGTATTAAGCAAATCACAACTTAAAATAAAATTACTTTTTCATCACTTTTTGGTCGGAGAACACGAAAAACATTTATTGACATTAATGGCGGACACTGTCTAACTGAGATTATGATAATCAAACTGAATCGATCGTGTAGAAAACTGCCGCGAATAGGCCGATGGGCCAATCAGAAACTTATGGGAAGAAGTGCCTTAGATTGTGAATCTTTCGGCAACAAATAAATCAATGCCATTATGTATCTAGATATAAGTTCTTTAATCGGAGGATTAAGCTGAACTAACTTGATAACAAGATAAAAGAGAACGCGTGTAACCGAACTGTCAAAAATAAAATTTAAAAAAAAGTTGGTTTGAAAACTCCCCCTTTTAGTAAGCGAATAAATAATTTTACCTGGTATTGCAGAAGATGTGGTTATCGGTGTAGTTGTGGTAGATGCAGTTGTAGTGGTGGGAGGTGTGGTAGTGGGAGTTGTAGTGGTAGGAGTTGTAGTGATAGTGGTGGGAGTTGTAGTAGACGGACTCGTGCTAGATGCAGTTGAAGACATTGTAGTTTCTCCAGTTACAAATTCCCCTGTTGCCGCATCGCAACTAGTATCATTAACACAGCCCTGTGCGGTACTGCTAAAAGCTTGTCCTGGAGAACATGATACTAAATTTAAGACGTACCACCACAGAGTCGGCGCACACTGATAATACTGACTGCAATTCTGAGCAGGATATACACTTGAACTATTGCACTGTGCAGGAGGTGTTACTGAAACATAGAAAATACTGTATATATAAATAAATAAATCATATCTATTAACACCGTAGGTCAATTAAAGCTGTTTAACCAGTCAACTCCTAAACTGTGCAAAATTCGATTTGAGAAACAAAGAATCAACCACACTACAACACAACTCAAAAAATTCGTTAAATAATTTTCATATATTTCATAAAAAAAAGTGTTGGTACTATATTATTTGGAAATAACCTCTATGCCTGTGACTTTTACATCAGAGGAACAGTTAGAGTGAAACATTATTATTTTTTTAGTTCTCATTTGTATTAATTGTCCAAGAACACCCTCAAACTGTTATTTTGACGTAAAATTCAAAATCTTAGAGGTTATTTCCCAGTAGTACACTATAATACATCCGTGAATAATTTCTACAAGGAATTTTTTGTTTGTATAATGTTTGGGTGTTGGGGAGATTTGCCACAATCATTAATTATTGTTTTCCACAAAAATATCACGTTGCAGCTACGGCCAAAATAGGTTTTTATCAATTATCTGCTCCCCTGTTAGTTCTACTCTAAAATTAGATATTATCAATATATTAGATGGGGGTGGATGAAGTAAAAACAATTTTGAGGCCTTTGGTTCTTGTACACACATTAAATCACAATTTTATTTTTTTCACCCCCTTTATGGACTCTTGCTTGATTTATCTATTTACCCTTATTTACCTCAATTTACCCCTCAACCTTCAATGGATTAAGATCAAGATATAATCTAGTTCCAGATCTCGTTAAAATACATATGTGTATCAAATTTCAAGTCAATATCTTAAACGGTTCCAGAGTAATCGTGCACACAAAAAATGTTACAGACAGACCGACAAAACGACAGACAAAATTTTTTTTTGCTCCAACTTAAAATCTCGACCTTTCATGACATTCTAAGCCTATTTGAACGATAAAAATTTTCAATTTTTTGTTTGCATCGCTATTCTTCCACTGGACGTGGAACTAATTTTGATTCAACAATTTTCCTTCATGATGTTTTTAAATTACAGCAGCTCGAAATTTGAAAAATAATGACATTTTCGAGCTGCTGTAATTTGTAAACAATTAATTGTGGAAGAAAATTGATTAAACAAAACTTTTGGGACATTTTATAATCTAGAATATTAATAATAACTAATTACTATGTAGGAGCAACGGGGGCAGACATAATTGCAAAAATCTGTAGCAAAGCTCAAATTTTCACCATTTTGCTGGATTTAAATCGTAAAATATGAACAATAGTTTTAATATAAGTTGTAGCTTTTTTCATTTTCGACAATATTGGTACACTCAAAGAAAATGATAGGTAAATTCAACCAAAAAGATCATATGAAATCGCGCCTATCTAGTTTCATAGTTAAATCAATCAGAAAAGAATAGTCATACGACTTTATTTGTTTTCGTAAACAAATAGTAGTTTAATAATTATATCTTCTTGTAACAAATTAAACAGTACAATGACATTTTTTTATGTTCACCAACCATTTTCAATTTGGTCTATAATTAAATAGTACGACTTTGTTTTTTGTTCACCAACTAATTTTTAGGTTGATCTATACTTTATTGTATGATGGATGAAGTTTTTTTTGGTTAGCCAAAATCTCAGTATTGAGACATCGGACCACCCAAACCAAAGATTAGAGATCGTTTATAAGATCCATCCAAATATATCGATGATCCCTGAGAGAATTTGAACATTGCAATCATGTTATTAATTTTCTCTGGTAGTGTTTGCAGATGCGTAAGGCTTCCATCTCTCGATGCTTTCCTCGGGATAATTATCACATACATTTCGATAACTTGGCTCTTATGGCTGTCTGGTTTTTGGGTTATTTTTAGAGTTTATTTCAGGGTTGTTAAGAGTGTTCGTGTTGTTATTTTGTGGTGTGCTTATAATTTAAGTTGTAGGGTGCACACTTTGTTTGTGATATTAGATTGGCTCTTTTGTGTGTTATGTTAAGATATTCCTTTGTTTCATTGACTCTTTTAGTGTGGTGTTTGTGATTGGCTCTTTTGATATTTTTATGTTATTAATTTTCTATATAATTCATAAGAGTATAAGATAATGAATGATTGATTATTGTCAGTGATTTGTATGTGGCGTCATCTGGGAATAATTTCTGTAATAGACTACGTGGTAAGCAAGCAAATTTTATGGTAATTCTTTTAGAACTTCTAGAAGACAACAATAATATTGGTTTCTCTACCAAGTACAATAATACAACGAACTAATAACTAATAATACTGGGTTAGAATAACAATTCGATAATAGTTAAAAATAAAATATACTATTATCTAGTTTAATTTGACAGAATTCAACAAAATAATAGTCAGACGAAAAAAATAATAGTCTTATTCATCTATTTTTTAAGTTAATGTTTGTTTTGTTGTACGACAACTTTTTATTAATTAAAATAACAATCACCTCTTGTTTAAAAATACCATCAATATAGTTTAGTTTAACAAAATTAACGACATTGTTAGTTAACCATTTTTTTTTGTTGAATTTACCCATACTATTTCTTTGAGTGTAAGAGCTAATTTTAGAGTAGAATTAACTTGAAAGGAGATACTTGGGAAAAACTTATTTTGACCATAATTTCTTTAACATAACCATCTGCCACAGCTGAGACGCAAACTCAGGAGAGGAGAAACCGTCTTGGCAACACGTGAAAAACGCCACTACACATCCATCCCTAGCCAGGATTCGAACCTGGGACCCCGTGGTAGCAAGCCGAACAATTGTTTCTTTCCAATTTAAATATCTTCCATTTTCTTTAACTATTTGTACATATCATTTTGTATAAGTATTTATATCATTTTTTAATAATGTTTGATAATGAGCTACGTGACAACAATGTCGCGCGATGTCACACGGCGGTCAGGTGTTGCGGCTAAATACCCCGAGACATGATGAACGAAACCAAATTAAGCAGACTTCAGAAGATCATTTTCACTTGCTTATTGATGTATGTACTTAAAATAAATGAATTTGCTGCTTAAAGTTTATTTAATGGTGTCATGTAAGTGTTTATGCACAGGGAAAATATTTAAAAACCCTGTTTGAAATACACTCAAAGAAAATGATAGGTAAATTCAACCAAAAGGAGCATATGAAATCGCGCCTATCTAGTTTCATAGTTAAATCAATCAGTAAAGAATAGTCATACAACTTTATTTGTTTTCGTAAACAAATAGTAGTTTAATAATCATATCTTCTTGTAACAAATGAAATAGTACAATGACATTTTTTTATGTTCACTAACCATTTTCAATTTGGTCTACAATTAAATAGTACAACGACTTTGTTTTTTGTTCACCAACTAATTTTTAGGTTGATCTACACTTTATTATAAGATGAAGTTTTTTTTGGTTAGCCAAAATCTCAGTATTGAGACATCAGACCACCCAAACCAAAGATTAGAGATCGTTTATAAGATCCATCCAAATATATCGATGATCCCTGAGAGAATTTGAACACTGCAATCATGTTATTAATTTTCTATAAATTCATAAGAGTGTAAGATAATGCATGATTAATTATTGTCAGTGATTTGTATGTGGCGTCATCTGGGAATAATTTCTGTAATAGACTACGTGGTAAGCAAGCAAATTTTATGGTAATTCTTTTAGAACTTCTAGAAGACGACAATAATATTGGTTTGTCTACCAAGTACAATAGTACAGCGAACTAATACAGGGTTAGAATTACAATTCGATAATAGTTAAAAATAAAATATACTATTATCTAGTTTAATTTGACAGAATTCAACAAAATAATAGTCAGACGAACAAAATAATAGTCTTATTCATCTATTTTTTAAGTTAATGTTTGTTTTGTTGTACGACAATTTTTTATTAATTAAAATAACAATCACCTCTTGTTTAAAAATACCATCAATATAGTTTGGTTTAACAAAATTAACGATATTGTTAGTTAACCATTTTTTTTTTGTTGAATTTACCCATACTATTTCTTTGAGTGTAGTCAATGTTGTTGCACCAAAGTGCTTGATTTTTAGAGAATGTTATTTTCATAGTGGGTCAAGGGGGGTTGAAGGAAAGCAAGCCTCACACCGTAAGCTCTGCGCCACTGCGTCAGCGACCGTAGCGACAACGATATTTTGTGGAAATCATTAATTAATTATTGTGGCATCTCCCCCTACACGATATAAACAAAGAAATCCTTACAGGAATTCATTCACGGTTCAAATGACAGATTGTCTGTACTACTAGGTAAGACTATTACTTTGTACATTCCCTGGATATTATTTTTGGAACAGGATAAATGTGGTAAATAATCCCAAAAATAAAAATGGAAGAAGGGAAAAATAAAAAGCGGTGCAAGTGTTTTCAAACTCATTTGTTCTCAGTAATAGGATAAACATAGAGGAGTTCGAATATCTTGGCTCATTAGTGGACACATATAACAACACTAGCAGGGAAGTAGGATTTTAAAAGCGAACAGGAACTACTCATGAAGTAAACCACGTAAATCCAAGATAACACTATATAAAACTTCAATTAGTGCGGTACTTACTTATGGATGCGAAACCTGGACTCTTACCCTGGGGGAAGAAAACACCTTAGGAATATTCGAGCAGAAAATACATAGAAAAATCCATGAGCGCGACATATGGAGAAAAAGGTACAACAACGATTGTACAGAGATCAGAATACTATTTCTTTCATTAGGACCTGTCGGCTAAGATGGACAGGGCATGTTGCGTGCATGGAGGAATTAAATCTTGCAAAAAAAAATATTTAATGCTATTCCTGAAGGACATCGGAGAAGAGGAAGGCCAAAGTTATGGTGGGGGACGGTGTTTCGGAGGATGCAGGAAGACTCGCCATAAGAAACTGGAAGATGGCAGCGAGAGGTAGAGATGGATGGAGGAAGAACCTCGAGGAGACCAAGATTCATAGAGACGGGTTGTAGTGCCAGTAAATAAGGATAAACATTCAAATTAATCTAAACTAGTTTTACCCTTCTCCAGATGATGTCAACTTTATTGACTGTCTTCTTGTCTATCTACTTGGTGTAGTGTTCAGTATTATGATGTTTGTGAAAACTATAAAGAACGCGTTTTTGCAATAAAAAACAGCTGTGCCAAATTTGAAATTAAAATTTAAAAAAATGATAGCGTTTTTGATGACTTGAAATGTAGCAATCGATACGAGCTACAAAATGTACATGTGCGCGAAGCGAATGGTTGAATTTAAAAGGTGAAGGGGGTCAATCCACAGGTTCAAAATGTCAGTAAGCTCTCATACGTGTATTTTGAGAGTCTCCCAAACAATTCTAGAGCAAAAAAACCTTAACATACTTACCACTTGGTTTAAAAAATATGACATTTTAAATGAAAGCGTCATTATTGATGGGGTTGGCAAACGTATTTTTGCATATTTAAACTTTTAGTCGCCATAAAAATGTCAGTAACTATTATTTCGTGTTTATATAAGAGACGTTGAAGTAGTTGCACCTTCTTAAAATAAAAGCGTCCTTCGGCAAAAGCCGTTTTTTCAAAATTTCTGGAAGTGACCGGAAATCAAAAATGTCGCGGCAAAAATGTCAGTAAAAAGTATTTTTGCAATCTTTGGTTCATGAAATAGTAGATTGTAATACAAGTGTGGCAAGGGCTTCATTGCAAAACGATGTATGAAAGTAGGAACACGAGCGCAGCGAGTGTTCCTATCATACGAGTTTTGCAATGAAGCTTGCCACACATGTGTTACATACTATTTTTTCTACGGTTGTGAAGTTATTTCCCTTTTCAAAGTCTTTCCAAAGTTTTAAATTTGCTGCTTGTCAGATTTTATTTAAAGTGACATTTTCCGCTGTCATTCTGAAGTAAGAAAATTTGACTTTGTAATTGCAATTCATGTGTAATTAATGTACATTTATAAAATTTAATTGTTATTACCAGTAAGTAATATGAAATTCTTTAAGGTAAACACACTATTTTATTCCGGTGCGTGAAGATGTAATCAAAGCGTGTGGCAAATTCTATGCCGGCAAAGTGATATTTTCTGCACTCATTTTGAAGTTAGAAAATTTGACTTTCAGCACAATCGTAGAAAAACATATTTTGACACCTAGGGTGGGACCACATGATATTTCGAACTTCGTTTGCCGGAAAACGACGCGACCCCGACCATACATGTATTCTAAATACTTGTTTATCCTCCTCTCCTGCAGGTTATAACAGGGTTAGTGACACAACGAAAGAGAGTCTCCATTTTTTGACACCGCGCAGTGGCACGAATCGTGATTTTTTCGTTCAAAATTCTCTAGAGCACTTGTTTCGCAACCGATTGGGATAATTTATTTTTTACATACTCGTTATTTAATTTCCAAAAAACGTAAGAGGGCCGATTTTTGAATTATATTAACCAAAATTATTGAGCTTAGCTAGAATGGCTATTTTTTACTTAAATCTTAATAAAACTTACAAATAAAAACTTTTTTCTTGTCCAATTTACATAAATCTTGTTACTCGGGGGGTATTGAGGTCGCTGATTACGAATCTGAATCCAAATTGTCATAAACCAACCTGCAAGATGGCAGCATCAATGACGGCTATAAAATGCTAAAAAATGATGAAAAATGAAATATTTTTGTTAAAGTTTATACCGAGAAGTTTTGACTATTTCTGATAAGTACTTTTAAGTTAAAATAGACTAAATTTTAAGTTCCAGGAAGATATTGAAGATGGCGGATCCAATATGGCGAATCGTAATTTCTTATCGTATTTACATATATCTTGTTACTTGGAGGTTTTTGAGGTCACTAATTACAAATCTGATATCCAAATTGTTATAAACCAACCTGCAAAATGGCGGAATCAATGGCGGCTATAAAATGCGAAAAAGAAATTAAAAATGAAATATTTTTGTTAGTTTATGCCGAGAAGTTTTGAATAAAAAAAATAAATATTAATATGACGTACTTAACGTTATGTTCAAAATTAATGAAGGACTGAATCGTATATTTATGATTGATAATTAATGATGGCAGTCATATTGGATATGTTTGAAAATTTGACAAAATTTGTTTCTTTTTAAGTTTTTTTAATAATTCTTAGGAATAGCCTATTTAGTTTAATGCATTTAATTTATTTTTAAGTTAGTTTTATCATCTTATTGCCGCCATATTGGATCCGCCATCTTGAATTTCTTCCTGGTACTTAAAATTTAGTCTATTTTAACTTAAAAGTACTTATCAGAAATATTCAAAACTTTTCGGCATAAACTTTAACAAAAGTATTTCATTTTACTTCCACGTCCAGTGGAAGTATAGTAACGACAAAAAAATTTTTAAAAATTTTTATTGTACAAATAGGCTTAAAATGTCATGAAACGTCGAGATTTTAAGTTTGAGCGAAAAAAAAATTTCTGTCTGTCGGTCTGTCTGTCTGTCTGTAACTTTTTTTTGTGCGCACGTTTACTCTGGAACCGTTTGAGATATTGACTTGAAATTTGGTACACATATGTACTTTAACGAGATCTAGAACTAGATTATATTTTCATCTTGTTCCGTCGAAGGGTTGGGGGGTAAATAGGGGTAAATTTGGGGTAAATGGGTAAATCAAGCAGGTAAGAGTCCATGAAATTGGTATTTAGTATATACAAGAGAAGCTGAGGTCTCAAAAAAATTTTTGGCATTAGCCAACCCCATTACCACCCCCACCTCCTTATTAAAGGGGATGAAAAAAAAATGTGATTTAGTGCATGTACAGGAACCAGAAACCTCAAAATATTTTTATATTTCATCCACCACCCCACTACCACCCCCATATCACCACCCCCACCCCACTACCGATGTGGGGTATCGTTTTATGGGTTTTTGGGGTAGAGGATTTCAAATATTATATTATTAAAGTTCCATAAATAATTATTTTCACATACAAAGTTTTTTCGTTGTGAGTGACTTGGATATAGAATCTGGATGTGGAAGTAGTGATTCCTTGGGCAGCGGTTTTTCATAATTACTTCCACGTCCAGTGGAAGCATACGACAAAAAAAAATTTAAAAATTTTTATTGTCCAAATAGGCTTAAAATGTCATGAAACGTCGAGATTTTAAGTTTGAGCGAAAAAAAATTTTCTGTCTGTCGGTCTGTCTGTAACTTTTTTTTGTGCGCACGTTTACTCTGGAACCGTTTAAGATATTGACTTGAAATTTGGTACACATATGTACTTTAACGAGATCTAGAACTAGATTATATTTTCATCTTGTTCCGTCGAAGGGTTGGGGGGTAAATTGGGGTAAATTTGGGGTAAATAGGTCAATCAAGCAGGTAAGAGTCCATAAAATTGGTATTTAGTATATACAAGAGAAGCTAAGGTCTCAAAAAAATTTTTGGCATTAGCCACCCCCATTACCACCCCCACCCCCTTATTAAAGGGGATGAAAAAAAATTGTGATTTAGTGTATGTACAGGAACCAGAAACCTCAAAATATTTTTTTACTTCATCCACCCCCACTATCACCCCCCACCCCACTACCGATGTGGGGTATCGTTTTATGGGTTTTTGGGGTAGAGGATTTCAAATATTATATTATTAAAGTTCCATAAACAATTATTTTCACATATAAAGTTTTTAGGTTGTGAGTGACTTGGATAGAGAATCTGGATGTGGAAGTAGTGATTCCTTGGGCAGCGGTTTTTTTTAGCACTTTATAGCCGCCATTGATTCCGCCATCTTGCAGGTTGGTTTATGACAATTTAGATATAAGATTCGTAATCAGCGACCTCAAAACTCCCGAGTAACAAGATTTATGTAAATTAGATAAGAAAAAAGTTTTTATTTGTAAGTTTTATTAAGATTTAAATAAAAAATGGCCATTTTGGCTAAGCTCAATAATTTTGATTAGCATAATTCAAAAATCTCTTACGTTTTTTGGAAATTAAATAACGAGTAGGTATTTAAAAAAAAAATTATCCCAATCGGTTGCGAAACAAGTACTCTAGATTCGTGCCACTGTGCGCCGTGTTAATCAACTATTAATCAGTAAAATCAGTGAAATGAAATGTCTATATTCTTTCAATTATTACACAGGTAGATGATGAATAATTGTAATTTTTTTTTTATAAACAATATTGCTTTAACTACATAATTAATACCTAGGTTTAGTTTCGTGTTGATTGCTAAAAAATAAAAAAAAAAATCATTTGCATCTTTATTACATGTTGTAAATTACGCGATTCGTCTTTTTGTTATCCCAGTTTAATTATACAGTGTGACTCATTTAAGATGAAGATACTCTTATAACTTTTTTATTTTTTTTCCGATTTGAATCAAATTTTATTAAAGGATAGAACAAATTAGTATCTACTCATGGACAAAAAAACATTCGCCTCCTACAAATTCAAAGCCACCTGCTGTACCAGAATTGGCCGAAAAAGACAATAAAATGATATTAGACATTTTTTATCGGAAAATTTTATTAATAAAAGTTGTTCAGAATTGTCGAAAAACCGTAAGTCCAAAATTTCATCAGAATAAAAAAACGTTGAAATTTTGTTAAAAATAATGTCCAAGTCCGAAAATATCAATTTAATGGATTTTTTTGTTTAAAAAATTCATGACAATTTTATTTGAAATCACACCCAAGCTGTCAAGTAGTTCTTCAGTATTTTTTTTGTTATTTAAATTTTTCAGTTTTTTCAATTTTAAATATTTCATTTTTTTATTTTCACAATTCTGAACAACTTTCATTAATAACATTTTCCGATGAAGAAATGCCTAATATGATTTATTGATTTCTTCGGCTTATTTTGGTACCGCAGGTGGTTTTAAATTTGTTGGAGACGAATGTTTTTTGTCCATGAGCAGATACTAATTTGTTCTATACTTTGGTTTAAATTGGAAAAAAAATAAAAAGTTATAGGAGTGTCTTCATCTTAAATGAGGCACACTGTATATGTCAAATAATGATAGATAAACTTGCAGTAAGTTAATAATATTTCATACTAATTGTCCCGCGCTTTGTAAGATAATGTCTAACATCAGGCACCGTTTCTGGACTTGAGATAATCAGAGAATTTTAATTTGGCGATTACAGGCGTTATAAATGTTTGTGGTTAATAATAAACATGGTTTTTACTTGAAATTATAGAGTTCATTTCATTAGAGAACAAGAAATAATTTGCAAGTTATTGTGTATGCGTGTGTAATTTTACCTGGTACTGCAGTAGATGTGGTGATCGCTGCAATAGTGGTAGATGCAATTGTAGTAGTGGGAGTTGTGGTTGTAGGAGTTGTAGTGGTCGGGGTTGTGGTTGTGGGAGTTGTAGTGGTCGGGGTTGTGGTTGTGGGAGTTGTAGTGGTAGGAGTAGTGGTTGTGGAAGTTGTAGTGGTGGGAGTAGTCGTTGTGGGTGTTGTAGTGGTGGGAGTAGTGGTTGTGGGAGTTGTAGTGGTGGGAGCAGTGGTTGTGGGAGTCGTAGTGGTGGGGGTAGTGGTTGTGGTTGGAGTTGTTGTAGTTGTACTAGATGCAGTTGTCGAAGATACTGCAGTTTGTCCTGTTACAAATTTCCCTGTTTGTGGATCGCAACTACTATCATTAACACATGTAAGCTGTGTAGTGCTGAAAGCTTGTCCGGTGGGACAAGAATACGTATTCAAATTATACCACCACAGAAACGGGTCACACTGATAATACTGGCTGCAGTTCTGAGTAGGATATACACTTGAACTATTACACTGTGCAGGAGGAGTTACTAAAACAGAAAAACTGTATATTTATAAATAGATCGTAAATTCAAATTGAAAAGCTATAAACGGTATAAACGTACACGTAAAAATTTAATACAGAGTATCTCCATATTCCCGCCTGTCCGTTTAGGAGCTAGTTCTACACGTAAAAATAGTAAGAACAGTTTCACTCTGTTTTTAAATAGTTTCAGCTCTAGAAAATGTGTACAAGTTTTTTCGAACTCATTTCTTCTCAGAAGATATAAAAATTTCAAATAATATGTAATATGCCAAGGGACTAAAGGCCATTTCTTAATCCTAAGTGTAAAAGTTCACACAAGGAATTAAAACATCCTCGTGTGATTGTGCGGTATTAAAAGACCCTTTACTCTTTTAGTATATACACTAAATGAGTAAAGTGTATATACTTTTAAGATACGATATTGACATTACTTGAAAACGTTGAATTTCAAAAATATTTATACAGGGTACTGCAGGTATGCATCAGTCATTAATTTTTAGGGATGATTCTATGTCAAAAAATATTTAAAAAATTTCCAGTAAACATGGGTTCGAAAATCCCTATTAATGGAGCTAGGGTTGTCTGAAGTTGGCACCCATAATTGGAATATTAATAATAATAATAACAAGAATAATAATAATAATAACCAACGTAAGTTGTGGAGACAAAAAAATAAATCAAAATAATAATAATATCTTTATTTACCATAAGAAAAGAAAATATATGGTAAATAGGTACCATATCACCTAGATGGTGCTCTTCCAATAGCCCTAACAAAAATATTACTTAATATCTCAAGAATCCTTTGAATCATGGAAGCGCAAAATGGGAAGAGGCGCACCTTCTCCCCCTCCAAACTTTTTATCTGTACTATTTGTGACTTTCTTATCGAAATATGATTCCTTGGTCAAAAAATACACAAGAAAGCTTGTTGTAATGCCGCAGGACCAACTAGAGAAATATGAAAAAAAAAACAGATTGTTCCTCCAGGCTTGAAAAACTGCAATTTTGAAAACCTTATTTCAGCACTGATCAACCTACGAAGTTTACTTCTTATTACGTAATTGATCGATATTTTTTTTAAATTGTTGCTGTCTCATGTAGTTTTGTTTTCTTGGTTTTCTTCAGAAGGCCTTAGTTTCCTTAATAGAGATTTTCGAACCCATGTTATAGAACATCTTTTTAGTATCTTTTGACATAGAATCACCCCTAAAAATTAATGACTACTTGAAACATCCTGTATATAATTTTGCTAGGCAACAAGAAATCATTTAAAAGTATAATTTTCATAATGAATAAAATAATTATTAATTTTACCTGGTGCTGTTGTAGTTGTGGATATTGTTGTTGGTGTAGTTGTAGAAGACGCAGTTGTCGAAGATACTGTTGGTACTGTTGTCGAATCTTCAAAACAAATTTACAATATATTGTATGCCTTCTTCTATTATCTCTATTGATATATTTTGATGATTGCAAGCAACTCTATTTATGATAATTAATATAAGTATGTAAAATTAAATTTTCGAAACTGCATTTGGTTGGTTGGTGATATTCCATAAAAATCATATATTCTTAAACTCCTTACCCCTAAAAATAGGGAGGTTACGGAAATTGGTCCAAAAGTCTAAAATTAAATTAATACCAGATCTCTGTTTTTAGGTCCCCGGAACATGAAATGATGGTTTTAACAAAATTGTCTGTGCGTACGAATGTGTGTATGTGTGCATGTAGACACGATGCACCGAAACTAGCGAACCTCTTTTGAAGAAATTTGCCACAAGGCAATATTAATACCGTGCGTGAGCTTAAATGGTTTCGGTGCAGATCGGATGACGTTTAGTGCTCTTTTGGCACAGATACTTTATTATTTTTTTCAACATAATATCGATTTTTATTGTAATGTACCTTTCAAAAGTAGATGTTCTTCTAATTTCAACCATACACACTTTACTCTTTTCCATTCATTTTCCGTCAAAAGAGAATTGTCCGAGTCCCGCAACGGTGGGTCGTTAAGTATAAGTTCTAGCATCCGCGGAACGGAGACCTGCATCGCATAGCTCAGCGATAACGGGCTCGGTGATTGACTAAATTCACCAATTTTCGCATATATTTGGTAAGAAGGTTCCAACCGTTTCCAGTATCTGCCCAATTTTTGTTATATAATAAATTTCATGTATACTTCCATCCTTTAGAGTAAGCTGTAAAATTTGTTCTGATAGGTAATGATGATGCGCAGTTGCTAGCGAAAGTTGCCATACTCCCGAGTACGGATGTGGGAAAAGTAATGTGATTGCGAGAGAAGTTTTTTTTTTTTTGTAAATGACAGTTAAACGTTACATACTCACTAATTTAATATTAAGATGTTGAGTGGTGATTGGATGTAGAGCAATAAATAGGTACATAAAACGTCACTTGTATTTTACTTCACACAACAAAAAGAGATCATTTAAAAGGATACGGCACAAAATATAAAGGGTCCTACGGATGTTTTCCAAATTTAGTATTTGTCCAAGCCCCAAGAGAATAATGAATTTTCAAAAAATATTTTGTGGAGTAATGAAGCTAATTTCACCAATAATGGTGTATTTATCGACATAACCATCACTACTGGACCACAGAAAATCAGCACTTGTATAAAGTAACCAATGTTCAGAAATCTTGGAAATTTAATGAGTTTGTTCAATAAATAACCGCATTGTTGGTCCATATTTAATGACGATAATCTAATTATAAATAATTATCCCTCAAATGGAACACGACTTTTTGGATAACCTTCCCCTGGCGAGGAGAAGAAAAATCTTTTTTCACAACGATCGTGCTCCGCCTCATAACTCCGTTGCAGTTTTCCAGTATTTAACGAATACTTACGACAGATGGATTGGAAATAATGGACCATTCAAATGGCCAGCACGATCCCTCGACTTAAATCCTCTAGATTTTTTTCTATTTTTCATTTGATCTTTAATGTAAATTAAAGATCAAATTTATAGCAGAAAATGAGAAAATAAGGAAATAATCAAAACCGGGTGCAGGAGATATTACAAACTATTCCAGAAGGTATGATATTTAGGTCGACTCAACTCCCCCTCTCAAAGGGTAGAGGCTTGCCTCGATAGAAATGGTGGCATTTTTGAAAATATTTTTCAGGTGTAAAATACATTTATTCATTTATAATTTTATAATTGTTTCAAAGCCATCTGTGTTCTCAGATATTGTAAAATGAAATAAAATAAATAGAAAACAGTTCTTGCGTAACTAAGTTATTTTTGGCTCTAGAGATATGGTTTCTTTGCAAAAATGTTTAGAATTGGTTGGTCTATAATGCTGTAAAAATACAGGGTGTTTCATTTAAATTTTGAAAATTAAGGTTATTTCCGGTGAAACCGGAAGTGATGGAAAATATTTTCTGCCATTATAAAATAGTTCACAAGCCAATATAAAAAATGTTTCAAAGAACCAATAATGTAAATACAATATTAACAGAGATGCAGAGATGTTTCCCTTTCAAAAAATCACCCGCTAGATTACATTCAAAAAATAAATATTGTTACAAATATCCACCCCTTGGGGATAGGCAGCACTAAATACATGTACAAAATACATGTACGTTATGCCATCTGTGAGACAGTAGAAACAGCAGAAACATTCTGGAACATTAGAGAAAAGAGACTTCTAGATAACGCCGCGCCGTTTCTAGAATAATTCAGGAAGCAATCGCTAGGGGTATATAAGGCCGCATTCTCGGCGAGTTTTTAGAGTTTAGAGAAGTTATATTTGACAAGTGAGGTTAAGACAAGACTACAAAGTGAAAACAGAGTGATAAACATTGTTATTTTTAGTCAGTAAAGTTCATTTAAGTTAATAATAGTATTGTGAAGTATCCAGTAAATTATTTAATAAAGTGTGTTAGTTGTTATCTCTTGTTATAATTTTTGAAACCCACGGAATTTGCAAGGGTGGTTTCCTAGGGGTGGAAACACGTTACAATATCTCGTATTTCTGCATACATTACTATTAATAAACATTATTTTGGGTATTTTGCAGATAACTTGCAAAGAAACCATTCGTTCTTTTCATATACTATTCGAAACAAAATAATAAGAAAATATTTTCATGTAAAAAAACTGACTGGAAACATTTACTTACTTGACATATGCACTATGCAGGGTGTCCAGTTAGTGTTCCCTCGGAATATTGTAGAAAAACGGCTCACTTAATAAAAAAAACTTTCTGAACAAAACTTTCAATTTTTCAACGTAAAATTATTTTCAAGTATACGAGGTGTCACAAAAACGAGTTACACAAGAAAGTATAATTTTTTTAAATGGAACATCCTGTATTTTTTGGCGCCAGTTAAGCTTCCAAGGGTCCTGTATTACACCCTAAAATATTTTGTCAATCGAATGCAGCGTTGCCAAGTTATGATGTTTTTCCTGTTTTTTTTTTGTCAATTTACAAACATTTTTTGACTGCCATATCTCCGTGAGATACTAATTGCTTTTCTAAAAATGTGGGATGTTATTTAACGATGATGTATTTACTGAAAAACATTTTTGAAATAAATTATTATTATACCGGGTGTCCAAAATATCTGTTTACATTTTTTGATTTTTAATTATTATTTTTCTCAATTTTTCTAAATGGAATGCCTATAATTTTTTTACATTCCCCGCATTTTAATATCACTATATTTTTATTTCAAACGGTTTTTGAGATATGATTACTTCAAATAATTTTCGCTCTTTATTTTAGCATTAAAATCTACTATGGCTTTGGTCATAAAATAAGGAGCTATGAAGGAGAAAATTAGGAAATTTTTCAAACAAAATACTAGAGATGGGTCGAGAAAACTTTCCAAATTTGATAAAAGTCTGTAAAAGTCTTGTAAATAATATAATTGTATGCATGAAGCTGCATCATCACGAGTCAGATTTCACCATAAAATAGCCTATCAATAATTTTACGTCGGAAAGTTTCCAGAAAGTTTTCCTTCTAACTTTCCATTGGGTATATTGATGCCTATTTGCCTATGGTGAAATCTGATTCATGATGATGCAAGCTTCATTTTGATACCAAATAAATGCATACAATTATATTATTCACATGACTTTTACAGATTTTTATTTTTGGAAAGTTTCCTCGACCCATCTCTGCAAAATACTAAATTTTTAAGAACGAAGCCTAGGAACCTTTATATTATGTGCCATATATCCTTTAAATGCGAATATGCGTAACGAACAGAACGTTGAATGAATGATGTTACCTGTTGCTGTTGATATTGTAGAATCATTTGTTGGTTCAATTGCAATTTGTTTTGTTTCTATTTGGCAACTACTGTCATTGACACATATTAACTGTGTAGTGTTAAAAGCTTGTCCGGATGGGCAAGAATTTAAATTTAAGTTGTACCACCATAGGAAAGGCACACACTCATAATATTGGTTACAATTTTCAGCAGGGTATTTGCTTGCGCTGTTACATTGCGCAGGTGGTGTTACTGAAACATATTGTATCAAAAATATTTACTTATCAATTTATTAGACAACGGGTTAGGAATAATTTGATATATCAAATATATATTGCAAACACCTACTGAAACATTCAGAACGAAATTCAGACGAAATGGTGAAATATTTATCATTGCCTACTACAGTGTATCTTTGGTAATAAATATAACTTAAAAACGGTTATGGTTCTTACAAAAACATGTAAGCACATATCTAGCAAATAAAAAAACAATTTTGAATCAAACACATACTGTCCTGTTCTGTTTAATATGTGTGTCGTGTTTATTATGTATATTTTCATAATAATTAAATATAAAAACCCAATAAGCTGCTGGCAACATAAAACATTTTTTCCCAATAAAATAAACCATTTTCATATATTAAATCATATATAAAAAACAAAGTTAAGAATTAATGACATAAAACTACTATGCACCTTGTGCATCACAAATGCACACAACGTGATAAAGTGAACATCATTTCATTTTAAAATGTTAATACGTAACCTACTTTTATCGGAAATCTACTACATTTGTGAAACGTACTGATAATTTCCAAAAGACGTAGTTGATTCCTTTACAATTGCAGTGTTGAAGGCATTCGGCTCTGACCAAGTGTCAACATTAGATTCCAGTGTACGGCGGTACTTTTTATATGTTTTTTTTTATTAATGCGGTTTTATTATCTCCTTTAAATAGGCGACATCGCCGAAATTGTGATATATTCCTTGGACAAAATCCTTTTTACCATACCTACACTGTGGCAATTCGGGGCATTTACCTCAACATTTAATAAAGGCAAAGGGTACACCATCCTAGATCGCAGTTTTGCGATTCGTAGTACAAATCTATTCATAATTATGTATACAGGTGATAATTATGTATACAGGTTATGTATACGGTGAGTGGAGTATTAGAAGTATATAGAGAACGGATCAACCGATTGATTTGAAATTTTGGTTACCAAGATAATCGAGTATGATCTCTCCAACTAAAATATTTTCGAAAGTGCGGTGTTGTCACTTATACGTAAGACTGGCAACATCTTCGTTATTTTAAATAGAATGCCCTGTATATTTTTGCATTTTTTGGATCGTCGTCTCTTCCTGAGTAACTTTTGTTAATATTTCTCTATACCCATCTCAAGCCATTTTCGAGGTAATAATTCTTTTCTGAATTTATTGCCAAAAATTTGATTTTCAAAAATCGTGTTTTCTCCTACCTACGCAGTAATTAAAAGATAATTTTTTAGTTGCGGCTAGGCAAGGCCTGGAGACATCTCCTCCATTAATCAAATGTTTCGAATACCACACAGGATGAGTTAGAGAACGCTTTCTATAAGTGACTTAGAAAAATGCACGAAAGTCAATTTTTTTAAATGGAATGCCCTGTATATTATTACTGATTCGGAAAGGTGATACATTTAAAAAGGTAATATACCCTATACCTAATGCGCACCGTTTTCGATTTATGGACACTTTTCTGTAACCTTACCAAGAATATTAGTCTTTTGGTATATCATAACGAGTGGGCCATGAAATTTTTATGTTGTCATTTTGTAATGACAACAAACATGTTATTTTTCTAAATAAATTTGACGTTAGTGATATTTGCACTTAATTTGAATAGCTGTTGCACAAATAATTAATACAAACACAGTTTTAATGGATTTGTTTATTATCCATGGAGAGTGCAATACGATTATCAGCAGAACTTGTAGAAGATTTAATGAAAAATATCCGGATTTGCCGCAGATGAAAAACAGAAAGTTTCTACGAATTCAGAGGAATTTTATAAATTTTGGTTCGACATTAAGAGAACCAAGAAATTTACCTAAACCTGTGACATCTGACGAGGTAAATGAAATCAATGTGCTGGCATATTTTCATGCAAATCCACAGTATTCCATACGTTGTGCTGAACGGGATTTAGGATTGCCATATTTATCCATTCGAAAAATACTAGCAAACCATAAAATGCATAATTATAAATTTGCAAGAGTCCAATTTCTCATGCCTCAGGATTATCCACAGAGAATAGAATTTTGTGAAATGTTACTTGTACGTACGCAAGAGGACCCTAATTTTTTACAGAAAATTATATGGACTGATGAATGCAAATTTTCTAGGGAAGGGATTTATAACACACGAAATCGTCACCATTGAGCCACAGAGAACAAAGTTACTAGAGAGGCTGGTTTTCAAGTCAAATTTAGATTCAGTGTGTTCTGTATGTTAATGGATGACAAAATAAAATATGACAGAAAATTGAATTCCAGAAAATATTTAGATATAATTAGAACACTTCCTTGATAATCTGTCAATTGAAAAATATAAAACTTGTTGGTATCAACTCGACGGGGCACCTCCACATTGTACACACGAAATTAGTATGGCCTTTTCGATGATCGTTGGATTAGACGTTTGGGACCGTGGAATTGACCTCCGAGGTCCCCTGACCTTACCCCGTTAGAATTTTATCTTTGGGGTACTCTTAAAGATATAGTTTATATAACTCCAGTCCACAACTGGGAAGAATTAGAACGTCGAGTGATTCGAGAGATTGAAAACTTGGACCCGCTGAAATAAGAGCTGCTACAACAAACGTCGTCCATCGTCGCATACAAAAGTGTCTGGAAGTTAACGGTCAACATTTCGAACAATTATTACAATAGTTTTAAGATTTTTATAACTGTTATTGGTATTATTTGTTATTGCTACTTAGACTTTGTTACTGTTATTGCTGCTTAGGTATTATTTTTTCCTAACACTGACACTGTTATGTTCTGTTAATGACGAACCAAAATTTATAAAATTTTACTGAATTCGTAGAAACTTTCTGTTGTTCATTTGCGGCGAATTCGGATATTTCTCATTAAATCTTGTACAAGTTCTGCTGATAATCTTATTGCACTTTCCATGGATAATAAACAAATCCATTAAAACTCTTTGTATAATTATTTTCTGCCATATTTGTGCTACAGCTATTCAAATTAAGTGCAAATATCACTAACGTCAAATTTATTTAGAAAAATATCTGTTGTCATTACAAAATGGCAAAATAAAAATTTCATGGCCCACCCGTTATGATATCTATACCAAAAGACTAATATTCTTGGTAAGGTTACAGAAAAGTGCCCATAAATCGCATTAGGTAAAGGGTATATTATCTTTTTAAATCGATAAATGTATCACCTTTTCGAATAAGTAGTAATATACAGGGCATTCCATTTAAAAAAAATTAACTTTCGTGCATTTTTCTAAGTCACTTATAGAAAGCGTTCTCTAACTCACCCTGTATGATATTCGAAACATTTGATTAATGGAGGAGATGCCCCCAGGCCTTTCCTAGCCGCAACTAAAAAAAATTATCTTTTAATTGCTGTGTAGATAGAAGAAAACACGATTTATTGAAAGTCAAATTTTTGGCAATAAATTTAGAAAAGAATTATTATCTCGAAAACGTCTTGAGAGGTATAGTGAAATATTAATAAAAGCTACTCAGAAAAAGACGACGATCCAAAAAATGCAAAATATACAGGGTATTCCATTTAAAATAACGAAGATGTTGCCAGTTTTACGTATAAGTGGCAACACCGCACTTTCTAAAATATTTTAGTTGAAGAGATCATACTCGATTATCTTGGTAACCAAAATTTCAAAGCAATCGGCTGATTCGTTCTCCATATATTTTTAATACTCCACCCGTGGCTCACCCTGTATACAGGGTGTCCCGAATTGCATAGGCCAAACTTCACTAAGCAATACAACTTTTCAAAATAAGAAAAAAAGTTCCTATAAACATGGGTCGGGAAGTGCTTAGTTTCCGAGATACAGGGTGTTCAAATAATTCTCCTGAAAATGTTTTTTATGAATATTTTCGAAACGTCTAAAGATAAACAAATGATAATTGACACAGGAATTTAACTTTTTATGCTTTTTAAGACAAAATGACAACTATGTACAAAAATCATTCAGGAGCGGGTGAAACTGAGGGGCCTAGGTATAATTTAGTCCCAATTTTATTGTGTGACACTTTTACATTAATTTATGAGCAGAACTTAAAAATTTTCTACACAAAAAAAGTCTGTTGTGTTTTTTCTCTAAAATTATCAGTTTTTGAGTAAATCTTAACTGAACTTTATTCGGGAATAGTTTTTTATGAATATTTTAGCAGAACAGAAAAAACAATGACAGTGAAACAAAATTTGATTACATTATTTTTTATCAGACAACAATGAATTAGATTAAAGTAAGGTAAATTACAAATTACTAGAGTTGTTCAAAGTGCATTCCGCCAGCATCAACACATTTCTGACCGCTGCGCCGTACAGTGTGTAGCTTTACGAATGAAATCAGGATTAGCCCGCAAATTTTCACATTCTTCGAGAATTCTTTCTATTAACTCTTCTCTTGTGTTTACAGGGTTTGCGTAGACTTTGTCCTTTAAATAGCCCCAGACAAAAAAATCAACTGGAGTTAAATCCGGTCTAATCGACCGATTCACCGTTCAGGATAATTATTGTTTACCCACAAACGGTTCTCAACAGTAAAATGTGCAGGAGCTCCGTCCATTTGAAACCAGCATTTATTTCTTAAATTAAGAGGAATATCCTCGAGATATTGAAAAAAAATGGTTATTTAAAAAATCATTAAATAATGTTCCATTTAAACGGGGAGGAAGGATGTGGGCCCACAAAAAGTCTCGTTTATAACACCACACCATACATTAACGCTAAACTCCTGTTGAAATGTCCTAGGGCGAATTATATGAGGATTCCGATGAACCCAGATTCTTAAATTATTAAAATTAACCGATCCATTACGGTTAAAGGTAGCTTCATCAGTCCAAATAATTTCACTTCCGAAATCGGGATCTCTTTCCATGGCATTTATAAAACCATTACAAAAATTGATACGCCTTTCGGGATCACCTGGTTGAAGGCGTTGGACTGGCTGCATTCGAAAAGCTTTTCTGTAGTCTTTTTTCAGAATCCGAAAAACTTTGTTTTTGGAAACAGCTTGCGCACGCAACTGTTGGACCGCTCTTCTGATACTTAATTTATTATTAATGTTAAATTTTGACAAAATTATGTTTTTAAATCGCCCATTTCGCTGTTCTTCATTTCTTGGACCTCTTTTAAGTCCAACGTTTCTAAATTCTAGGTGGGTTCGAATAAAAACATCTTTAGATGATTTCCTTCTACTAGGAAATCTTCTGCGATATTCGCGTACCGCGGCATTCGCGTTTCCATTACAATGTCCATAAATAAATTGAATATCCGCGTACTCCACATTACTAAACATGACCATTTTTTACTTTTCAATAAAACACTTTTTCCAAAAGGAAATAATAAAACTACAGAACAATGAACTATAGAAAACACAAAAAAACAACGTCATTATTGTCATTCTGGCATTGCATGCTAGATTATTTTTCATTTGTTACAAACATTACAATCATGGCACACTCCTGCATACCAGGAATGCTGGTAATAATGGTTACTAATTAATAAAGTTCAGATGAGATTGACTCTCCGATTAAAGAACTTATATCTAGATACATAACAGGCTATCTTTTCACTATATACCTTGTTTGCTCCTAACATAGTCACATTATATGTCCATTAAAATGGATAGATGAACATCACATCCCATAGGCAACAGTGGCGTTGTGTGTGAAGAAAATGTGTAGAATGGTAAATATTTTCATTAAAATGAATTATTGCAATTCCTGCATTACCGGCTCTTTATATAACGTGATGTAGGCATACGATATTACAGTAAGATAAAACAGTAGGTGGTAAAACTCTATATCGCTATTGCAGTTTAAAAACAAATGTGTTAAGGCTTACGTGGAAATGTGAGTGACCATACAGGGCATTTAAAGAATATGAAGCCAGCGTTTATAAATTCCATGACGTTGCAATCGTCCACGTCATTTATATGTTTTGCAAGAGGATTGAATGTTTTGCAAGAGGATTGAGTGTTTCTCAATTTTCAATTGCCGTCTTAAATTCCGTCTTTTTTCCCTTCCCAAAGGGTCGCTGTAAGGAGGAGAATGAGTGCCTATTGTTGCGTCTTCAATTATTTTATTGCAGAACAAATACGAATCGAACTTTTAAAGCCACAACTTTACTTTCATTTTGCTGTACAAAAATAATAACAACAAAAAAATATCTGTTACTTGCCATTATTGCTGCTCTTCCAACACACAAAATTTTAGTATGGAGAATATAAATAACTATATAGGTTTCCTTACGGTTATTATGAATCTTCGTATTTTCAAGATTTAAGCTGATTCTAATTATAGTCATTTCTAATTATTAATTGTTATGTATTTTGCTAAGCTGATATAAATACATTCATATCTATCATATTGAGAGACAATTTCATTTATACAGGTTAGATACCTGCATACATAATAATTTAAGTGTCTCTAAAGTTATGATGAAAATTAAACCTAAGGCATTTTAAATAACTTTATTAATAACTACATATTTTAAACAAAAAAGTCGATAAAACCTAACACAGGAATATTGTACCTACTAAAACAGTTCCAAATAACTAAATATAACGCAAATGAGAGCCCGCATCCGTCGGTTTCGATTTGTAGCGCGCTCGATCACAGGACAGCCAAATTTTAAAAAATCATATCTTCCGTTTCATTCAAAATATCAGTATGAATCAATCACTAAAAATAATTTTGGTCTTTTTTTGTAATTTAGTACGATCTAGTTTTTGTCAATTTCTCAAAATAAAAAGAAAATCTCATATGCTACATTTTTCAATGCGTCGCGCCTCGCCGACTGCGTAGAGGTTCACGTGATATTCTTTTCTAAAATTTTTATAAACATTAGATATATTTTGACTACACTGTTACATTAAGTGCATTGTAAGATACAATTTAAAAAAAAGAGAATTGATTCTTAGCTTATGTTTTGTGGGAGAAAACGCTAATTATATTTTAAAAATACAAGATTAGAGAATATTATTTAGGTATTATGCAAATCACAACTTACACACTTTTTATTTATTATAAAAATACCTACTTTCTGTATATTGTTGCCCTAATCTGGGCACGCTAATATATTAGTCAGGTAAATACTTTAAAACACTCATTATTAGAGAATCAATCAAAACAACTACTCTTCTAGCTAATACTGACGAAGTATTGAATTACATGATAGGATTCTTAGCATTTTAAAGAACAAAAATATATTGAAAATACTTAAATCATTTATTCAAATTTAACCATTCACACTTTTTTATTTAATATGAAATTATCTACTTTCTGTATATTGGTGCCTTAGTCGGGTCACGCTAATATACTACTTAGGAAAACACTTTAAAACACTCATTATTGGAGGACCAATCAAAACAACTACTCTTCTAGCTAATACTGACGAAGTATTGAATTACATGATAGGATTCCTGGCATTTTAAGGCAAAAAAATATATTGAAAATAGTTAAATTATTTATTGAAATTCAGTCATTCACAACAATTCTTGAACCATACATTCTATTTCAACTCTAGAAAAGTTGTACAAGTTTTTTCGAACTCGTTAGTTCTCATCAGTAGAGTATAGAAACATTCATTCATTATTTACAAGCCTATTCTTGATTTATTTTTACAATTAATTATTTTTTATTTATTTGCTTTTTCATGATTAGAGAATATTATTTAGGTATTATGCAAATCACAACTTACACACTTTTTATTTATTATAAAAATACCTACTTTCTGTATATTGTTGCCCTAATCTGGGCACGCTAATATATTAGTCAGGTAAATACTTTAAAACACTCATTATTAGAGAATCAATCAAAACAACTACTCTTCTAGCTAATACTGACGAAGTATTGAATTACATGATAGGATTCTTAGCATTTTAAAGAACAAAAATATATTGAAAATACTTAAATCATTTATTCAAATTTAACCATTCACACTTTTTTATTTAATATGAAATTATCTACTTTCTGTATATTGGTGCCTTAGTCGGGTCACGCTAATATACTACTTAGGAAAACACTTTAAAACACTCATTATTGGAGGACCAATCAAAACAACTACTCTTCTAGCTAATACTGACGAAGTATTGAATTACATGATAGGATTCCTGGCATTTTAAGGCAAAAAAATATATTGAAAATAGTTAAATTATTTATTGAAATTCAGTCATTCACAACAATTCTTGAACCATACATTCTATTTCAACTCTAGAAAAGTTGTACAAGTTTTTTCGAACTCGTTAGTTCTCATCAGTAGAGTATAGAAACATTCATTCATTATTTACAAGCCTATTCTTGATTTATTTTTACAATTAATTATTTTTTATTTATTTGCTTTTTCATGATTAGAGAATATTATTTAGGTATTATGCAAATCACAACTTACACACTTTTTATTTATTATAAAAATACCTACTTTCTGTATATTGTATAATAAATAAAAAGTGTGTAAGTTGTGATTTGCATAATACCTAAATAATATTCTCTAATCATGAAAAAGCAAATAAATAAAAAATAATCAATTGTAAAAATAAATCAAGAATAGGCTTGTAAATAATGAATGAATGTTTCTATACTCTACTGATGAGAACTAACGAGTTCGAAAAAACTTGTACAACTTTTCTAGAGTTGAAATAGAATGTATGGTTCAAGAATTGTTGTGAATGACTGAATTTCAATAAATAATTTAACTATTTTCAATATATTTTTTTGCCTTAAAATGCCAGGAATCCTATCATGTAATTCAATACTTCGTCAGTATTAGCTAGAAGAGTAGTTGTTTTGATTGGTCCTCCAATAATGAGTGTTTTAAAGTGTTTTCCTAAGTAGTATATTAGCGTGACCCGACTAAGGCACCAATATACAGAAAGTAGATAATTTCATATTAAATAAAAAAGTGTGAATGGTTAAATTTGAATAAATGATTTAAGTATTTTCAATATATTTTTGTTCTTTAAAATGCTAAGAATCCTATCATGTAATTCAATACTTCGTCAGTATTAGCTAGAAGAGTAGTTGTTTTGATTGATTCTCTAATAATGAGTGTTTTAAAGTATTTACCTGACTAATATATTAGCGTGCCCAGATTAGGGCAACAATATACAGAAAGTAGGTATTTTTATAATAAATAAAAAGTGTGTAAGTTGTGATTTGCATAATACCTAAATAATATTCTCTAATCATGAAAAAGCAAATAAATAAAAAATAATTAATTGTAAAAATAAATCAAGAATAGGCTTGTAAATAATGAATGAATGTTTCTATACTCTACTGATGAGAACTAACGAGTTCGAAAAAACTTGTACAACTTTTCTAGAGTTGAAATAGAATGTATGGTTCAAGAATTGTTGTGAATGACTGAATTTCAATAAATAATTTAACTATTTTCAATATATTTTTTTGCCTTAAAATGCCAGGAATCCTATCATGTAATTCAATACTTCGTCAGTATTAGCTAGAAGAGTAGTTGTTTTGATTGGTCCTCCAATAATGAGTGTTTTAAAGTGTTTTCCTAAGTAGTATATTAGCGTGACCCGACTAAGGCACCAATATACAGAAAGTAGATAATTTCATATTAAATAAAAAAGTGTGAATGGTTAAATTTGAATAAATGATTTAAGTATTTTCAATATATTTTTGTTCTTTAAAATGCTAAGAATCCTATCATGTAATTCAATACTTCGTCAGTATTAGCTAGAAGAGTAGTTGTTTTGATTGATTCTCTAATAATGAGTGTTTTAAAGTATTTACCTGACTAATATATTAGCGTGCCCAGATTAGGGCAACAATATACAGAAAGTAGGTATTTTTATAATAAATAAAAAGTGTGTAAGTTGTGATTTGCATAATACCTAAATAATATTCTCTAATCATGAAAAAGCAAATAAATAAAAAATAATTAATTGTAAAAATTAAAAATACAATTTTTCGCAAATTCCGAAATGAGGGTAAATTCGCGGATTGAGGGTTGAAGGCAATCCCCGATTTTTATGCTCCCTCCGGATTTGGATTCAGCAGACAATTTTACATCGAGTACGATACTTTTCAGCCGTATGTCTGACATTTACTTAGGACTGAAAGATAAAGGTCTCCAGAATCCGGACCACTACAGCTATTTCGAAACAAAATTTTGTTTGTTTGCTATATTGTATAAGATGCCCTGTTTAACTGCATAAATTACACTTCAGAAATTTTATTTTAGCTATATTTTGCAAGAGGATTGAGAAAAAGTGTTGTAGGTAACACGAAATAATAGTGTCTTTTTATTACAAGGCGTATTGTCCATCGAGGCCTAGCCAAGATGGACAGTACGCACGTTTAGTGATAAAAAGTAACATTTTTACTTCGTGTTGCGTACATAATAGCTATTTTACTACTACAAACACGGATCTAAAAAACAAAACGTATTTGTAAATTTCATCACAGCAAGAAATAATTCAATTCAATGATATTGAATAAACTCAATTTTACCTGGAACTGCAGTGGTTGTTGTAGTTGTCGGTGTAGTAATGGTTGTAGACTCGGTTGTTGTTACAGTTGTAATTATAAATTCACCTGTCGCTGCATCGCAGGTGCTGTCATTAACACATGCTTGTTGTATACTGTTAAAAGCCTGCCCCGAGGGACAAGAATACGTATTCAAATTATACCACCACAGAAACGGGTCACACTGATAATACTGGCTGCAGTTTTGAGCAGGATATACACTTGAACTATTACATTCTGCAGGAGGTGTTACTGAAACATATATTTAAAAAATATATATAGATTACAAGACCATCGTAATTTTTAAGAGGTCAAGTGACCCAGCATGAATTATATTCAGTAAGATGTTGGTATATGAAACCATAACTTTAGGCACTATCCCAGATAACACAAAGTTATTCCTGTAATATACTTAATAAAGATTCGAATATTATTAGGTCCTCGACTTAAAACGAAATTTATCTATCAAAATCTATTGCAAACTTGGAAAGGCTTCGAAATGAGTCGAATACCAATAAATACGCGATTAATTCTGGATAAACGTAACCAATAGTTGGTGCCTTCGCTGTAGCGACATTATTACATAATTGGCATTTGATGCCATCTCTTACCTATAGTTCCAACCCATGTTTGTGTGTTTAATGGGAATATTCCTATCTTTTTTCCTGGAATATTATTGTTTTCTTCTCAAAAATCATATATCTTCTAAGAATATTAGACTATTGTTTAAAAAGAATATTCTTTTATTATTCTTAATGAAATATTCCAAGATCAACATGTTAAATTGTATATATTCTTAGAATAATACAATAATACCTGTTGGATTGCTTTGTGAGTGCCCATGATGTTATCGGCGTAACCAACGTTGTAAAAATATCACTATATGCAATGTAATACCAACATAAAATTGTATCTTAAAGAAAAACACCTTTTTTAAATCATTTCTTTGAATAATCTGGTTTATTTCAACCAGTACATAACTCGATATAGTTCCAATAACGAACAGTTCGATTTAATTTCATAATGTCATACGTGACTGATAGTTGGATTATTAGTTCAATTTCTTTAGTTGTGTACTAATCATAATGTTGAATTCAAATTCGAAATAAGCAAATATTCTGTAATTTATTAGTTGTGTTTATCTCCTCTGGGAATATTAAGATCTATTTCTTCTATATATTTACGAATTGGCTGTAATAGTTGTTACACGAATATTCCTTTCATAATATTATACAAGGAATATTACGGTAATGTACTACAAAATTTGTATGATACTTTATCATCTTTGGGAATATTATTAGCACAAATTTTTTGTATAGTATATGAATTAACTATGATGAACATTACACGAATATTCCTCTCGAAATATTTTATAACAAATATTACAGTAATATTCTACAAAATTGTAGAAAATTGTATCATTCCTGGGAATATTAAAAACAATTTTTTTCTATATAGGTATTATAAGAATTAACTGTTATGAATATTACGCGAATATTCCTCTCTTAATATTCTCTAACGAATATTACAGTTATATTCTACAAAATGTATATGCAACTATATCTTCTCTGGGAATATTAAAAGCATATTTCTTCTACATATTATAAGAACTAACTGTGATGAATTTTACGCGAATATTCCTCTCATAATATTTTTTAACGAATATTACAGTTATAAAATGTATATGCAACTATATCTTCTCTGGGAATATTAAAAGCATATTTCTTCTTATGCAGGTTGCGCCTGGAGTTTTTCAACCTGTAATCACCAAATATGTACGGCGTTGCTGAATAAAGAATCTATGAAAGCATATAAATCTAATTGTACAAACGCCGTACAATGTTAAATTACCTATATGCCTGGAAAAATTTTCGGAAAATCAAAAATTCTTCTGGCTTCCGGTCCCATTATTTTTGCATGGCGGTAGGTTCTAGGTGATTATTTCTTAGGAACTAGCAACATGAGGAATGCCGTACAAGAATATTTAATCTGAAGAGCGCATTTTCTGATGGAAAATTCAGTTTACCTGTGTACCACCCGAAAGTGACGGCATAGTGCCTAAAGTTGTGGTTTTATATACCAGCATCGTACTGAATATAATTCATGCTAGGTTTGTAGTATAATAGCGTTTATAAATTTTATAAAAAGAGTTAGTGAAATATGCGGATCTTCGGATCTGCTCGCGTTTCTAATAATAATAATAATAGTGAAAAGTATGGAAACACCTACATATCTCCGTCAACTCTTTTGATTGCAATGAAATTTGGTACTTGGAGGTGGAAACATTCGGGGAGTTCAAAACGTATCGCTCAATGCTTTTGTGAGGCGCTCTTTCGGTGAGCTGTCACGTATAACGCCCTGTGTAAGGGAAGGTTGGGCGCCAGTTTCAGAATTAGAAGCGCTGAAACGCTACCGGGATAGCTATCAATGAAGATAATTAATTCCAGGCGATCAATGCATAAATGAAACAAACAGTTAAAAGCAACAATAAAACGATGGTTTATTCAGTCTCTGAAAACTGTTTAAAAATGGCTACATACAGACGACAGACTGACGGAATGGGAAAAGTTTAATTTTCGTAGTCTGTGTAATCTGCAAGGTGAAAATTGGAAGAAATCCGAGTGGTTTTTTCACGATTACAATTTTCCACAATTACAATGTTTTCATCACAGCAAGAAGTAGTTCAATACAATAATGACATTGAATATACGCAATTTTACCTGGAGCTTCAGTAGTTGTTGTAGTTGTCGGTGTAGTAATGGTTGTAGACTCGGTTGTTGTTACAGTTGTAGCAACGGTTGTAGTTATAAATTCACCTGTCGCTGCATCGCAGGTGCTATCATTAACGCATGCTTGTTGTATACTCTTAAAAGCCTGCCCCGAGGGACAAGAATACGTATTCAAATTATACCACCACAGAAACGGGTCACACTGATAATACTGGCTGCAGTTCTGGGCAGGATATACACTTGAACTATTACACTGTGCAGGAGGTGTTACTAAAACACATATTAAAAATGTAACTTAACAGACTGTCTATAACATCAATGCTAATGGAGGTATGTCCTGAACGAGGGATTGATGTGACACTGGCGCTTAAAAAGATTTCACAAATAGTTTTTAATTACCCCAATAACACACACTTGTCCATTGGATGTCCAGATCTTGTACATTTGAGGTCCGGGTGTACATGGACATTTAAAGGACATCCATTGGAAACATTTTTATGCTTATCCGCTGGATATCTAAAAATTGATAGCCATTGGTTCTCCATTTTGGAGCATTTTAGTACAAATGTAATTTATCTCACATTTTTCAGATTATATTGTGTGTATACGCATGCGTCGTCTCTGTCATGTCGTCATGTGTCAAAAAATAATGATGTCATCTATGTGGTTTGTTTTGAGCTGTATTTATGGTGTGCCATAAATGTTCTTTTAATACATTAATATAGTAGAATAGTAGAAATAAAATATAATAATAGTGGTGCTATAGTGGACCATTCAGATGTGAGTATAATATAATATGTAATTTTGTATCATTCTGAATAGTAAATTTTGTTTATTTTTTCTTTATCTCTGTAAAAGCGGTGAATAAATAACTATGGGTTATTTTATTTTTTAGATAAATATTCTGAATCGAGAAAGAAAACAATAATTGCTGAATATACAAGTGACTGAAATAATGATGAAGTCAAAATCAGAAAACTGAGACACAAAAAAGGACATTCTTCATGTGACATCAGTGACTCTGAGGAAGAAATCCAAAGAATTTCAGAAATTCCTAAGCGAACAAAATTTTTCAGCCAGATAATGAATCAATATAATTTATTATTTGTGGCATGTTCATGATTTCTTAGTTCATGAGAGGGGTTAAAGTCACTTAAGTTTCTATTCAAAAATTTATAAAACAAAGACTTTTCCATATTTTAACATTAATCATGTATTTTATTTTTATATAAGGGTGGTTTTTACACTCATATGTACTTTGATAAAAGAGGTAAACTTTAACACTCTAGTTTTACATTAATCCAAACTTTGAAATCTTCATTTTTTATATCATTTTTTAGCATTTATATACTCTGATGGTATGATGGTGCATATTCTTTGCAAGAACAAGAGTATTTTTTAGCCTAATCTAAGAGTAGTCGTTCCGCCATTATTTAGGGAGATGACTGCTAAAATAAAAAATAACCCTCTCCCTTGTTTTGATATTCTTTACCATTCATTCACATCAATTTATAAATCCTGAAATGTGGGTTAGTTTTGCCTCGTTTTAGGTGGCTTCCTTCTATTTTGCTTAATTACCTCAGAAATCCTTTGCGATATACCAAAAATCTATATTTAAATACAATATTTTTGCGCTTGTTAACTACTTTTTGCATGTATTTATTGTTACCACAAATCAGGGATGATTCACTATATTTTCAATCCCTATACTTGATTTTCACCCTAAGAATACATTTTTGGCTTCTGGCATGTTGAAATTTGAAATCGTCATCCTTAAAAACCCCTAGAAGTATAAGTTTAGAATGAAAATTACATGTTTTGTAAAATTTTCATTTTTCAACCTTTATTTTACTCGATTTTCACTTTAAGAATGAAATTTGAAATCAGCAACCTGAAAAACCCTAGGATTGTTGCATGTACTTATTGTCACCATATATGATTTTACCCTATTCTAAGGGTGTTTTTTCGCTCCAGCTTAAAATTTTGAGGGTGTTTGGGCTTTTCTGAGGATGAATTCGAATTCAGCGTCGAAAAATACATTGGACTACTCGGGTCAAGTTCCAGGATCAGGACTTTTTTTGTAGCTGGGTTATTTTATTGAATTTCTCATCTTGTTTGCTTCTTCTGACCCAAATTTTGAAGCCGCCATATTAAAAAAAAATCTGCAGAAAAACTGAATTTAGCATATCCAAATACTTAACTCTTATCAAGTTTCGTAAATTTTTATCATAAATTGGCTGGGTTACCGATTTTTGACGCCTGTTTAGTTTTCAATAAAAGCACCACTGTATGGCGTAGCTTAAGCGATTTCTGTCAAATAAGTGCCGGACTCGCCCGGCGTGCCTTAACTTTGCGGATCACTTGCCGCTGAAACCGATACCGTACCTCACCTCATAATAACGAGAATTTTTTATAAACAGCAGGGCATTATTATAACTTCCTATCATGTCATATACTTTGTAAAAAGGCATAACAACCCCCAACAAGCATTATGGAAAATTGCGAATAGCTATAAAAAAAACTGTGAGTAACGTATCTGCTAACATCTCAAGTGAACAATTTAATAATTATTTTGTAAATGTTACTGACAAAATTATCGAAGAACTGCCACCATGTAATACAGAATATACAGACTACCTAGAAGAACGTATTCAACAAAGTCAATTTTATTTCACTCAGGTATCAGGCCAAGAAGTAGCTGACACTATTACAAACCTTAAAAATAAAACAAAGTAAGGACGTTTACGATATCTCTACTAGTATCATAAAAGGTATAAAAAATTCCATCATAGGTCCTCTCACCACTCTAATTAACATTTGCATATCTAATAACGTATTCCCAGAATCCCTAAAAATTTCCAAAGTAGTACCAGTTTATAAAAAATGTAACATCGATGATTCTTCAAACCACAGACCAATATCTGTCATACCGTGTCTTGCTAAAATATACGAAATCATCCTAAAAAACCAGTTAACCAGATACCTAGAATATAATAAACTTCTCAGTTCCAATCAATATGGCTTCCGTAATAAATTATCCACTACACTTGCCATTGATAAATTAACTTCGATAATCAAAGATGGATTTGAAAATGAGAATTACATCTGTTCTCAATTTTTAGATCTTACTAAGGCTTTTGATTGCGTGTCCCATGAAATACTGATACACAAACTAAATTATTATGGCTTTAGTGAACAGAGCAAAGCCCTCCTAACTTCTTACCTGAGCGATAGACAACAATTCGTAGTCTACAATGGGATACAATCTAATCTTAACATAAAGCACGGTGTCCCTCAAGGTTCCGTCCTCGGCCCCGTTCTCTTTCTTATTTACATTAATGATTTTCCCAATGCAGTTACCGATAATGTACTAGCCATATTGTTTGCCGATGACACCAACTTAACTATCTCAAAGAGAAATATTGAAGACATCCAGAATGAAATACCTCACATCAATTCAAAATCTCCAAACTGGTTTGTCTCAAACAAATTATGCCTAAATGCATCAAAAATAGAGACCATGATATTCAGCATGCGCAACTTACAAGATATAATCAACCCCTGAGTGGTTAAAGTAGATCCGAAACTAACTTGGGACAGTCACATCAATCAAGTCTGTAATAAAATAGCTACATACACTTGCCTGCTTCGTAATCTGATCGGAAAAGTATCACAAAATACTTTAACAACTGCATACCACAGCCTCATAGACTCTAGTATATCTTATGCTATACTAGTCTGGGGACATGCCACGAATTCAATAAACGTATTTTCAGCGCAACGAAAGGTAATACGCATAATTTCGGGATTAAGATATAGAGATGATTGTAAAGAACAGTTCAAAAAATTAAAAATTATGACAGTTCCGTGCACTTACATATTCCAGTGTCTTTTATATGTAAAAAATAATGAAGGTGTATTTAACACAAGAAGTCAAATCCCTTCTTATATCACCAGAAATACAGATAATCTTGATACCAACCTCCTAAGATTAATTGAAACTAAAGACGGCACTGTTTACTTAGGAATTCAGTTTTTCAATGTCCTGCCACCTGAAGTAAGATCACCATTTTAAATGGAAAGTAAAAAAATACTTGCTCGATAATGTTTTCTATAGCACAAAAGAATTTTTAGGCATGAACCACCACATTATTAATTAAGTCTTGCCTCGTATAGGTATTCGGGTGCACTGTTCAAAAAATTACTTCGTGCAGTGTTTTATAACTCTATATTGTACATATATTTATTTATTTTAATGTAATCTATCTATCTATCTATCTATACCATTTCGCAACGAAAGAGAGCCTTATTAGGCCAGTCGATGAAGGTATTTACCTACAAAAAACTTGCAAAATGAATAATTTTTTTTTGATGAGTTCGTGAAAGTGTATAGAATAATATCCTGAAAAGTTTACATTTCGCTCGCATGCAGAACATAAAAAATAGTGAAAGAAAATAAGGAAAAGAGCGAGTCGCATGCCGATCGCGGACGCGAATTTTTTTTTTTTTTATTTCGCTGACTGACGGGCGTTGTCCCACAAAATGGTTGACTGACCATTTTATTTATGATTAATATATCATTTAAAACCTTTACAAAGATTTTGAAGTTCAGTAAATGAATTGCACGTTATTTATTTTTTGTGCATATAGACTGGCGGTACATGACCAGTCAGGTGCAACGTTTTTAAAATGCATGCCAATCATATATATGAATGAAATTACCATGAATATGCCAGAAATGCAAATTTTAGGCAGTCGTCGCGTGCACAAGGGGGTGCAAATCGGTTTTTTTTTGTGTCTTTTTTTTGGGTTTTATTTTTTTATTTTTTTTAATGGATGCCAATAGTGCCAAACGAAAAGCCGTGAAAAAGAATCCAGCGGAAATTCATTGGCATGCAGTTTCCGCGCCCAAAACAACTGTTAAAGTGCACATTAAATCGTAAAATTTTTTGGTGTTCTTGATTTTGGATGATTTTGATTTTGGATTTTTTTTCAAGGTTTTTCGTTTGGCACTATTGGCATCCATTAAAAAAAATAAAAAAATAAAACCCAAAAAAAAGACACAAAAAAAAACCGATTTGCACCCCCTTGTGCACGCGACGACTGCCTAAAATTTGCATTTCTGGCATATTCTTGGTAATTTCATTCATATATATGATTGGCATGCATTTTAAAAACGTTGCACCTGACTGGTCATGTACCGCCAGTCTAATACATTGGGGCTGACTGACCAGCTCCGTCCCCACATTCAACTGACTGACTGACATAACTGTTATTTATATTCAATATCTACTTTGCATAACGATTTTCAGCCTTAGTAAATTCATTTTATTACCTCCGTAATTATGACACCTTTGATGGCGTACCTGAGACATCTGTTCTCCATTTCGCTTGACTGACCGCAGTATGTTAGTGTACACAACTACTGTAATCAACTGGCAAAAAACCAGGCTTAGTAAATTCAGAGAATTGTTTTTGGTCTGGCTCTCCGTCTATAAAGTGACGTTATGATGTATTGTTTGTTTATCCTCCAGACAGGGAGGTTGAAACATGTGAAGGTACTAAAAATCGAACCGCTCTCAGAAAATATCTCCAAAAAGTAAGAAATAAAATCTCACTCAGCTTTACAAATACCTGTCTACCTGTTAGTGAAAAGTAGCACCTACCTAGTAGTACCTTATTACCAAATATCAATTTAACGTCGCTACAAAACGTATTTTTGAGGGCCTTTGGGCCGTCGTCTGATACGGCCTTTAGGCTATCTGTTACAGACGGATTACCCCCACTTCAACTTACTACCGATGCTTCCGTCTTGTAAGATAGAATGAAAAGTAGCAAACTGAAATTAGAATGATGAGCAAAAAAACGACAAGATTTGATATTCCGGTGACAGAATTATAGCAAAAAAACGCACCTGCTATATTTTGCTAAATAAACGCGGTGGCCTTAACGTCAGAGAGTTCCTATGGAAGCGGCATATTTTAAACGTATACTTGACAGTTCTCGAATAATCGTAAAAATGCCTGAGAGCGATAATGAGATTTCAATTTCTTGTATTCCTCCGGAGCTAAAAAGTATTATAAATTCGGCGCTTGCCGATTTAATACCAGAAAAATCCAAACGGATATACGAAAAATGTTATGTAGGTACTAATTCTGTTTAATAAAATATAACAATTTTTGTTTGTCATATTTTAGAAATTTCAATTTTGAAGTGACTTAAACGTTAATTATTATGAAAGTGACTTTTAGTTTTTCGGCCGTTACTAAGGGTAACGGCCAAAAAACTAAAAGTCACTTTCATAATAATTGACGTTTAAGTCACTTCAAAATTGACATTTCTAAAATATGACAAGCAAAAATTGTTATATTTTAACTCGCTGTAATATTTTTCGTATATCAGTTTGGATTTTTCTGGTATTACATCGGCAAGCGCCGAATTTATAATACTTTTTAACTCTGGGGGAGTACAAGAAATTGAAATCTCATTATCGCTCACAGACATTTTTCCGATTATTCGAGAATTGTCAAGTATATATATTCAAAATATACCGTTTACATAGAAACGCTCTGACGTTAAGGCCACCGCGTTTATTTAGCAAAATATAGTATAAACGGTGGTGTTATTTTCACCATCTATACTAACTATAATTTACGGTTGCACAAAAAATAGTGTTTATACCATGGCCGCGAAATTTTTTGACGCCCTCGAGATTATTTTGCCTCGGCCGCAAGCGGCCTCGATGATAATTTTTCTCTCGGTACGTAAAAAGGAATTTCGCGGCATTGGTATAAAAATAACTATTTTATACCAATGCCGCTAAATTCCTTTTTATCTACCGAGAGGAAAATTATCGCCGAGGCCGCTTGCGACCGAGGCTTGATAATCTCGAGGGCGCTAAAAAATTTCGCGGCCTTGGTATAAACACTATTTTTTGTGCAACCGTAAATTATAGTTAGTACAGATGGTGAAAATGACACAACCGTTTATGCTAGGTGCGTTTTTTTGGTCCACGACCGGTAGCGTTAGAATCACCAGAATGATATTTACCTATAAAACGATAAACCCTAAATTGCTAGGTGGAAGGTGACAAATTTCTTAGGATTCTTAGGTTATATTAAATAACGAATAATATCATCGACATTCATGTGTATGAATACAATTTTCTACTATAAGCAAACATAAAAAGATACATATCATGAATATCAACCTAATATCAGCTACATTAAGGCCGTATCAGACGACGGGTTGAGGCGCCGGTTGCGGTTACGGTTGTGGTTGGGGGTTGGCTAATCACACTACGGTTCGTCGCGGTTGTTACTCATGACAACCGACAACTCGGCGCATGCGCACAAGCTACTAGCTTGACAGTTGGCACGAGACCACGACACGAGAACGAATAACGAAAACAATAAAAGACGTGAAAGACGGATCGGGATGTACTGCGATATGTATTAGAAGAGAGGAAAAAAAATTCTAGTCGTCCTAGGCTTAGTAGTGATTGCCGCTCATGAAGAAGATGCTAAATGATTTCGCGCTCCAGTTCAGAAATGTAAACAAAGTCACGCGACACATCCGCTACTTGTGATTGGCTGCGGTTGCAACCGCGAGGTTAGAATATAGGTTCAGCGCTATCCGTCCGGTTGAGAACCGTGGCCTTCGCTGCTGAGCGCTCACTGGTCAGGCGCCAACCCCAACCGTAACCGCAACCGGCGCCTCAACCCGTCGTCTGATACCTCCTTTAGGGTATCTGTTACAGACAGATTACCCCCACTTCAACTTACTACCGATGCTACCGTCTTGTGAGATAGAATGAAAAGTAGCAAACTGAAATTAGAATGATGAGCAAAAAAACTACAAGATTTGATATTCCGCTGACAGAATTGTAGCAAAAAAACGCACCTGCTATATTTTGCTAAATAAACGCGGTGGCCTTAAGGTCAGAGTGTTTCTATGGAAACGGTATATTTTAAACGTATACTTGACAGTTCTCGAATAATCGTAAAAATGTCTGAGAGCGATAATGAGATTTCAATTTCTTGTATTCCTCCAGGGCTAAAAAGTATTATAAATTCGGCGCTTGCTGATTTAATACCAGAAAAATCCAAACGGATATACGAAAAATGTTATGTACTAATTCTGTTTAATAAAATATAACAATTTTTGTTCAATTTTGAAGTGACTTAAACGTCAATTATTATGAAAGTGACTTTTAGTTTTTCGACCGTTACTAAGGGTAAAGGCCGTGAAATTGAATTTCTCGGACCGTTTTGAGAACGCGAAATATTCATTTCACGTTCGGCCAAAAAACTAAAAGTCACTTTCATAATAATTGACGTTTAAGTCACTTCAAAATTGACATTTCTAAAATATGACAAGCACAAATTGTTATATTTTAACTCGCTGTAACATTTTTCGTATATCAGTTTGGATGTTTCTGGTATTACATCGGCAAGCGCCGAATAATTTTTCTCTTGGTACATAAAAAGGAATTTCGAAGATATTAATTATTTTATAATACTATTTCATTCACTATGTGCTCGAAAAACTATATTGGAATATGTTTTAGGTCTTCAATCACTCCCGATTTTGATAGTTTGAACCTAATGTATAATAAGAAAATTTTATATTCTGATTTCCAAAAAAACGTTGACTTCAAAAATAAACAAAAAAATATTTATACTGTTCATCTTGTACACATCACAAATGGGATATGTGAGATGAAAGTGGAGAAAAATGGTTATATCTTGAAAATGAAATACTCTTAAAATAACTCATTTGATGCTCTGTTTGAATATTCACTTAGTGACGTCACGAAAGTTTAATTTTTTTTTCAGTTTAAATAAAAACAATGAAAAGAAAAAAATACAGGTCTCTTGTTGTTATCCCCTTTTTGATATTCAAATTAAAGAAAAATGAGAAAAATGAGAAAATACCCGATAGTGTAACTATAATAAAAAAAACTTACCTGGTGCTGTTGTGGTTGTGGTTATGGGTGTAGTTGTCGTAGCAACTGTTGTAATTACAGTTGTAGTTATAAATTCTCCTGTTGCTGCATCGCAGGTGCTGTCATTAACGCATGCTTGTTGTATACTGTTAAAAGCCTGCCCCGAGGGACAAGAATACGTATTCAAATTATACCACCACAGAAACGGGTCACACTGATAATACTGGCTGCAGTTCTGGGCAGGATATACACTTGCATTATTACATTCTGCAGGAGGGGTTGCTAAAAAATATATAAAAGACTTGTAAGAGTATATACAGAAAAGTTTTCTCCCAATTCCCCATCTTTAAGCTTTGCGCTTGTGTTCTTTTCCAATCTGTCATCTGAAAGGTGAGAATTCGGAACATCTCGGAAGGTGACTTTCTTTTCTCTGTTAGAATTAGGCGAAGGTGCACTGTAATGGCGCATTTTGATATAAACCTTACTATTTACTAATTGATGCAAAATGTATAATATATCTACATATTTTTTCTCTTATTTTTTCCTGTTATTATATTCTTCGCAAATTGCATTTGATCGGCACATTTCTAAAACCGCAAATATCGCTCGTAGAGAAAAATTTTTCATATCATTGTGTTAGTGAACGAATTCTGAGCAACTTTCAAAATGTCCGTCTGTCTGTCCGTCCGTCCGTCCGTCACGTTTCTTGTAAGTACGATAACTTAAGAAAGAGAAATCCGATTGTACTGAAATTTGGGAGGTAAGTGTTAGCTAGAGGAAGAACTCTATTGTTTTTGAAGAAAATTAATCAGTAAATAAGAAAGTTATTAATCTTTTAATTAAAAAATAAAAGTGTTTTCTTAATTTTTGTCGCTTATACTGTACTTAAATAGAAATTTTGCGCAATGTTATCTCCATAATATATATTTTTTTGTTTATGCATTTTACTAATATATATTTTATAATTATATATCTAATACTTTGAAATATGATTCCCGAAATATGATTCCCAAGAGATATATATTACAGACGTTAAATTTTTGTAATAGTCCAGTAGCTAAAGTTTTGCGTTGCAATCCAACTAAAAATTCCTTTTAGACCGATCAATTCTTTAAATTTCAAACATTTTAAGTCTTAACTTTATCCACCACATTTTCCTGGCGGCAGGGAGACCACCAGCGGAAGTTGCCTCGAACGAATTTTTTCGTTCAGCTTTTTCCCGTGTCAATAGCCCAAATTTGTGTGTGTTTTGCCAAGTGCTGTTCAGTGTTACTTTGAATTATTTTTTTAAGTCTCTTTGTATATTGTTTTTAAATCGTATTGTTAATTTTAAACCTGCCACAGGCAGGTAGGAATTTTTAACTATGTCTATTATTATTATTAAGCCAAACTGGACCTGCCCCGTCCAGTCCTACAATCACCACGGCGCTATACGCGCCGTGGTTGTCTGACTAACTCCGGACCAGGATCCGGCGAGTCACTGTACATGCAATTTTAAATAAATATATGTTTGCTTTGCTTTGCTTTTCTGCAATCCAAAGATCATTGTTCGAATCACATACAAGGTGGGTGCTTTTTTTTTCATATATTTTTTTTCACAACAAAGTTGGTATCACAAAATTAAGGATGTCCAAAAACTAACATTATTTACAAGAAAACTGCCAAGAATATCCTATAGAATGTGTAACAATTATATAAAAAGCTCAGTAAATTGGCGAAGAGTACGAAGAGTACCTACGTTTTTAGGTTGTTTTGCCTTACGGTGTATCCTGAATATTTTTTATTAGTTTTATCAGGTTTTTAAATTCGCATCGAACAACACACATAAGACATGACTCAGTGGCGGAGGAAGAAAATCACAAAAATTTTTTTCACTTTGCAATGAAACTGATGAGCGGGGAAAATTTTTTTCACTCAGCAAAGGAAATTGATGAGTGGGGGTGGGGGAGAAAATCTCAAAGAAATTTTCCACTCACAAATGAAAAATCAACAAATTTTTCATGCTCCGGCCTTTTTGCCAAAATAAACGACAGAGGGGGCACGCACAGTACATATGTATATATAATACAAAAACAATGGGCTCATTTAGCATTTTTTTTTTAATTCATAATTCTAAAGTACGTACACCTTGAAGTTAGTAAATGTGTAAAATATTAGATTTTTTCAACTGCTTCTCCCTCAAAATAAATAATGAAAATAGAGCACGCGAAAACGCAGTGTGGCGGTCGATCACTCGCCTGTTCCCGTATAGTTTCATACGGCACACACGACGGACATGCTAATTTCGTTCATATCTTTTAAGTGTTTTGTATTTTGTTATTAACATGGATAAAAAAAGGGGGCTATATAAATATTGTATAGTTCCAGACTGTAAATGTACATCAGTGTATATTCCCAATAAAATATTTATTTCATTACCAAGCGATGAAAGTATTAGAAATTTGTGGCAGCAAGCAATACACAGAGAGAAATTTGTTGGTAATAAAGGGACGAAGTATTGTTGTGAGGATCAAATCTAGTATGATTATTAAAAATTGTAATAATAAAATTTTTAACTTGAAGAGGATATGGAAAATTATATGTATTATAAAATATCTTTTATTTGCACATACCTAACCAACAGCGTTATTGCCGTAAATTTTTCTGGCTAAAGATCAGATAAATTAGGTAGACTTTATTAATGTAGATATCTATCTAGTTAACCTACCTGTAATTTCACGTTTCAGCACTATATTTTTTATTTTTATTAAAATATTCCGTAACCATAAAAATATCTACACACGCCAAAATGTTGAAATCAGCCTTAACGTATCCATTTTCTGTAGAACTCGTAATTTTATGTACAAAAAAAATAACAATCAAATAAGTTAAATAACGTAAAATAACACCAAATAAACGACGGGGGAGGTGCCCCTGTGCCCCCCCTGGATCTGCCACTGATATTAATGAGGGATGTAAACATAAAAATAAGGACCAACAACCTGTCCCGAATATTTTAATTAACAACTGACTGTGAACGATAATATGTTAATTTTTTTTATTTTTGTTGAATTTCATTTTAAATTTTAAGTTTTTGTTTTATAAACCGGATTTCTTTCTTGTTCAGTGAAAGCACTCCTGTGCCTATGTAAGGCGCGGAATCCTGAATTTCAAATAAATAAAAATCAAAAACTGTTTTAACGAAAAAACTCAAGTTTTTTTTGTTGAGAGCTTAATCAAAAAATAGAAATGGAATAGAATTAGAATATTAGCAAAATAACTATTGCACACCAAATACCTAGAGATTTTTCTTGTAAAGAATTTTGTTATCCACAAGAGGGATGAGATTGCGCCCAAACGAACTTTGAACAATTCGAAGAAAAGGATAAACAGGACGTGAAAAATCATTCATCATTTTTATGTGCTTACGAAGAAAATAGTGAAACGATCAAACATGTTTTAAATTCGTCTAAAAGTCCTTCGGGCGTTTAGGTATGCCAGAAATGTGAAAATTGGAAATGCTAAAAAGTGAGTATAAAATAGAAATATACACAGATACAAAATACTGCATAGAAAAATATACAGGGTGAGGCAATAGTGCGTCGGATATATCGAATTCTACAATAGCTAGAAGTTAAGAAAAAATACAAGTAAACTAGATAAACAAGTCTATATCCGGAAATTATTTTCAAATATACAGGGCGAGCCAAGACGAAATTACAGGATCAAGTGCCTTTTTTAAATGGAATGCTATGTATATCAGTACATTTTTTTAAGCCTCTTTCTAGACTCTATTCATTCCTATATTATTATTGCCTGTCTCCCAACCACTTGGATGTAATGAATTTTTTTGTTGAAATAATGCCATCTGCAGCTGCATACTGAAAAAATCACCAAAGTCACAATTACGGGTTTTAAAAAAAAACTTATGTGAATACTAGTTACGAGACATATAATTAATGTTTTTGAATCATTTTCACATTCCTGAAGATGTACAGGGTGGTCAACAATTATTTTTCAATTAAGAACTTTTTAAATTGAATTTTCTCAATTTTTTTCAAATGCAACAATTTTCGTTTCATTGAGCAATAAGTACAAAATTCAAGAATATCCTTAAAAAATAGAAGTTTCTTCAAAAAAATTATAGTAAGTGGTCCACATATTGCCCATTTTGATTGACACACATCTCTATGCGCTTTTGAAATAAGGTTTCTACTGTTCCTAAAATTCCCGGTGTGATAGATCTAAAAGGATTTATTTTCCTTTCCTTCATATTTTATACTGTTGTTGGTGTGTCTTTATAAACAATTTCCTTCACGTATCCCCATAAAAATAAATCAATTTTTGTGAGATCTGGTGATCTAGCAGACCATTTAGTGGGTCCATTTCTTCCAATCCAATCCATTCTAATTGCATTTAAATAATGTGGTGTAGCACCATATTGCTGAAACCACATCCTATTTCGAATCCTTTCAGGAAGATTTACCAATAATTGTGGCAGACAGTTTTCCAGAAAATGAAGATAAATAGCTCCAGTCAATGTACCATCAAATAAATGTGGCTCTATTACATGTTCTCCAATAATACCTCCCCAAACGTTTATAGACCAACTGTGCTGGTTATCAACTTGTCTAAAAAAGTGAGGATTTTCCGAAGCATAATGATTGGAAATTGTGCCTATTAACAAATCCATTTTTATCAAAAGTTGCCTCATCAGTGTATAAAACATTATGAAAGAAGGTGGCATATTGCATCTCTGGCTCAATTATAAAACTGTAGACGCCTTTGAAAATCGTCATCAGATAATTCCTGGTGCATTTGAACATGATATCCATGAAACTTATTTGTTTTTAAGTGGCATTGGTACTTTACCTAACATATGGCCTTTTCTTTACCTCTTATTGTATACTATTTAATATTATGTATGTTAGTTTTTTTTGTAAATAATAAACACATTATTATTATTATTATATTTAAAGAACCAAAACTCAGAATGTTTTTATGTTCCATATACATGTAGGTACATCGAAGTACTTACTCGCAGAATCTGAGCTCGATTGCCTATTCAATTTCTAAGTTACAATTAACTAAAGGTCGAAAAACATGTTTGTCTCGGTCTATGAAAAGATATTATACTTCGATCATTTGATTCGAAATCATCCATGAATATCGGTAATGACATATACCGACCATTCTGTGGATAATTTCTTTAAAAACAGCCAAATAATTCTTGCAAAATTCTGCTTCTGCCAGTTGCGGACTTGGTACACTCAGGGCCAAAAGGCCAAAATTGACAACGTTTTTGTTATAATAACCGCGAATTATTATTTACAATTAATGGCAGCTTTGTTTTAAGACCGCAAGCGCCTTTAATATCTGCCTATTTTCAGATTTCAGTACCTATTTATCGACGTTTGTTTGTCAACGATTTTATTCCCGTGAAGATTTGACTGAATCTGGTGGATGCGCCGGGCGGAACATTGAAAACTGCACGTCTCTTATACAGCGAGTTAGAGATATTGAGAAGATTTCTTCAGATAAATTCAAAATACTTCGAACCTGTCTGTATAATATTTGCTCTTTAAGAAAAATATTCATTGTTAAATTTTATATTTGAAATGTACTTAAAGTCTACCTCGAAATACTTCCAAATCTTGCCAAAGTAGATTACACAGCCACACAAAAAAAATAAAGTTTATTTTCCAAAAGTGAAAGCAACCTATTCTTATGTTTTTTGAGCCACTGATTCCAAATATCACATTAAAAATATATGTTTCACAGCTCAGTTTTTCGCAAATTGACATTTCATTTCATTTCATTCCGGGTTAAATGGCTATTAAATCTAATAGAACGATACGCGTTGAAATGAAACTTCTGAATCGTTTAAAATGGCTCTCGTTACATACTCCCAACGTTCTATCATATCACGGAAATGATGGTGGCCCAAGTAACAATTTAAATGCCAACAAGTATTTATCGGGTTTTATTACAGATTTAAGAAGGTGAATAAACCGAACTGGATTTTATTATTTCTTTTGTGCATACCAGTTGATCTGCATATAATATGTACTTAAAAAAGGCCTTCAAGTTATCTTTAAAGCAATTTGTTAAACCTCTTTGCTCTTTAAGACCTATTGGTTTTATAGCCACTTAATTGCTGCATTATTCAAAACCACAATAAACTCATTAAGTTTTATAGTGGATTTTAAATATTTTAAGTTTTGTGGTAGACATCTATAAATTTTTAGGTTTTAAGGGAGCTTTAAAATATGGTCTTTAAGTACTCCTTATGATCAAGCAATAAAACTAATGACTCTTAAGTAGTCTTACTAAGGGTACTATATGTTATCATAAATACTATTTGCTTTTAACGATAATTGGTAAAGGTTCCTTAAAACCTAATAGCTTTTTGGTAGCTTTATTAAGCTACGTTAAAACTTTTTGGTTTTTATAAAGCACTTATAAATCCTTTGGTTCCCCCACTTACGCCTTTAAATTTTGGGAGAGGTGGCATATAACGCATAGTAAACGTCATTTTGTGATCGCACACTCAAAAACACATGAAATAAATAATGTTTTTTTAGTTTATGTTATATAAGCAAAGCTTCGAGCATATAGGGGAAAATAGAGGTCGCCAATAATCCCCGATTCCTTGGCTGGTGCAAAAAATGATCTCATCCCCGTAGGAGATCCTTTCTAATATGGCGTTTAGTATCATTTGCGTATTGTTTACTTTCGTTTTCTATTGTGTTTTGTGGGTGTTTACTACAGTGTTTACTACGCCTCTCGCGTCCTTCGCCAATATGTGTTGAGAACAAACCATATGCATTGTTGTAAAATAGAAAAGGCACCTCTGTTTTCCCTTATATGCTAGAAAAAGCTAAGTACATTTGTATTGGAGATTGTCAGAGACAATTCTTGAGGGTTTTAAAGAAGAGTAGTAAGGCTGGGTAAAATCTTGCAGGCTTTAAAATAGTAATCAAGTGGAGCAATTGGAATTTAACAAAACCTTTTGTTTTATAAAAATATTTCCTAAAGCCACAAACTCTTAATAGGATATTCTATTAAAATAAACGGTTTTATTAATTTTCAGCCATGTTTTTTTCTGTTAAATGGCAGACATATTTGAATAAAGTTGGGGCAACAGTGTTTAGTTACATTTTTCTTATTCTTACTGTTTACATTTAGCCTGCAACTATCTAAAATGTGTTAATATCTCATATAAACCCCTAAAAAGCCCAAAATCATACTGAGTGAGCTAAAACTAGGGTTACTATTTTCTTTATTAATTGTAAATAATAATTAATAAGCTGACAAATGAAAGGCGCGTAATTTTTTTTAAAGTTTTTTGATATACTTTATCAATAAAGTGGTCTGCGTTGACATTTTTTGATACTAGGTTGTTTATTAATATCAAATTTTAAAACGTTAGCACATGCAGATATTTCAATCGAGGCAGACACATTTTATTATTTGGCGACATTTTCTGATTTAGACAGTTTAAGTGCAACAAGTTTTCGACAAAGAATTATTAAAGACACAATTATTTATGTTGTTCTCAAAGCAGGCTTAAAATTTGATTGCAAGTACTAACGGTTTTAAGAAGATTCTGTAAAAGTTTTTACGGTAGACTTGAAAACATCTTGCAGATTTGGGTTTCTAAAGTACTGTTGGTTTTATTGATAGTTTTAAGGAAGATATTTATAACCTTCATAAAAGGTCTTTTTTTGTTTTATGCCGGGTTTATTGTAGCTTTTGTATTGATATGTGTACAATATTCTCCCTGAAACACTGTTCATCCTAAAAATATGTGTATATATATAGTTTTTCTGTTTAAACATCTAATAAGCATTTAATAAAATTCATTCTTGCGAGCAAGTCTTAGACTTTTGCAGTTTGGGCTTTATCATTATGTTTATAAAAACACCGTTCTTCAGAGAATAATATTTGTTATTCACTAGCCGATACCTACTATCTACTCTCAAGCCCTGGGCTTCTTGTAGATTATCTGCATTTATTTTTCAATTAAATTGCCTTAGAATTATTGTATTATATTGTACTAAGCTGAAAAATAAATATTCTGTTCTATTCTATTCTATATTTTAGGAGGTTATCTAGTATAAACAGTTTTACGATCAGTTTTATTATATAGACTTAATACCTCTTGTAGATTGCGATAAAACTTAAATTGTTACTTGGTACTTCCCCCCCCCCCCCCCCCCAGAAAAAAAAATACTACTACCCTTGTTCTGATTTTTCCATAATACGCTTGTGAGGGCTTGACTGACCCGAGTTATTACGGGGAATATTGATAAGTCGAGTATCTTTTGACCAGGAGACGCCAAAACAACCCCCGGGGGTTGGAACCACCCCCTCCCTGAATGACAAAACATTCCAAAAATACTGCATAAGGGCGACCGAAGAACAGTTTCCTCCAGTTTTCGAGGGCGAGTAACATGATAATTGCAATACTTTCCTCCATTCTTCTGGAACTACTCCTAAATGAAAAAGAACGGCCTCTTGTTCTGATTTTTCCGTACTATGCTTGTGAGGGCTTGACGATCGGGATGATTACGGGAATATTGATAAATCGAGCATCTCTTGACCAGGAGACGCCAAAACAACCTCGAGGGTTGTAACCACTCCCTCCCTGAATGACAAAACATTCGGAAAATACTGTGAAAGAGCTAATGAACGGTTTCCTCCAGTTTTCGAGGGCGAGTAACAGGATAATCGCAATACTTTCCCCCACTCTTCTGGAACTACTTCTAAATAAAAAAAACTACCCCCTCCGTGCTACGCTTGGAGGGCTTTACAGATCGGGTTTATTGCGGAGAATATTGATAAATCGAACGTCTTTTGATCAGGAGACGCCAAAACAACCCCGGGGGTTGTAACACTCCCTCTCTGAATGACAAAACATTCGGAAAATACTACGAAAGGACTGAAGATCGGTTTTACCTGTTATCGAGTCGAGGAACACGCAATTCTTCCTCGCCCTCGATAACAGGGAAATCCTTCTCAGTATTTTCGAAATATTTTGTCATTCAGGAAGGGGGTGGTTCCAACCCCCAGGAGTTGTTTTGGCGTTTCCTGATCAAAGGGTACTCAGTTTATCAACATTCCCTGTAATAACCTCGGTCTGTCAAGCAAGTATGGTACGGAAAAATCAGAAAAAGGGGGTAGTTTCTTCCCATTTAGGAGTAGTTCCAGAAGGGTGGGGAAAAGCACTGCAACCATCGTCTTCCCTGCCCTCGAAAGTGAGAGAGGACCGTTCTGCAGCCCTTTCGCAGTATTTTCGGAATGTTTTGTCATTCAGAGGTGGGGTGGTTCCAACCTCCGGGAATTGTTTTGAAGTCTGATTAAAAGATACTCTATTTATCAATATTTCCTGTAATAACCTCGATCTACCAAGCCCTCACAAGTATAGTACGGAATAATCAGAACAAGGTAGTTTTTTCCATTTAGGGGTAGTTCCAGAAAGGTGGGGAAAAAGGACTGCACCGTCATGTTCCTTGCCCCCGCAAACGAGAGCAGACCGTTCTTCAGCTCTTTCGCAGTATTTTCGGAATGTGTTGTCATTCAGAGGGGGTAGTTTCAACCTCCGGAAGTAGTTTTGGCGTCTCCTGATCAAAAGATACCCGATTTATCAATATTCCCTGTAATAACCCCGATTTGTCAAGCCCTCACAAGCGTAGTACGGAAAAATCAGAACAAGGGGTCGTTTTTTTTTTTCATTTAGAGGTAGTTCCAGAATAATGGGAGAAATTATTGAAGTTATCGTGTTACTCGCCCTCGAAAACTGGAGGAAACCGTTCTTCAGCCCTTTCGCAGAATTTTCGGATTGTTTTGTCATTCAGGGGGTGGTTCCAACCCCTGGAGGTTGTTTAGGCGTCTCTTGGTCAAAAGATACTCGACTTATCAATATTCCCTGTAATAACCCCGATCTGTGATAACCTCCACAAAAGCGTATTATGGGAAAAATCAGAAGTAGGTTTTTTGGGGGAAGAAGTACACCACAATCGTTTCCATGGTACGACAGAACGTTGAGAGTATGTGACGAGAGCCATTGTAAACGATTCAGAAGTTTCATTTCATTACCACTGGCGCGTTTGGAAGTGTTGAAAATATTACTTACAAAAAATTCTTTTGTAAGATAGGTAAGTACAGGGTTATTCATTATATATTGACCTCCCTTTATTTCCGTTATTATAGGTCACGCGATATAACAATGAAGGTTGTTTTTTAATAAAAAACCCTGTATGTTTTTACATATTTTTTTAGATCTTTTTTCTCTGATTTCAAATATATATAAAAAAATTGAAGAAATAATAAAATAATTTAAAAATTCGGTAGACCAATTCCATGGCCACCTTTGGATGCATTTTTGTGGGCGTATCTAAAGAACAAAGAGAATTATAATCATAAAATATTTTATTTTTATTCTTATAATATATCAAACTTTTAATGCCCGATATGTCAAGAAATTTTACCTATCAACCCTTATATATTTGAAATCAGGGAAAAAAGATTTGACAGAATACGTAAAAATATACAGGGTTTTCCATTTAAAAAAACAAGCTTCATTATTATATCACGTGACCTATACAAGCAATTGTTCTTTTAATTGAATTTAAAACAACCTTACAACTTTTATACGAAACTTTTTTTTTATTTTCAATAATAACAGAAATAAAGGAGGTCAATATATAATGAATAAGCCTGTGTGTAAAAATAAATCAAATTTTAATTTTTCTTAAATTATTTCCCCTAATATGCCTCAGTGATTAAAACCTATTAAGGATATAACTAGGGATTGCAATACCGGTTAACAGGGCAAAAAACACATGACGATAATTACCGATTATTTTAATTTTTTACCGGTTATTACGGTAAATTCTGAACTTACGATGTCACGTATTCAACGTTTCTATTTATGTCAGTGACTAGTATTCACTAAATACAGAGTGACTGTCAAAACACTGAGAACTTTTAACAATAAATAAATAATATTATAAAAAGTAAAACCCAAACACCAGAAAAATAAGTAAGAGAGACATTGACAATATCTTGCGACAGGAAATTATTTCCCTCCCGCAAATATTCGTGGAAAACATTTAGGAGTATGTTATTACCAATTCTTATTCACTTATCGACCTACCAATATCGAGACCTACCAATATCGACTGAGGAATGACATCTTTAGCTGGTGGTGTTCCATGCACAAATATCAGAAGACTAACAGATACAGCTTTGAAAAACTAACCCTTTTAACGGGCTATTTTTAGATTAGGTATTCAGTAGATGCCCTATTTGAGTTTATGTTTATAATTTTTGATATTTAAGTTGATATTTTTGTTATTTACAGAATAATTACTTATTTAAATTTATTTCATTTATATTTTTTCCTTTTCATAAAAAACCTTTTGTTTGTTCATTATATTAATTATACGTAGGTACATAAAAATGTTTTTTTGTTAAATTTAGATAATGTTCTACATGGAAAAGGACAATTGCCATTTTCGCCACCCTAATCATTCATTCTAAAAATTACCGGTAAATAACGGTTAACCGGTTATTTGCATTTTTATTTACCGATTTACCGGTTTTTAAAACTTCCGGTAAATTGCAATACCTAGATATAACCCGGTCAAAGTAGACATTCAAGGTTACAATAATTCACATACAGCTGAAAATTGGTACGAATGCTGGGAACACCATTATAAATGAAATGTGAAAAGTCCTCATCGATCCCACATCTGCAAAAAAAATTATTCAAGGTCAAAGTTCGCAAATATGGGTTTCTTTGCATTTTTCAGCCAAACGGTAAGTTTTATCATAGAAATAGGTCAGACAAAAAAATCATGCAATTAATTATAAAAATTGTTGTTACACTTTTTTCCTAAGAATTACCATTTCTGAGATATAGCGATTTAAAAAGTTGAAAAAGTTGTGTTCTCCATAATATGCACGAGTACGCACCTATATACATCATTGGACCCGTAATACAAGTAAAAATATTGGTCTGTATAACTTATACGTACAAATTGTACGATTCTGGGAATATAAACACAAAGGAAACCCAGTCCCTCATTTTATATGCCCGTATAACCTTGTGCAACATCTGTCTGCTATTCAATTGTCCGCGTGGCAACGCTCGTATACCTGCTCCTTTTTCAAAGGCCTAAACGAAATACTATTAGTCTTGAACGTTCCTTCGTAGTGAAAACTCGTGGTTATTGCTAATATTTCCTAACAAAGTTTGTGCGATTTTTAGTTTTTAAAATAAAATGTCGCAATTTTACTTCATTTGTAGTAAACCTTTGACTGAAAGTGAAATTGTTACTGTTAATCATGGCATGAAGATGTTGATTGATGCAAGTGTTGAAAGAGGTGATGAATTTTCGGAATACCAGAAATCTGTGACAATTCATGTGCAGTCGTAAAAAGTACACTCGAAAGAGTACTACTGCTGCAGTTAAAAGACAACACGAAGAACAAGCCAGTCCATCTAAAATAAGTCCTCCTCGTACTAGAGCACGCGTAAGTGAATCATCTTTTTGTTTTAAACAATGTTGCTTATTTTGCGGAAATGAATTGAATGAAGAGTATGAAAAGAAAAAAGCACTGGATTCTCGGCGTAAAATTTTTAAAGTAACTACACTTTCATTCAAAGAATTTACTCTGAAAGTAGCTCAGACTCGTTCTGATGATCTAGCAAAAGCTGTTACTGCTCGAATTGGGTTTGAATATGATTTAGTTGCTGCTGAGGCTAAGTATCATAATGATTGTTACAATTCCTTCTTGAGAACGACCACTGGGGGTAAAGTCGGTCGTCCTCCTACGAATCTTGCAATGGAAGAAATATTTAGATACATTGAAAATAGCGATGATTGTCACTTTACATTAGACCAAGTCAAAAATAAACGAATAGTTTTCCCCAATTACTCATAATTCACACCGCTTTCATAGTTTCCATTAGTACCATTTTTTATTTAATACAACATTATTCAATTAAACAGGACCACAATAGATCGTGGAATAGGCCTACCGGGGAAACCACGTTAAAAAAAAACGCGCCAAGTACACTACCTCACAGGTGGCGTGGAAAAGTGTGCATATTATGGAGAACACAATTTTTTCAACTTTTTGAATCGCTATATCTCAGAAATGGTGATTCTTACGAAAAAAAAAAAAATTTTTATAGATAATTGCATGATCTACAATTTTTGTTTGACCTATTTTTATGATAAAACTTACCGTTTGGCTGAAAAATGCAGAAAACCCATATTTGCGAACTTTGACCTTGAATAATTTTTTTGGCAGATGTGGGATCGATGAGGACTTTTCACATTTCATTTATAATGGTGTTCCCAACATTTGTACTAATTTTCAGCTCTATGCGAATTATTGTAAGCTTACCCCCATTTTTTTGAGCTATTTTGAGCTGGTTAATAACTGAAAAAAATATGTATTTTCAAAAAACAGGTAATTTTACCTGGTGCTTGTGTGGTAGGAGGAGGATCAGTCACAAATTTTCCCGTTGCTACATCGCAACTACTATCATTAACACATGCTTGTTGTACAGTATTAAAAGCTTGTCCGGAGGGACAAGAATATACATTCAAATTATACCACCATAAGAATGGGTCACACCGATAATACTGGCTGCAATTCTGAGCAGGATACACACTTGCATTATTACACTGTGCAGGAGGTGTTACTGAAACATAGACCAAATTAACTTAACAACTTACCTCCAATATCCAAAATTCTCTGAATAAGGAGAAGTAACACCATAGTGGACTCGAAAGGGTGTCTCTGGAGGACTTCTGTGTAGTGCTATGTGGTGAGGCATACATCGAATCAGCCCAAAATGTGATAGTAAAGAGTAAATACATGGATGGCAATATACAAATATGTGTTAGTTTACAGGGTGCGCCACTTAAAACTTCCCAGACTTGTAACTTTTTTATTTTTGAAGCGATGACCATGTTGGGGACATCAAAGTGTAACTGGATCGCGCTCGTTTTTAAATATAACTAGAATGGGCTAAAGCCCATTCTATCTCCTGCAGAGGGCTTGAGTGCTTCGCACTCAATTTGAGCGCTCAGCGCTCAGTTTCACGTTTCAATCAATTTAAAAGTTTAATGAAAATTTGTCTTTTTTCCGTATATTTGAAATTTCTTTAAAATTTGACATATTTCTGAAAATTTAACATTTTTTAATAATTTTACCTTTTTTAAAAAATTTGACATTTTTTAGAAATTTTACATTTTTTAGAAATTTTACGTTTTTTTAAACATTTTACATTTTTTTAAAACTGACATTTTTGAAGATGACATTTTTAAAAATTTTGGCAATTTTTTGAAAATTTGACAACTTAAGAAATTTCATTATTTTAAAAAATTTGACATTTTCTGAAAATTTGACTTTTTTTGAAAATTTTGTATTCCAAAAATTTGACGTTTTTTGAAAATTTTACATTTTCTGAAAATTACATTTTTCTGAAAAGTGACATTTCTTTGAAAATTTGACATTTTATCGAAAATTTGGCATTTTTCTGAAGAGTGACATTTCACCGAAAATTTGACATTTTCCCGAATTTTTAACATTTTTCTGAAAAAAAAGAATTTTTTCGTGACTCGTCTTTTACAAATATTTTTTTGATATCACCGGTTCGCCCGTTATAAGAATTTTAGGTTCTTGTGACGTCATCAGGACGTAGGTCTATTTTTCACCCATTCAGATTCCGTATTCGATAATACCACCCACGTGTCAAGTATGAAATCGATATCTACTCCCGTTCGTCTGGTCTCTTATAATAATATTTTTGTATACAAATAATTAGATATGTAACTAAAAAAAAATTAATGCAAGAGAAGTTAGTAAAAAATGAATGAATGATTGATGTTAATTAATAGTATATTGTGTATTTAGGTGTGAAAGCAATACATTCCCGGATGACGATGCAAATTGTTGGCCGAGGCGGTAGCCGAGGCCAATAAGCATCGAAGTCGGGGAATGTTGTTTCACACCGAAGTACACATACTATTTTTTCTGAAATCACAATCAATATTATTATAAATTAAGGAATTTGTATTAATGCATAACATTTCTTCATTACAATCTAACTGCTTACTAATAAATGCAATTTTAATGTAAGTTGGTTTGTCTGCGTGTATTTATTTACTGTCTAAACTATACATAAAAAACAGTACGGGAATGTTACTTTCCCGGCCTAGGCCGGGAAAGTAATATTCTCGTACGGTTTTGTTGATCGTTGCTTGGCAATGGATCTTTTCCGGTCTATTTTCTAATAGTTTCTTAGCAACGGACTAAAATACTCGAATTGTGCATTTTTCGATCTGAAATCGCGCCGAAAATAGTAGTTCGAAAATAACTTGTACATTCTTTCTAGAACTGAAACTGATTGATTACAAAAGAAATATTTTATCTATATTTAATTTCTGTTTTGTTTCAAAATGCTATTTATTCGATCATGTAATTCAATACTGCATGCATTAGTTGGAGTAGTTGTTTTAATCTTCTCCAAAAATGTACATTTTAAAGTTTTGTTTTACCTAAAACTTAGATAAACGACTATCTTTGCTGTCTCTTATCCTCATAAGATACCGTACGTTGAGGTAAGAATGACGAATATTAAAATACAATACCTGGAGCAACAGTAGTCGTTGTAGAAGAGGCATCTATACACCTGTAAAAATAATTCATTTATTTTGCTTTATAACAAAAAACTACATGCAGTTCTAAGTACTAATAGTTAAAAAAATATGCACAGGGTAATCATCCTACAGAAAAGATAATGAATAGATGAAAGGTGCTAAATAGAGAGGGAAGTTTTGCGTAAAAACTTTTACAGAGTTTTATAAATATTTTATAAGACATTATCTCGGCCCAGTAAACAATAAAATATGATCAGCATTAATATTGAAATTTAATAATCTGACGAATCTGTTCTGTAACTCTTCCAATCTAACTTTATAGATGTTATAATATAGATTCCACATCACTCATGTGAAATTTAATCTTTTGCATACAAATACGTAAGATATTGATTTTAGTTTCATTTAACTTCTGAATTCTTTGCGAGTCCTTGTGGCTTGTGGTCCTTTCAAGCAAATCAATAAGTATAACCATTCTAATAATAAATTTAATATAAACATAATTAAAATTAATACTGTTCACATAGTGGTGACACAATTTTTTGGGATTGGTACTAATAAAGTGCTGTTTTGATTTATTTAGATTATCACTAATTGATTTTTCATAAGCCACATTATCTTTATGATGTTTAAGTTATTAATAATAACCCGATGCCGCTTTTGATTTACGAATATAGATACAAAGAATGTATTTTATCCTTGAAATGAAAACACGATAACTACGAACAAAAGAAATAAGATAAACTTGTCCAGGGAATGGTAGGATATCAAGATAGAAGAAGTTATGATCCAAGCGGCGACCATATGGGAAAAGGTGCATTTTAAAAACCCCCGTATCTGCCTAATCTGATGACTGATGATATTTTAATAAGTACATTGTTAGGACACTTTGGGGAGCGTCATATTGGACTTTTTATGGTACAATAGTGCTCTTAATTCCCTGTTCAACGATGTGTCACAATGTCAGAAGAAATTAATATATTAGGCTATGAAAAATGAAAAAATTCTTAAAAAATTTGAATTTGTTATTTTTTTGCAAATCCGGTTGTCTACACGAAATCTTGGTTAGTGATTCCTTACGGGAAAATGTGTATCCCGGAAACTCAAGCAGTGGTTCTAGCATGTATTTTCTAATGCATATCACATTTATAACAGAAATGCAAAACTATGAAAAAAATAACTTACACGTATGATCCGGTTTCTGTACACACAGTTCCATCCGGACAAGTATTTATACCATTTGCGAAAACAATTTCATCGCCATTGACGAAACAAATTTGATATGTTGTGTCTGTGATACATTGGGCGTTATTGTTTGCTCCACATCCCTCCACGTGGACGAATCCTGCAGCCACAAGGATAACCTTCAATTGAAATTAGTAGTTTTATTCTAAAAGTCTGTTTTTTCTCTTCAAATACTTTAAAAATTATTAATAAGAAACCATTTTGAGTCCATGGCTCAGAACAAAAGACAAATAATATAATAATCGGGGATTTCCTCGGATTTCCTTAAGATTTTCTCGGATTTCTTTAAAATTTACTCGATTTTTTTTTTCAAAAAAATGTTTGAACAGAGGGGAAAGAAATCCGAAAAGCAATAGATTTCCTGGGATTTCCTAAGATATCTTCGGATTTACTAAGATTTCCTGGAATTGCCTAAGATTTCTTCTAGATTTCCTCGGATTTCCTTAGATTTCTTCGGATTTCCTTAAGATTTCCTCGGGATTTCCTAAGATTTCCTCAGATTGCCTGCGATTTCCTTAAGATTTCTCCGGATTTCCTTAAGATTTCCTCGAATTTTTTTCAAAAAAACTTTTGAAGAGCGAGGATCCAAAAAGCAAAATATTTCCTGAGATTGAATATAGATTTCCTAGGATTTTCTCGGATTTACTAAGATTTCCTCGGATTGCCTTCTGAGTGTACACCAGATTTCCTTCGCGGTTTGCCCCTCGAATACTTTACTCTTGGTAAAGTTTTATATTTTCTTAATTTCTGATCATAATTCGGAAAATGGATAAAAACTTTTCAGAATTAGCAGAATTTTTTCTAAAGAGTAACTTTTTAACGAAAACCCCAAAAATAAAAAGTTTGCAAGTATAATTAAGTCCATCCGTGGACACACTGTATATATGTAGGCTTTAGCGTCAGTTTGTTATCAGGATTTTGTAATGCATACATTACAAATAGAAAGAAGATTAATGATTATCTTATTTTCTTTAGAATTATTTTTTTATTGTAGTTTGTATACTGTATATACAGGATGTTCCTTAATGACGTGCTAATATTTCAGGGTGTGATTCCGTAGGTCATTTTATGAAGAAAAGTTCATATGAACGGCTTACATTTTTTGGTACAGGGTTGAATTTTTTTTAAATCGTTATTTTTTAATATCTCGGAAAGTACTTTAGATATTGTTTTCAATTTTGGTATGTGTTAATAGGATATAAAACCACATATTTTAGTTAGAAAAATTATTTTATCGCTCTACCAGTGGCGTCCCTGCAAACATGTCCTCTGATATTTTTTACCAAAATAGTGGTACCGCCACTGACACTTTTCCATGTGGATATTTTTTCTGATTAGCCTGGTAAATTCTACATGAAAACGGTCTCTTGCTTTTTTTTCGTCAGACACGCAACAGTTCTTGATTAAAACAATTAAATTCAAATTGATACTAATTACTTCCATGTCCAGTGGAAGTATAGTAACGACAAAAAATTTTTAAAAATTTTTTATTGTCCAAATAGGCTTAAAATGTCATGAAACGTCGAGATTTTAAGTTTGAGCAAAAAAAAATTTCTGTCTGTCTGTAACTTTTTTTTGTGCGCACGTTTACTCTGGAACCGTTTAAGATATTGACTTGAAACTTGGTACACATATGTACTCTAACGAGATCTAGAACTAGATTATATTTTCATCTTGTTCCGTCGAAGGGTTGGGGGGTAAATTGGGGTAAATTTGGGGTAAATGGGTAAATCAAGCAGGTAAGAGTCCATGAAATTGGTATTTAGTATACACAAGAGAAGCTAAGGTCTCAAAAAAATTTTTGGCATTAGCCACCCCCATTACCACCCCCACCTCCTTATTAAAGGGGATGAAAAAAAATTATGATTTAGTGTATGTACAGGAACCAGAAACCTCAAAATATTTTTTTACTTCATCCACCCCCCACTACTACCCCGCTATCACCACCCCCCTCACCCCACTACCGATGTGGGGTATCGTTTTATGGGTTTTTGGGGTAGAGGATTTCAAATATTATATTATTAAAGTTCCATAAACAATTATTTTCACATACAAAGTTTTTTCGTTGTGAGTGACTTGGATAGAGAATCTGGATGTGGAAGTAGTGATTTCTTGGGCAGCGGTTTTTATTATTAACAATGCTAATACTCCAGCGGTAAAGTAAATAAAGTAAAAAATAAACCAGAAGCTCGCAAAAAATGTTATCTGAAATTTTCCTTCAGTAATTGTTAGTGGAGGGGTTATACATCATAAAACCACAAAAATCCGTTCTGGGGGGGGAAGTGCCCCCCAAAAAATCAAGCCTTATTTTACTGATAACTCGTTAACTGTTCAAGATATAAAAAAATTGCTCATCATAAAAAGAAAGCTTGGCTAATTTCCTAAGAAAAAGTCCTATTGTCCTATGTAATTTGGTTGTATATGCCATGGTTTTGAGAAAATCGATATTGAAAAAAATTCCAAAATTTGTATTTTTAATGCGCGTGAATTTTCGTTTATTTGAAATTTATTGCACGCGGCATATAGAAAAAATTGAATTGCTCGAAAACCATGCAAGCTAGGAAGACAAATCAAAATGGGTTTTAAAGGGGGTATAAAATACTCTCTTGTGTTGCCATTTTCGATGGCTATTGATATTTATTAGTATATAAAAATAACGATTTTCTCGAAAACCATGGCATATACAACAAAATTACAATCGGACTTTTTTTTAGGAAATTAGTCAAGCTTTCTTTTTTATGATGAGCAATTTTTTTTATATCTTCAACGGTTAACGATTTATCAGTAAAATAAGGCTTATTTCACCGAAGGGGTGGTTTTTTGTGGGGTTGCGGCATCTCCCAGAACGGATTTTTGTGGTTTTGTGATGTATAACCCCTTCACTAACAGTTACTGAAGGACAATCTCAGATAACATTTTTTGTGATGGAAATTTTTATAATTATTGGACTATAATGATAAATTTTGATTTATAAAAATTGTTGGAAATGGCCACCTTCACTTAATAGGCATGCTTCCGCCCATTTTCGCATCGAATTCCGCACTCGTTCAAATATTCCCGGCGTATTCCGTATTGTTTCACACGAAGCAACTATTGATTCTTCTTTAAATCTTCTAAAGTGTTAATGGGAGTTTTATACACCGGGGTTTTAAGACGATCTCACAAATAGAAATCTAAACTATTGAGATCGGGGATCCTGCTGACCATTGCTAAGGTCCTCCGCGACTTATCCAACGATTAGGATAAACCACCAGGGCTGGCTCTAGAGAGGGGGGGGAGGCGAAGCGGGCGGCTGCCCTGGACGGCAAAATTCTTCAAATCCACAGTTACCAAAAAATATAAAAAGCTAGGAAACAATTGTTTCACTAATATAGAAATAATAATGTTAACTTTATATAAATAATTGTTATTGTTAGTTTGTATATAAGTAGGTTACACACATTCTGTTTCTTATGTGTGATTTTATTTTTGTCTAATTTCTGTGGTGTGGTACTTTTTTAAAGTTTCAATACGGTTAATTTTTTCAATTATTTTATTTTACCCTTTTAAATACAGTAATCATATTGCTGAAAATCTAAAAATTGCTGTAAACCTTATAACTAAAAAAACAAACCATCAAGAATATTCAGTGTGACTCTTAAAATGTTATAAAAAAATAATGGACTGAAAAGATAGGAGTAAAAATGAGACAGACAGGTAGCGGGGTAAATAAAAGACGTGATATCCAACCCAGATTGAAATAAATTAAACTTAATTTTTTATTCAACTTTGTTTTGTACATTCAGAACTGTTTTTATGTTATCCAATCAGGTCCTATGCCTACTGTTAATGCTGGAAAAAATATTATTCAGTACTCTTTAATTCACCTTAGTACTTTTTTGGGGATTTTATAGTTTCTCTATTTGCATTGTCCGTATTTGGCAGACGTCAACTAGAAGTGTCATACTTCACATTTTGTGATCAAGTTTATTAATCTGCTAGTTTTAAATCATGAAAAATTTGATTTTAACGAAAAAATTAAAAGCGGGGTAAAAAAGAGAATAAAGAGACCAAATGGGCAGACTGAAGCAGGCACATTTCAGCTTCTTAATTTAGGAGAAGCTAGCCCTTCTGCAAACCCCTTCTTGTTTAGTAAAAAATCTGAATAAATTATACATAAAAGTCTTATTTTTGCACTTCCATTTGTACGACGTCAATAAGAATGGGAATGAATCACGTGTCTTTCATTTGCCCTCCACTGTCTTTTTTACCCCACTTGGAGGGTAAAAATGAGATACTGTTTATTTTTGTTTATATCAGTTATAGACCAGGGTCGATAATTTTGAAAATGGTAAAAAGTGAAAAAAAATTATAGTAGGATGAAACCCATTGGAAAAGGTAGGGAATATAAAAAAAATGAAAGGAAAAATAATTTACGGGCGATCTGAGGTCGGGAAGGGGAAGGGGGTGAGTTTTTAAGGGTAAAAAACGGTTTATCTCGATTTCCGGCAAAACTACAAGTCCTATGAAAAAAAGTTAAATGGCAAAGTTGTAGGTAATAAAAAGATCTACAACTTTTATTTTTACACTTTTTTCACATAACCTCAAAATTTATGTGAAAAATTCAGTTTTTGGTTTTTTATTTTTATTTTTTGCAAAAAAATTTATTTTTTCACGAAATTTGGTGAAAACTTACCTTTTTATGTCCCAAACACACAGTAATTTTTTTGATTTAAAATATTCGTTTTTTCACCTTATTTTGACTTAATATCGAAAAAGCACCCTAATTTTCAATCGAAAATTCTCACGTCAAAATATCTGCTTTTTTAAAAAAGTCGGTGGGCTTTTTGTTCGTTGAAATCTCTACTTTCTGATGGTATAAAAAATACATTACTATGGTAAATGTTCTCAGAAAATGCAAATAAACGAAAAAAACTCGAATCCGAAAATTTTTTTTTAAATCATTATGTACAATTTTGAGCTATTTTTTAAAATTTACACTTTAATTACTCGAAAAACGTAAGATTTCATGTTACATTGATAAACAAAAAAATTACAAATCCATAAAACATAAAGATTGCAAAAAACATGCGAAAATAGTTGTTCTAAATATTAAAAATAGGATTTAAAGGGGATTTCATCTAAAAAATGTGCCTGCTGCAATTTTTTTCAGTAATAAAGTTGATTTATTAAATTCTAATTACATTTATATCATAGAAAATCTCATAATATATATATATATATTCATGTAAATCGTACTATTGAATTTAGATACTTTATACTGATATTATAATTTTTTTAAATACAATAATCTTGTTATTTATAAATACCTTATCTTGCATTCTAATCACTTCTCCATTAGTTTTTGTCTCTTTGATGGCATTTCTTCATCGTTAGATTCGACAAACCTTCCCGATTCTAGTGGATCTTCGAAATCTTCAAGACCATCACCGTCTTCGTCTCCAATATTATTTCCGGTCTGCATTGGTTCTTCATCCACAATTTCATCTGAATCATCAACTTCCTCGTAGATTTTTTCTTCCACAGTGGAGCATGTTTCAGAACCATGACGATTTGAGCATAAATTTGTACATTTTAAACCATGTTTTCGGCAGCCACATTTTAAACTGTTACATCCAGTTTCACAGCTGCAGCAAATAGTTTTGAGCAATATTTCCGGAATTAATTGCTTTTCTGTAAATTTGGGCATAATGCCCCTTTGATGTTGCTTCCAGCATCAACCTGTTGCTGTCAGTTCATTACCCAGCCAAGTCTGAAGCTGATAATATGCCCTGTAACAATGTTGTTCTGCTGCACCTTCTGTGGGTGGGAGATTTGCCAATATGAAAGATTTAATTATTGCCAATTGATATTTTTGAAATCTTAATTGATTCAGTGTTATAGTATCATTTTTACAAGATTCTACAACTTTCTCAAAATATTGTAGATGTCTTATTAAACATTAACTTTATTAACTTATTTGGTTGTTAATTATAGTAGTATATTTCGATTAGCAATTATTTTGTTTATCAATGTAACATGAAATCTTACGTTTTTTGAGTAATTAAAGTGTAAATTTTAATAAATAGCTCAAAATTGTACATAATGATTAAAAAAAAAATTTTCGGATTCGAGTTTTTTTCGTTTATTTGCATTTTCTGAGAACATTATATTTTTTTTTATACCATCAGAAAGTAGAGATTTCAACGAACAAAAAGCCCACCGACTTTTTTAAAAAAGCAGATATTTTGACATGAGAATTTTCGATTGAAAATTAGGGTGCTTTTTCGATATTAAATCAAAATAAGGTGAAAAAATGAATATTTTAAATCAAAAAAATTACTGTGTGTTTGGGACATAAAAAGGTAAGTTTTCACCAAATTTCGTGAAAAAATAAATTTTTTTGCAAAAGATAAAAATAAAAAACCAAAAACTTGGTTATTTGAATTTTTCACATAAATTTTGAGGTTATGTGAAAAAAGTGTAAAAACAAAAGTTGTAGATCTTTTTATTACCTACAACTTTGCCATTTAACTTTTTTTCATAGGACTTGTAGTTTTGCCGGAAATCGAGATAAACCGTTTTTTACCCTTAAAAACTCACCCCTTTCCCCTTCCCGACCTCAGATCGCCCTTAAATTATTTTTCCTTTCATTTTTGTTATATTCTCTACCTTTTCCAATGGGTTTCATCCTACTATAATTTTTTTTGGTCTCAAAAATTATCGACCCTGGTCTATTAACGGTACTTTTTAGTAAAAAGATACATAGAAATATAATTCTTCCTGTCATTTTTACATATGATGCCAATCTTTCATTAAATATGACTCGATTCTAAGCAACCTAAAAATTGAAAGATGTCATTTTGTCTCATTTTTATCCTGCCTGACCCTAATGTTATTTATATAAGAGAGGGGCGGCAAAATGAAACTGTGCCCGGGGCGGCAAAATACCTGGAGCCAGCCCTGTAAACCACATGTAAATGGTCGCGAACAATTACACTAAAATGAACAGGAGCTTCATTGTGTATGTACCACATTTGATATTTGATTCCTTAACGCAATTAGTACATCTTCAAACAACACAGGTAGTTCTTCTTGAAGAAAATGCAGATAAGATTGTCTATTAAGGCATTTTGGCAGAAAAAAAGAGCCTATAAGATTATTACCAATAATTCCTAACCGAAAATTTCTATTGGAAATGGGTTTCAGTTATGGCATGGAGGTGTTTATTAGCAGTGACGTAGCCAGGGGAGGGGTCCAGGGGGTCCGGACCCCCCCGAAATTAGTTGACATTTAAATAATTGACAGACATGATATTTAAAATTATGATATTAATTTTCGGTTTTTGTTGAAAATTTTTCTGGTTGATTTAAAATTTCCATTCCAGCCAGCCCTGTTGCAAATCGTGATGTGGTTTCCTGCAATTTTATTGCAGCAATATTAATAGGGCGGAGTCAACAACGTGCCAATTTGACGCAATCTAGCGCAATCTGAATCTGATTTTTAGTCTTCAGTAACCTGCTACATATGACTGATGTGATGTGATTGTAGAAATCTAGTTCCTTTTCATAATGAAGCGTTCCACAGGTACAATCGGCGTCAGCTTAAAGTCACCGCTGCTGGAGATGCTCTCTTTCTAACACACTCCACTACAAATAAGGTTAGAAAGGGAGCATCTCTAACGGTGGTGAGTTTAAGGTGACGCCGATTGTACCTCAATTACATCTTTTTTCAAAAAAATAAACAGAACTGAACAAGATGAAGTAAATTGTTTCTTTATAGTTTACTACAGGGCCGTTCCTAGATAAGCTTGGTCGCCTGCGTGTGGGACCAACATTAGCGCGCCCCGCTCATTAAAAAAAAAAACAATGCATTTCAATAAGTGATATTATTATATTTGAAATAATTTCTATTTTGAGCAGAGCCACTTAGAACTCTGATCGCCAATTCTCGAAAAGAAATGGATAAATTGGAATTCTTGTAAAAAACGATTTATAGGTGGAATAACTTTTCAAAGAGACAGAATTTCAACGCCTTCAGTGAGCTGGGCCTCGAAAATATAAATCGACTGAAGGGACTTTATTTAGAGTGCGGTAATTTGAAAGCACATTTAATTTAAAGATTTTTTTGTCATATATCCCAACCGGATTACTGTACTCGTATCTGGGTAATACCTTCAAAATGTTCGGACCCCCCCCCCCCCCCCGAAATAAAATCCTGGCTACGTCACTGTTATTAGCCCACAAATGAGTATTATGAAAATTTTAAATAGCATTCATAGAGAAATTTGCTTCGTCTGTGAATATAAGTTGTTACTAACTGCGGATTTAGTGTAACATTCTGAAGATACCTGTACTCTTAGAATGTCGTACGAATATAACAAAAAATCAACCAAAATTCGCCAAACGATTTGATGACAAATATTCAGAGCTCTAGCAATCTTCCCCGTACTCGTCTCAGGATGTTCGTCGATTTCGTGCAGCACCGCTTCCTCAATTTTGGGTGTTCTGACAGTTCGAGGTCGAGGTCTACCTTCCGATGTACCTTTTTTACCAGTTTCACAAAGACGGCGATGAATAGTCGAAATGAAAAATCGGCTGTCTGGCAAGGCACGATTAGGAAATCTTTCCTGATACATACTTCTGGTTTTGTTGCATTAGCATCTGCGAGACCATATACGTAATGCATTGTCGCCATTTGAGCATTCGTATAATTCACTCTATTTACTGAGATATTCGAATAAAAACAGAGAAAAAATAAAATAAATTCAATGAAACACTAAAAATCGAAGAAATAATACGATGAGATGGTTTTGAACACCAGCGTACTTTATGTCAACAAATATTGTTTTGTAAAAACGTAATTTATTCCAAGATAACTAAAATTACACCGGCACACAAAAAAAATAAAAGTCGAGTGCTAGAAGGCAGACCTATGTACTCTCATGCATTTTGACCTGCTGAACACGAATCCGATGTCCGTTTTGCCCGATTGGCTCTTGCATTTTTGCTAACCTCAAAATACACCATAAAATGCCAGAAAAATCCCAAACAAGTAAATAAAAGGCTTAAATGAGCTGATCACTAGATCTGTACGTAATTTGGGACGCTGAAACTGAATACGAGGTCAGAATTAGTCGATCAATTAAGAATTTTGTCATCACCTCAAAAAACACCTAAAAAATACCCGAAAAATTCCAAACAAGTAAATAAAAAGCTTTCAGGAACTGATCACTATATCTATACGTAATTTGGGGCACTGAAACCTAATCCAAGGTCAGAATTTATGCGCGACGATCGAATATCTTGTAAAATCCATATTTAGGATGAAAACGTACCCAAAAATGACTGAATCATAGCCCGAAATTGACTTTGCTCTACATAGTATCTGAACATTTAATTTCCGAATATTTTCACGAGCTGAAGACAATACCGTAGTCAGAATTAAAGCGCATTCTGCATACTTCATGGAGAAATATCATTATCTAAAGGAAAATATTACTGAATAGTGACATTTTTAGGAAACATTTTTCGGGCAAAGTTTGCTCTGTTGAGAGAGGAATATCGTTTGGACTTAATATTTACCTACACCCTCCCTTGATGATTTTTTCTTTTTTTTTCTTAGAGCTCTTTAAGATTGTATAATTTTCTTTATTCTGTTTGATTGCCATATGCCATTTTTTCTTTTTCTATTTTTGCGACAAGGACACCTCCACGTGGTGACGGCGGGCAACGATTTATTTCGGCTAAGTTCCTAGGTAAAAAAATGCCGTCATGGCAAAAGTAGAGAAAAAGTTTACGATGCAGGGGAGGGAAACCTCAGTATCGGCGGCCGGCCAGGTTGGAAAAGCGGGACAGCGGGCGTCGTCATCATGCAACCGCAGATCTAGTGAAGTGGGAAACTTGGCTTTTCATTAGTATAGGACTACAAGAAATTTGCACAACTGTGTAAATAATGCGAATTCCCTCTGTTTTGTTTGTAGTAAATTAAATGGCATATGACAATCAAACAGAATAAAGAAAACTATACAATTCTAAACAGCTCTAAGAAAAAAAAGTAAAAAATCATCAAGGGAGGGAGTGTAGGTAAATGTAAAGTCCAAACGATATTCCCCTCTCAACAGAGCAAACTTTGTCCGAATTTTTCCTAAAAATGTCACTGTTCGGTAATATTTTCCTTTAGATACTTGAAAATTTAAAAATTACCCATCTCGCTTACTAGAGTTGATGAGAATATATTCTGAAATGATATTTCTCTATGAAGTTTGCAGATTGCGCTTTAATTTTAACTCCGGTATTGTGTTCAGCTCGTGAAAATACGTCGGAAATTATATGTTCAGATATTATGTAGAGCAGAGTCAATTTCAGGCTATGACTCAGTCATTTTTGAGTACGTTTTCATCCTAAATATGGATTTTACAAGATATTCGATCGTCGCGCATAAATTCTGACCTCATATTCAGTTTCAGCGCCCCAAATTACGTATAGATATAGTGATCAGCTCATTTAAGCTTTTTATTTACTTGTTTGTGATTTTTCGGGCATTTTCAGGTGTATTTTGAGGTTAGCAAAAATGCAAGAGCCAATAGGGCAAAACGGATATCGGATTCGTGTTCAGCGGGGCCAAATGCATGGGAGTACATAGGTCTGCCTTCTAGCACTCGACTTTTATTTTTTTGTGTGTGCCTGCTAAATGAACCAATTTGAATTTAATTGTTTCAATCAAGAAAAACGAGAAAAACGCAAGAGACCGTTTTCATGTAGAATTGACCCGGTTAATAAGAAAAAATATCCACATGGAGAAATGCCAGTGGCGCACCACTTTTTTGGTAAAAAATATCAGAGGACATGTTTGCAGGGACGCCACTGGTGGAGCGATAAAATAACTTTTCTAACTAAAATATGTGGTTTTATATCCCATTAAAACATACCAAAATTGAAAATAACATCTAAAGTACTTTCTGAGATATTAAAAAATAACGATTTAAACAAAAATTCAACACCCTGTAGCAAAAAATTTCAGCCGTTGCGAACATATGTTCGTCTGAACTTTTTTTCATAAAATGACCTAAGGAATCTGAAATATTAGCACCTCATTAAGGAACACCATGTTTGCTTTGGAGACAGTTTGTCTCAGGATTTTGTATTTTATACATTACAAATAGGAAGAAGATTAATAATTATCCTGTTTTCTTTCGAAGGTGCTTTTTGAAACTCTTCGCAAAGTACAACTGAAATAACCATTTTTACCGGTAAATTATTTGTGGAGTTCATATTATACAGGGTATTTCACGACCGAGTGTACATAACTTAACCAGTTAGAAGACATCAAGGCGATTTATAATCACTCAACAACATGCCCTCTAGATCATTCATAAAAAAGATACAGGATGTTTTGTAGATTTTTTCCAAAACTTCGAATCCTTCTATTTTTCTAACGGTTGGACAGAATTCAATAAAGTTCACCAACACTAACTAGGGTGGAGCGAAAGTAGGCACAAAAAAACAAATTTTTGAAAACGAAGTTACCTGTGTATGCAAAAGATGCGTTTTGAGATTCTTAGTCACCCAAAAAAATCTGGATGTCCTAAGATGATTTCTTCGGCTGCCGAAATGACTTTGAAAATTGGAAAAAAACAAAAAAAAAAATCGAAATAGATAAAACACCCAAACATGCAACTCTCAGCCAGTTTTTGTTCAAAAATTACCCAGAACTCGCTACGTGGATGTGGCTGCATCTCTAGTTCTAACTCTCCCGCCCGTAAAGTAAAAACTTCTATTTTATTTGTCCTAGAACTTGTAAAAATTGTTTTTTTTTGTTTCAAATTGCGGCAAAATATCTCTTGATTTGATACGAGCCGTTATGAACCCTTCTCGTACTTCGGTGCCATAAATTACTAGAGAGGCGTCGGTGACTAGTTTAATGCATCGCTCCACTGTCTACGAATGGCAAGGAAATTTTACCATTATATATTTACCAGTATTTCATCCGGAACCAGAGAAATCATGTTGGTTAATTCTTCATTTGACATATTCATCGGGAACGGGGCCCACTTATAGTAACATTCTGCCAGTCAATTAAGTCCACATAATCAAAGATTAGTTTACTCACCCGAAATACCCCGATACCCTCGGTTCTTGCAGTTGATCTTCTACATTTCAAAATTTTTCTTAAGGCCAGCTCTCGAATGTATTTGCTATCATGTCCTAAAATTGCTATCAAAAGGTTTTCTGGATGGCCAAAATATCCGTTTCTCTCAATTATGGGATCTATTACTTCCTTGTGTTCATCAGAGAGGTAGCGAGATCTTCTGAATGCTAAATAAGTGCCGAGCACCATATTCACAAGACCAATGACATTTAATTTTAAACCAGCATAAGGCATGCATCTTGACTATAAATCCAGTCAATATTTTAAGGTTTTGAAAGGGATCTTTGTTGGAAACATATAATCTTAGAACTCTGTTGGCTGTGGTAAGCCATCTGGCGTGAGATATTTTCCCTGGAGCTTTTAGAGCTAAATTGTCTCTTAAAATTCCGCTTGAGATTGCCTGACACATTTCATACATGTACTTTTGGTCAAAAAAACTTTTCAAATTAACCAAAGGTAAAGAAGTCTCAATTTTTCCAAAGTCTTTCACACGATTCAAGTGCCTTGCCTTTTTCTCCGGAAAATCCTTTTGGTCCAGTAGTTCTTCCGTCTAAATGGTTCATTAGGTGATGCAGCGGTAATTCGTTAGTGTGGAGTTAACAAATCATCCACTGCAATGGCTTCCTTAGATCCGATTCTAAACCTTGAATGACTCCGTTTTTTAAACACTCCGTCTACTGCGATTCTGTGTATGTGTGTCACGTGTGATGTGTGTTGTGTATTAACGTCAATCAGAAGTGGGGGCAGTGCGCAACGTAAAATTGAAGCGGTATTTGAAAATATAAATGAGTATAAATCTTGATAACATCATTCGTTTATTACCAATTTCATTAAAAACTAGTTATATGTAACAATAATAACATAAACTATGATTTTGGTGAAAATGTGATCAAAATTTTAAATAAAAAAATATTTTGAATTTCCAAAATTTTGAGGCGGTTTCGGCAGCCGAATATGTCAGTTTTGGGAGCTCTGATTTTAGTCACTTATTTAGGTGTATAAGAGGCACCTTTTAAGCACACAGGGTGTCTAAGTTTCAACATTTAAAGAAATCGCTCCACCCCTAAGTAACACTCTAAGGGCGTTTTTTCACTGGCCGAAACGATACCGATTCGTCGTCACCGACACCGATACAACGATATCGGGGCAGCACAAACGTATAATATTATATGGAACTCTTTTTCACTTGCTTATACGATACCGTTTTGCCACATTCTGTCGGCGCCGTGTTATATGATATTCTTCAGTATCGGTATGACATTGTCGGTATCGTGTCGGCCAGTGACAAAACGCCCTAAGGGCGTTTTTTTTTCTGGCCGAAACGATACCGATTCGTCGTCAACGACACCGATACAGCGATATCGGGGCAGCACAAACGCATAAAATTATATGGAACGCTTTTTCACTTGCCGATACGATACCGTTTTGTCACATTTTGTCGGCCCCGTGTTATTATATGCTATTCTTCAGTATCGGTACGACATTGTCGGTATCGTATCGGTATCGTGTCGGCCAGTGAAAAAACGCCCTAAGTCACCTCCGTACAAAGTCATACTGACGGATTTTTTAGTGTAGGTCTGGACTTGAAATATTCGTTTTCTATTCCACTGTAAAAGATCTTCGCACGTTATACAGTTTTTAGGAAATTTTACCTCAAATTATGAGCACATGAGAAATTGAATAAAATAAATATTTAACATTTTTAGGTAGCAATAAATTAACGAAAGCAGAGAGAACGAGGCAACATATGAAATCAACAAATATAATTAATTATTTTTGAAGGTTTATATTTCTTTTTGTTGTTAAATAACTCATATACAATAAAAATAGAACAGATAAAAATCAAATCAAATCAAATTGTTAACTAGGTCATAATCAAACTACAAAATAGGATAAAAAAAATTAACCGTAAATCATAATTTATTTTTAAAATGCCGTCCCCCTTCAATGCATTTTCGTATTCTACGGTTGAATTTAAGAATCGGCTTTTGAAACATTTGTGGATTGTTTGTGATCTCAGTACATGCATTCATTATTCTCTCACTTAATTGAATCCTTGTGTGAATATTTGCGCTTTTAAATAACCCCATAAAAGTAATCCATTGGAGTCAGATCGGGTGATCTTACTTCCACGGAAATAATGGGGAGGTGCGCCATTATGTTAGAATAACATTTCTCATCGGTCGAAATTGTATAATAACCCAGGCAATAAATTCTGTAAGAGGTCCAAGTACACTTGAACTGGTAACTCGCCCTTCAAAAAAGTACAGTCCAACGGCAACACTATTTATGATGGCACACCAAATTTTCAACGAAAATTTCTTTAGGGTTTTCATTAGCCCAAATATCAGAATTTCGAGAATTGTATATTCCACCTCGGGTAAATTAAGCCTCATTTCGGTAAATAATATTCTCTGAACATTGCGTCTATAGTTAATAAACCATTTTACTAAAAAAATGAGGTTAGTCACGTTTTCTGTTTTCGTTCATTTATTGCTTGAAATGTGAAACTTATTTTATGCTCTTTTTCGTGTATTTTCAGAAATTGCGGTCAAATTTGCTAAAAAGTGTATACAGTATGATGTTTTTTACAGTGAAAAAGAAAGCGAATATTTGCAAGGCCAGACCTGCATTAAAAAATTCGTTGGTATAACTTCGTTCGAAGGTGACCTAGAGGGTTAGTGATGAATTTTATTTAATTCTGTCTAACCGTTAGAAGAATAGAAGAACTCAAGTTTTGGGCAAAATCCACAATACACCCTGTATCACTTTAACGAATGGCTCTAGAGGCCATGTTAATGAAATATTATAAATCGCCTTAATATCCTATCTCCATGGTTGAGCTATGTGCACTCGGTAGTTAAACACCATGTATACAGAATAATTGAAAAAAGCTGCTGTGATCGATGAGAAAGTTTTCTTCTTTCGGAATGGTTAACAATTCCGATATTTCGATATTAAATAAAGTCTTTTTTCGCCTAGCATATGTGAAAATGAATCATATTAGCCCTAAAGGTATGACCCAAAGTAATGTTTATCGCAGGCCTGTAGCTAGGGGGGGGAGGGGCAGGACGGGCATTGCCCGTCCTGGAATAGGTTGCGCCCGACCTACGGTGATCGTAATGGGGGCAATTTTAACCGTCTTTTGAATATTTTGAAAGAGATTGGGTAAAAATTGTCCAAATTTTTCGGATTAAAAAGTTTTTTTTGTATTTCTCCCCTCCCGCTTACAAAAACATATTTTTTTTGGATTTCTCCCCCCCCCCTGCTCAACAAAAAATTTTTCGGACTTTTTTACGGGCCCGTCCTGAAAAATTGTTTGCCCGCCCTGAAAGCACTTTCTAGCTACAGGCCTGGTTTATCGTCCCTTGGGCCGCTATAGTTATTTATGTACCAAGGGTTGTAAGTGCACTTTTTTCGCTCAAAAATACAGTTTGGAATCCAAGGCCCGTAGGGCCGAGATTTGCAAGTATTCGAGATTGCAATACCGGTTAGCCGGTTAACCGGTTAACAGGACAAAAAACACATGACGATAATTACCGGTTATTTTAATTTTTTACCGATTATTTCGGTAAATTCTGAACTTACTATATGTCGCGTATTCAACGTTTCTATTTATGTCAGTGACTAGTATTCACTGAATACAGAGTGCCTGTCCCAACACTGACCACTTTTAACAATAAATAATATTATAAAAAGTAAAACAAAATACAAGAGAGAAATTGACAACATCTTGTGACAGGAAATTGAATATTTCACTGCCGCAAATATCAGTGGAATACATTTAGAAGTATGTTATTACCAAGGCTCGGGAGATTTGTCTCTGTGACGGTTAAATCAGGGCTATTTTTTAAAAATATTGTATTTTTAGATTAGGTATTCAGTAAATGCCCTATTAGAGTTTATGTTTATAATTTCTGTTATTTAAGTTGATATTTTTGTTATTTACCGAATAATTATTTATTTAAATCTATTTCATTTATATTTTTTCCTTTTGATAAATTAACTCCTATATAAAAAAGTTTATTTGACTTATTTGACAGTCACATTTTTGTCACTTTAACAGCGATAAAAAAGGTGCATCGTTTTTATCACTGATTAATATATTCTTACTTTATTAACCAATCAAAACGTACATTTTCAAAAAAATCGACCAATAGGATTTGTTTAAAGTGGGAAAAACGGCTATCGATAAGTGGAAAAAATCGAGAAAAATGTATGTTACCTACTTTTTTCGTAGTAGCCATGTGTCAAACTAAAAAAGTCATTGAGATTATTAAAATCTGACATTTCACGTCTTGATTTCTGTACACAAAATAAATGAGAAAAAGCGATTTGGTGATGTTTCACAAGAAAATATTAACGAAGACATGAATGAAAATGTCCCAGTTAAAACGAGAAACACTAAACATTCTATATGGAAACAATTTAAAGCTTTTTGCAAAGAGCATTATTTCCTCGAAAATATATGGCTACTATGATGAACTTGCAAATATTTTGACTGACCGGGGTTATAACATGATAAAGAACATTAGAAAATGTTTTTTTTTTTTAATTATAAATCGTTATTTTTAAAACAGTTTTGTTGTTTTAATAATTATTTTAGATAATATTTTTTAATCATATATTAATCTTCTGTAATACACACGAGGTTGATTTTCTACTTGGGTAAATTTTTTTTGAGTGACTCAAACCTGTCTTCCATGAAAATTATGCTCGAATTAAGGGACATAGGAAAAATCGCCCCACTTCGTGTCGCGATTTTTCCATGACCTTAATTCTCGAATAATTTTCATGGGAAAATAGGTTTTTGTCAAAAAAAAATTTACCCGGTAAAAAATCGACCTCTTGTGTATTAATACCCGATAAAAATGCCTCTTCCTCAAAAGCAGAGTACATCTAGTAGTCGCAGGTCACTTTAAAATATGTACTGTCAGTTATAATTTTTAAGTATTGTGGAAACTATACTGTACAATATGAGTCGTTTTGGGAAAAATAAATAAAGATAATTATGTTGTTGTTCGTTCACATATTCTGTCGTTAATTTATCTTGTCAAAAAACACTCGAGCTTTTCTTTTATGGATAAATTTCTTTTTAACTCAGAATTTTGTCAATCAGTAATTTTGCTCGAAAAACTGACATTTGACAAAACCGCTCAACCTCTGGTCTCGCGATTTTTTCATGTCAATTTTTCTCATAAAATCACTGATTGGCAAAATTATTTCGTTACAAAGAGAAATTTATCCGATAAAAAAACCTTTTGTTTGTTCATTATATTAATTATACGTATATAAAAATGTTTTTTGTTAAATTTAGATAATTTTGTACATGGAAAAAGACAATTGCCATTTTCGCCACCTTAATCATTCATTCTAAAAATTACCGGTAAACACCGGTTAACCGGTTATTTACATTTTTATTTACCGATTTACAGGTTATTAAAACTTCCGGTAAATTGCAATCCCCAATTCGAGACCAAACAATCGCATTGTACAACCCGCGGTGCATATTATATTTTTCGTCATACCCATGAATCATTAAACTAGAAAAAAAACTTGAGAAAAACTAGTGGAAACTATAATTATTTGAGTAAGATTTCATATTTGCTAAGCAAATAGTAAAGGTAAGCTTGAAGTATCCATGGCAACCGTCAATAAAATAAGTTTAGGACGCGGCGGCTTCTATTCAAATGACAACTACTGCCAAGATAAACTAAATCATATTTTTGTAATAATAGCTCTGAACATTTTTGAAAATAATGTCGGATATAGAAGATAAAGTAAGTAAGGCTTGTGTGAATTTACTTCCAAAAAAGTTAAAACATTTAATTTAATACTTGTTGTATAAAAGAGAAAATTTTCCTTTTACTTTATTTCTTTAGGGACCTTATGAAAAATAGCGACCAATTGAATTAGAGTACACTTACGAGGGAGGTATGACGAAAAACTCATAACGACACGATTTTATAGTTTTTCACAATCTAGATACTTTTGACTGGCATTTGCATCATTTGACGTTTCACATAATTTTTCATTAAACGTCAGTTTAAGCCAAAGTTTGGAATGAAAACAGACAACAAAAGTGTAAAATAACAATAAGTTCTGAATAATTGTGATTCTGTAAATAGGAGAAAATGAATAGAATAAATCTTTGTTATATTTTTTCTTTTTTCCATTTTTGTTTAATGCTAGGCGAAAAACAGTTGTGTGTCACACATGCAGAAAACGTATTAGCAACCCTTAGCTATCAGCTGCCCTCGCTTCGCATTTCCGCGGACTAATGCTCGTTTTCTACCCTTGTGACACAATAAACTATAGGAGGATAAATGGCCCCCCAAAAATATTTTTGAGCACCAACTTTTCAACAATGAAAATTTCTTTGATCAAAAAAATTGTTAGCAAAATAAACAATCAATTGGCAATTGTAATCTTCGAATATTGCCTATTTTAGCATCAAAACTGAATGAGAGTGAAATAGTAGATCTTAAAAAAATGTAAAGCTAAGTGAACTTACCCCAAAAAGTAGATTCATGTTGATTGCACTTACAGTAAAAAAAACTCAAATTAAAGCACTGATCGTGTATACCGACAATATATTTCACACTGGTACAATAGTACAATAAAAATACGTATAGTAAATATTTGGCAAATAAAAATTTCACAGAGATAGGTAAATTAATTCTGAAAACTATGAATTGCAGTGAGATTAGAGTTTATTATTTAAAAAAAAAACCTCTTCTATTGACTAGGTAGTCCAAGTTATTTTTATCTCACAGCCATATATTTCATATTCGTTATTAGAAGAAACAAAGAATTACCGCTGCCTTCAGTAGGGTGATCCAAAATATATTTTGTCAAGAAAGTTTAGAGAATATTTCTTGATTTATTTATTGAAATGTCTTGAGACTGGTTTTATACACTTCTAAAGAGTCCATAACAAGAACGGAAAACGTTTCAAAGGCTAAACGATTTCTAAGAGATACACAATATGACAGATTAATTTCAAGGTGAGTCCTTTGGAATACAAAAGTTTAAGATAAGTTTTTGCAAATATTTATTTTAGAACTCTTTGTTCTCTAGCACAACCAAATGTCGATTACCAGGGAATTACAAAGATTAGAAACTGTTGTTTTAGTTAGATTTTCATTCATGATTGAAAAATAATCACTTTAAAACTCGCATATCATTTCATTTATTTCCAAATTATATGTGCAAATATTCCTATCAAACTAAGTGGTAAGCACAAAAAGCAAAAAAAAAACCTGTATTTTTCATATTTATAATAACACCTAACAAGGGATTTGGTCCAGTTCATTTTTGTCGTGTCTGTAGCTGTTCCCGCTACGTAAGCTGTGAAATATCAAAAATACCATCCTTGAAAAGTTTTTTCTAATTGTTTAAACGAATAGGTACTTTTGTACCAAGAAACAAGAAGCTGGTCGTAAATAAATATAGGTATCTATTACAAACTTATTATTTCTTGAAACCAAAGTATTTGTTTTATATGAAGAATTTATTTATTTGTGTATACATTACATATAAAATAGTATATTTTTGATTCAAAACATTTTTTCTGCGCTAACACATAAATACTATTTCCATAGAGCCCAATCGAATGGCTTCACAAAACAATTTTCTCGAGTACCGGGAAATTTATGCAAGTTAAAAAACTGATGAGATATTAATACATACGGTTTTTCACCACTTTCATTTAGTATACTTCCTTAAAACCTCTTACATTATGCCTTGTTCAAGCTTCATTTTTTTCCATTATTTCACATCTGATTAGAGCTATCAAGCATACGTACAGCATACGTAAATAGCGATTGATAAAAGTATTATGTGTATTTTAATTTTTATTTAAATGACTACATTCATTTTAATTTTGAAATTTGAATGAACATTTCAAGAAAAATGGATGGCCAATGCTAGTCCCATTGTTTGGCCGCCAAGATCCCCAGATGGCCGCCGATCATGGAATTTCATTTTTGGGCTCAGATAAAACAAATAGTATATTTGAATGGGATTCCAAATGATGAAGTGTTGAGAATTCGCTATAGAGATGCTATAAATTCTAGTTTCCGAGATAAAAGCAGCTTTCACTGTTCAAATTATCTGAATATCTGATAGACTGAAAGCAAACCGATATTTTTTATGAACAACTTTTTTTAACGAAATTTGTCAATATCTGCAATATGGAATAAGAAAAATTATCGAAGTAGGCAGAGATTAGAGCGCTTTGAAATTTTCCATTCTTACTTTCTGAACAACTTTTCTTAATAACATTTTGTCGTATTTGTTTATCTCCTACAGAAAAAACACTACTTTCTGCTAAATTTCCAAGGCATACTTGACTTTTCGAAACTAAAATTATGGCACAAATTAATATTTCTATCCAAGCAGGGCTGAACTCCAGAAGATGAAACTTCAACTCGAATATTTTCACCTATTCGCACGTGGATCCGGGGACACACTGTATAAAGCTAAGTAATCTCATAAAAATGGGAATTATAATATTAGGAACATGTCATACAGTTTAAATTGGTAGGTCGGATGGTAAAACTCTTACAAAGTCTTTTATCAGGTGAGTAGGAAGATTTGTTTCAGATTGGAAGAAAGAATATTACTTAATCCAATTACGGCTTCCATGTGTAGTTTATGGTTCATCACATATTTTTTAATAACGTGCCATTATGATTGTCAACTCACCTATCTTTCTTTGTATCAATAAATGTCTTTGTAGTGTCTTAGTATGTTCTGGAAACTGAACTGGTATAAAAATAAGAATTCCACATAAATCTAAAAATATGATCTAACAGTTATATTTCTAGGTATGTTGAAGTGTGATTGACAAACGTGTAAGTATTATAGTATTATTTCTATTATTTACTTTTACTGATTATATGTGCTATATTCCACTCTCTACTTGTAGTTAAAATTTGGAGAGCGAAAAAATGCTGGAAATCAAAGTGAAAGCTAGAAAACTAGATGAGTTTGAATTTTTTTAATTTCTAGAGTATTAAAGTTTCGGAAATATGGGATATATGGATATGAGATATTCCGTCTTATAAAATTTCGACCGCTATTTTTAAACTTTCATGTCTCCGAAACTAAAATAAAAAATCAAATTCATCCACAGCTTATAAGATTCGTTTTTGATCTCTAGAACTTTTTTGGCTAAATGTGATACTTTTCTGATTATTCGACGAAAACTGCTTTGAGATGATACCTACCTGTTTTCTCAAGCTAAAATTGCAGTTTTTAGTCATCATAACATAAAAAAGCATCAGTTTATGTGAAAAATTGTATAAAGTCTTTTCTCAAAATTTTATTCTTTCTCAGTTTCAATGGTTTTGATATAAGATGGTAAGCCCTCGCATACCCAAGTAGCAAAGTGTCGTCATTATGACGTCGTTTTAAGGTGATCTGCCGTCAGTAGACGTCATTCGACCAGTTAATGCCGTAATAATGACGTGTGTGGCAGTTCACTTGCCTACTTCTTAAGTATTATTTATAGCATTATTGCTATAACGTGACGTTAGAGTCGTCAGTCGCCATAAAAATGCTGTCATCTAGACGTCATTTTTAGGTGTAGGTGTGGTAGGGTAACATGGTGACGTCAATGACACGTCATTGTTAAGTGATGCAAGTCCCACGTTACAAATTAATTAAGAAGTGAACATAAATATTACACCTTGGCATTGCAAATAAAAAATGTCGAATATAAGTAACAGTTTTTCATATAATAGTGATAATAGAAATTTTGTTTTACTATTTCCAACTATACAGTTTTTAAGTAAATTGAACTAAATCTGTTCAATGATGCAATAAGTTAAATGAAGAGGTCGGCGGTTCGATCTCTGCACATTCTGGATTTTTTTTCGTTAAAAACTTTATCAATAATTGTGGAAAAATATTATAGTGAAAGGTTTGTATCCCTTATCGCAAAATTCACTGTTTACCAATATGTCATATTGGCGTCACATGTATGACGTCAGTGGGCTGTGACATTGTTCGTCAATTTTACGTCATTTTTACGTCACGTTGAAGGTGAAATTGACGTAATGGATGCTGAAAAAGCGACGTCAAAATGACGACACCTTGCTACTTCGGATAATATAGAAACGTTTTTTGATGCGTTTATATTAAACTGAAAAAAAACTAAATTTAATCCATATCACAATCTTTCTAAATTAAAATATGCAGTTACTGTACTGTTATCATTTTAGGCGCCGCGCCATGTTGAAACCGTCATATTTATTAAATTTATTGAAACCAAATATGATATTGAAAAGGTATTATGATAGTCCAGTGTTTGACGGGTTTTCGTTCAGAATTCTTTCGTACAAAACCGATTGACATAAAATTTGGGAATGGCACAAGGAACAAAAGTTATATAGTGCCGATATGTGCTTTTACCCTGGAGGTAACACTGTTTAACGAATAAATTATACATAGTTCTGTAAATATATTTTATTTAAATTCTAAATTAGACATTTAAACATTTTACATTATACCGATGATATATTTCGTATTAATATTTATTATAATCACTTAAAGAAAAAAAATCAAAAAACAGAAAAGTAGCATTGTTCTTTCGTCTGTGGCTCTTAAACAAAGAATTTTCTGGGAAAATGTCAAGAATAATAAAATGGTCAGAACCGGCTTTTCTCAACTTTTCTATCTCTTTATATATTTTTTAAAAATGCTTCATATACGAGGTATATCGCAAATAATGCGAAAAATGGCAAAAAATGGACGATTTTTTAATTTTAAAGTGTGTGATGCTCCACCTGTCAAGCGTGCGGATAGTTGGCATATGTTTGTCTACATCCCAAACAATTGCGGGTAAACGACATTTCGTAAAATGATCATTTTTCAATCTATTTCGACTGGCCTATAGGCTTCATTTCTGCTTACAATAATATTTTGATAAAACGTAAAGTTTTCGAGTTATTACTGAAAAATCGTTCCAAAACATACATTTTTTAGATGAATAATCAACATTTCCAATCAAGAAAAACAAAAGTATTGACTCATTGAAAAAAATTTCATACATAATTTATTGCTTAGAATTCATTCCTCTATCGATTTCTGCAGTTACTTTGAACATAATAATTTCCACCGCGAGAAGGGGTAGCATCCACCCCCAGGGTAAAAGCATACATCGGCACTATATAACTTTTGAAGAGGAAGGTTAGATGAGCTTTATTACAAATTTTCATCTATCGAGAATATAGGGGAAAATAGACGTCGCCAAACAGCTGTTTGTTTGTTTGGGCTACAACTGTAAAAAAGCAAATTATTAATCCCCGATTCCTTGGCTGGTGCAAAATAATGATCTCATCCCCCTAGGGGATCCTTTCTAATATGGCGTTTAGTATCATTTGCGTATTGTTTACTTTCGTTTTCTATTGTGTTTTGTGAGTGTTTACTACAGTGTTTACTACGCCTCTCGCGTCCCTCGCCCATATGTGTTGAGAACAAACCATACGCATTGTTGTAAAATAGAAAAGGCACCTCTATTTTCCCTTATATTCTCGAAGATTTTCACCGTCAAACACTGGCCAAAGGGCAAACTTTATAACCAGTTTCATATTTTTCGTGAATGAATTTGCTTTATAACTGATTTTTTTTTGTGATTGTCCTAATTTTAGCCGCCGTATTGAATTTTCGAAAATATATGATTTTGGAGAAGATCTGTTTTCTGATGAAGAAATTTTCATTTATTTTTAAAATTTGCAAATACGTTTTATTTCCGATTGAAGTTGCATTTTTCGCGTGCACTGTTTTCAAGTAAATTTGGTAACTAAATAAATGTACGTTTCTAGAAAATTTTTGAAAAAAGGCATTTTTCAAAGTTTTTTTTTGTTATAACCGCATTAAAAGATGAAATAATTTGAACATAAAGGTACTATGGCATATTTAAAAAAAAACAGTAATTTAAAAAATAATAATTTACATTTCAGAAATAACATTATTATATTTTACCTACTATTTTCATAAGCACCCTTAATTGTGTAAGTGGCTATAAAAACGATGTATTAAAGATAAATAATCCTTTCGGGTGGCATTTTAAAGCTAATAATATGTGGTTTCATTTCCATTTGACAAATATTATTTAAACAATATTATGATCAAAGAACGGCCAAAAAATTGCCAAAATAACTGTTTTAGTTAAAAAATGGCCAATTTCAAATGGATTTTAAACATTTTGTCGTCATACCACCCTCGTAAGTATACTCTAATTCCATTGTTTTGTCTATGGCAAGTGACGCTTTATGCACCAAATACTCGTTGCCATTGGCTATTTTTGGTTATTTTTCAGAACGTTCCTAGAGAAATAAAGTAAATTTGGAAAAATTTTCTCTTTTATATAACAAGTTAAATGTTTTAACTTTTTTGGAAGTGAACCCAGACAAGCCTTACTTGCTATATCTTTTATATCTGACATTATTTTCAAAAATGTTCAGAGCTATTACAATAATATAATTTAATTTATCTTGACAGTAGTTATTTGAATTGAAGTCGCGTCCTAATAGTATATTACGTAATGAGTGATGTAAGAATCATATTACGCACGAATGGAAATGTTACGCACGATGCCGCGTAGCGGCGAGTACGTATTTCCATGAGTGCGTAATTGCCTTACAACTCGAATTATGTACTATACTTTACCTACGATCATATTTATTTAGTTATTTAGTAAAATCTGGATTTAGTTTACAAGTCAACAATATTATTCAACAAATATTATGTCAGTTTTGACAGCGTTTGAAAATTAAGTAGGCGCATTTGTTTTTTTAATTCCCGCATCAGCGGTATAAGCCACCTATAATTGCGTGTGCCGTGCGTTTTGTTTACCGTGCGATTTGTTTACAGTGCGTTTTGTTTACAGTGTGTAAAGTTCAACTTACATAGATGGCAGGTAGTGTGTTTTTTACTATTAGAGCAGCGATTTCGTAAGTCTATCGTGTCGTTTTTTTTTTGGCGTAGAACCAGGTCAAACATATTAGGTTCCTTTGGGTATGTCACCGGGCATATGAAATCATATTTTACGACATTTTTTTGTGGTCTCGAACTTTTTAAATCAATAAAAAGTGAAAAAAATATATTTTTAAAGAAAATTGTTTTTTTGTGTTTCCACCGCCATATCTTTAAAACTATTAAAGGTACCGAAATTTGTTTTGTGTCAAATTAAAGCACACACTGTAGCGCTTTTACCAATATAAACGGTTTGGGCACAATTCGCACTTTCATTTCTCTAAAAATCAAATAAACTAAAAATACATATTTTGTGTATTGAAATCTTCACCAATCGATAAACTTTTTTATTTTTGAAAATATTTGCGTACATGCAGCGAAGAAAATAAAGCCTAATAATCACAAAAGTTTTTGAAACAATATGTTTTTTCCTAAAAGTGTACCGTTTGGCAACAGCGATTTTTTTTATCAGCGCTAAACGCGACATTGGGACGCAATTAATACACCTCGCATGCAGGGTTGGTCAGTTTAGTCGCGTAGAAGTAGCGTTAGTTGAATCTAGATTAATATATGGCATTCTAGATTGGGGTGGAGTTGCTTACTGTCATCTAAAAAATTAGATATTATTCATAAAAAATGTGCCACCCCCTCTCAGGGGGTGGCACTTAAAAAATATATATATTTATTGGAGCTGAAATAGAATCAAATTTTAAGAAGAAAAGGTTCCATGCAATTTTTCACATAAATTGATAGTTTTTAAGTTATAACGACTTCAAAATTGCGATTTCAGCTTAAAATAAAAGCTTTTAAAAAATGTATTTTCAAACGGCTTTCGTCAAGTATCTCGAAAAGTATGACTTTATCGAAAAAATGTTATAGACCAATTACAGAAAGCACCCTACAAACTGGGAATTAATTATATTTTTTGTTTATTGATGTAGGATTAATAATTTCTTAAATATTTAAGTTTATATTTGGTATCCAAGGGTTTCGAAATTACCTTTAAAGTTTAAAATGCATTTTTTTCTAAAGCAAGTGCTTTAAATGAGCAAAAAAGAATTTGAGTATTTAGGTAATGCTATATTTTAACGAAAAACTGTATTTGGGATAATTTTTTTAAATTATTGGCTAATTAGAGTAACAAAACGAGTAAAAAATAATTTGAAAGCGCAATTAATTGTCTTTAATTTCCTTTCTTAGCATGCGTCACAATTTCTGAGATATTTAACATTTAAACTGCATTTTTCGTCTTATGAACGTTCGGATGCCATTTGTAAACTCATATCTCCGAAACTATTAAATCTATGTAAATAAATAAACAAGCGAAATTCATTATTAGTTTATGAGCTTATTTTTGGTCTCTATACATTTTTGAACAAAACTAATATTTATTGAGATATTTGGAATAGGAAAAAAAATACGTCTTATCGAAAATACCTTTATAGTTTAAACTGTATTTTTTCTAAAGCAAGTGCTGTATACGAACCAAAAAATTTGAGCATCTACGTCATGCTGTATATTAATGAGAAACCGTGTTTGAAATTATTTTTTTTTTAATTACTGGATAATTACAGTAACAAAGTAAGTTGTTATTAAAATAACGTGTAGACGGACATTGCTTCGGTTATAACTTCTTTGTTTTTTATGCTACATAAACAAATAAAAAAATAGTTACGAGCTTAATTAATAACCTATTATTGCATCTATTAGTATCCTTG